>CM022546.1:6992604-7412604 GCA_012273795.1 Dendrolimus punctatus | reverse complement strand
GAGGTGCTTAAATAATATTTATTAAACTAAAGTAATGCTATTCAAAGGTCTCGAAATGGTATCGTTCAATACTGTTATTACTGAGTTTTTCAAAATATTGCAAGCATCGAGTTCTTCGCCGTTAGCGAGATGGATCTTAAGTGCGTTAGCGCTGACAAATGCTATACGACCAACCGGTTGGTCGAAAGATGTCAGATTATCAGGTAACTTGTTAAATCAGTTAAATATTATTTATTTATTATTAAAAAGTATCCAAAAGTATGTCCACAATTTTAAGGCCTAACAATACATAACAATAAATCTAAATCAAAACTGGATACTTATAATCTAAAAAGGAACAGAAAGAAATAGTGTGTTACACTACACTAAAATTAATTACTCAATATATCTAATACTGTGAAACTTCTGACGGGAAAACTAAACACAACTAAATTATTAGGTCTAAATACAAACACTACATTCCTTTTTAATCTTATTAATAAGTTTACTAACTACAGATAACTAGAATATTTATTTTGAAGAGTTAAAAATGTCTAGATGTCACTAAAATATTTGTTGTAGATATTTGTACAACGACGCATATATAGGGGTAGCAAACAGTTTGAGTTAGTTGAGTGAGGAAGAATTACGTCATACGAATAATTATATCAGATCTTTTATTTTTTATTTATAAATCTAAAAAATAAAAAGTAAATTAAAATAATAATATATTTCATTTTTATTTTTTTCTTCTACTTTGATGTTTTCCAATTTTTAATAGTTCAATTATCGTTGGCGTCAACGCGTGACCCCTATTCTGCTATTTTAATTATCTTGGTTTTGCAAAGATATTCAAAGTACGATACCATTATGATAGAATCAAAAATTCATATTCTATTTAATGCACATTAAATTATGCACTCTATTCTATTCTTGACATTGTGGCAGAACAACTGTAGAAGAAAATTGGTATTAGATATAATTAGCAGAAACTGCTTTACCCGAAATAAATATTAAAAAGGTACCAACAAATTTAAATATAAATTTCGACAGTTTTCGCTAAAAGAGCTTAAAGATAAAGTGGCGTGCCACGTGCACGCCATTGCAACTAATAGAATACCGATAGGCAAACCTATTACCTACCTAACAAATTGGACACCTGCTTACCTATTGTTACATACCGACAAAGAAATGCCGCCTACCGGGCTTATTGCCGCACCGGGTTTATGGCCCCTTCCACATTTGGAATTAGTTTGTTTACTTTGTTTTGTTGGCCGTTCGCAGGAATAAATAAACAGGTGTGCAAATGACTGTTTCTCGGAAACTCCAGTCCACGCGGTCGTTTTTTTTGTACTGTATAGTTAGTATAAAATAATGCCCGAACGGAGGGCTCCACCCTCGACGACCCAGCCAATCGACGACTGCGATACGATTAAGACGTGCAGTATTTTCGATTAGCGACATACTGACGGACTTTTCGCGTGTTGAATTGCATTGAATCGTGCAGTGTGAACTGGTTGCATCCAGTATTATTTTGTACTTGTTTTATACGTGTTTGTACAGTTCTAATAAACTCTAGTAATTCCAGCGGCATTTATTTTAATTCGAGTCCTGTAGTTTGTAACACTATGATTTAGACGACTTGGGCACCAAGATCTTGTAACTACATTTATAGATAGTATTACCAAAAAATATGTAGTTACAGGGACTGAAATGTAGTCACTGACCCCATCGTATTCTTTTGTAGGCATTCTTTTTAAGAAGACTAAGAATTTGTTAGTATATTTATTAATATTGTATATATTATATAGTATTGATATATTGTTTTATTGCTATTATTAATATTGTACAGCTGAATTTGTTGCAATACACATATTAATAATGTATATATTTGTATATATGATACATACATAACTTTACGCCAGGTCCCTTGCGGGGTAGGCACGAACAACAGAGTGCCATTCAGACTTATTCTTACACACCTCATTTGCTTCTTTGACATTCATAGCTCTTGTCATGCACGCTCGTCTGTTCTTAAGGCTCCTGACATCACCTGCTAGTACACGATCAATTTGATCATGGAAGGTGTGTCGTGGCCTGCCGCGACTTCTGCATCCATCCACTTTTGCATTGTATATCTGTTTAGTCATTCTTTCCACATGCCCGAACCACCGGAGCATTCCTTTCCTTACCTTATATAATATTAATATGTGTTATTGTCTATTTTCTTTTTCTTAATTATATATACTGTGTAATATCTATGTATCCTATTAATTACATGTATTTGATTTGCACACCACCGTCATACACACTTGATTCCTTTCAAACAATCCACAGCCTGGGTTTTCTGGAAGATAAGGTAAGGTCGCCTTTTGTTCCTGCCTTGACACGAAATGACTGTAATGATTTAATTTATGTGTATGTGGTGAACAATAAATTATTTTCTATCTATCTATCTAAGACGTAGAACCTAAGAATTTCAAACCTACCCTACAATCGTAAAGGCTGAACTTGAAAGGTGTATGGCTATTATTTATCCAAAATCCCAGTAATGTTGCCATGTAGGATTGCTGCACTGATCCGTTGTCTTGAGCAGTTTTATGATTAAAATAGCAGTCGATTAGGTAATAATACATATTTACTTTTCAAGGTGGCGAGAGATTCGACTTTATAGTGGTTGGATCTGGTTCGGCAGGAGCTATAGTGGCAGCGAGACTTAGTGAGGTACCGCAATGGAATGTACTCCTTCTGGAAGCTGGTGGAGATCCTCCACCGACAAGCGTAGTAAGCATCAGCATTGTTTTTTTGTAAAATCCTGATCGATGGATTTATATCACTATCGCTATATGGTCGCTAACATCGGTACTGACACGCAAGTGTATGGCCTAGCACTTAAAATACCTACTATATTTTTAATTTTTAATACAGATATTTTATAGGAATACAATAAATATCCATGCAAAAATTTATAAAAATTGGGAAAATAAGAACATTGTAGCAAAACATTATAAATAATATGGACGGACTAACGTCTTAGCTCTAGCCATCTCCACTCCATGCCAGCTGGCTAAGGCAAGCACGGAGACGGGGGTCTTGTCTTGGCCCCCGGAGTCAGGTCCTAGGTGTCACTACTCACCTAAGCCTTCGCCACAAAATCCCCTTGCGGGTACAAAGCCCCCCTGCAGGTTAATAACAATTAATATTACTATTAAATAGCCTAGGTATTAGTAAATATACAATAATAATGCCAAGCAATCAATGTTAAGTTGTTAAGTGTATTGTCAAGAAAATATACTAAATATATTTTTAGTATGCTACTAGTGCTTTTATTTTTGATAGATCTCTTCCCATAATATTATCTGTTTTATAAAAAATTGTGAACCTTTTCCTTTTTGAAGCTATATTTTTGTAGACAAACGAAACTTCAGGTTTGTGTTAATCTCTATATGTCTACTCTTAATAGTTCCTGAAATAAATAGTTGTGGTTCATAGACAGACAAAGAAAGGGCAGACGAACATCGGAGCATGCCACAAAAGTTTTATTTACCTTAACGGAATCTATAAAATGTAACTCTTTTAGCTTTTTAATTATAAATAAGTAGACGACGCAACAAGTCTTATATTATCTCGCCTTCTAGTATATATAATATTATTAAAACCTATTTTTTGAATCAAATGAAAAATCTTTTCCACTTTATTAGTTTTATGTCAAATTTTTCGGTTTGCTTTTTGTGATTTCAGGTACCAAGCTTGTTTTCAACCCTAGCACATACAGAATATGATTGGGATTACAAAGGTCAACTCGATCAAGATGTTGGCAGATCTCATTCTAATGGCGAAATATTCATGATCAGGGGTAAAATGCTCGGTGGATCATCAGGGCTCAATTATTTAGTATATTCTAGAGGAGTACCTCAAGATTACGATGAATGGAGTAACACAGCTCCAGGTTGGGACTGGTATACTGTCTTAGAGAATTTTAAAAGACTTGAAAACTTGACCGATCCGTCTGTATTTCAAGACTCCTACAATGCTAATCTTCATTCTAAAGAAGGTCTTATAAAAGTGTCTAGACCAAAGTCTGATGAAATCAATGAGATTTTCTTAAATAGTTTTGAAGAAATGGGTATAAAAAGAGTGTTGGAAAATAATGGGCGAGACGTGTATGGCGTATCACCACCTCATTTTACATTCGCTGAAGGAAGAAGATCGAGTACAGCAGAAGCATACTTAAAATCGAACATAAAAAGACCTAATCTATACGTTTTAAAACACGCAAGAGTTACAAAAATTCTAGTGAATCAATATAGTACCCGAGCTTATGGCGTAGAAGTATTAATGAGAGGTGGTAGGATTGTCAATCTATTTTCTAATTATGAAATCATCGTGTCAGCAGGTGCAATAGATTCACCAAAATTATTAATGCTATCAGGAATTGGTCCACGAGAGGAGTTACCAAAATTAAATATAGATACAATAGTTGATTTACCTGTTGGAAAGAATCTACACGACCATCCATTCGTTCCTATGCTATTTAATGGCAAATTTGGTACAGAAAGTGTATTAAGAAATTTACTTGCCACCACAAAATTGAATAGTTTTCCCGTGCCCCTTCAATGTGGTTTTTTCAAGCTAAATAATTCACAATTACTAGACAATAAACCAGAGTTTCAAATATTTAATGCATATATTGGTGCCGGAATACCTGTCATCGTGGAATATGGATGCAAAACTATAATTAATTACGACGATTCATTTTGCAACTCTTTAGTAAAAGCTAATTCTCTAAATGAGAATGCTGTAATGTTATTTATTCTATTACATCCACGATCTAGAGGGCAATTAACCCTCAAAAGTAAAAACCCACTAGATAATCCTAATATAGAATTAGGTTTTTTCAGAGACGACAGCGATTTAGCTACTTTTGTAGAAGGAGTTAAATATATTACTAAATTAGCAAACACAACATACTTTCGGAAAGTTAAGGGAAGCGTTGTAAAGACAGATGTAGTTGCATGTAGACATTTAAAATGGGATACAGATGAGTACTGGCGGTGTTTTGTGAAAAATACGGTAGGATCCATGCTACATCCTGTGGGAACTTGCAAAATGGGTCCTGACGGAGTTGTCGATGAAAGATTGAGGGTTCATGGTGTTGCAGGCTTAAGAGTAGCTGATGCATCTATCATGCCTAAAATAACCAGTGGAAATACAAATGCACCAGCTATGATGATAGGTGAAAAGGCTGCTACCATGATTAAACAGGATTACAGTAGTTTTATTAACTTTTGATAATTTTTTAACGTTATTTAAACACGTTTAAAGAACTCTCAATACGTTTTGTGTAATACGTATTTAGGCAGTTTAATATGATTAACTAATTTTATTTAAAGGCAAACGTTATGCAAGCTACCCTACGCAATTTACTTAAACTATTTTTAATATTAATTTCGGCTTATTTTGAGTTACGCACAGAGCACAAATGTAATATGACTAGCTCCTATCTTATCGTCGATTTTTTCTCACCCAGTGAACAAGGTATTTTTGTCTCAAATATAGGTAATTATGTAGAACAGGAAAGGATGGACAATTACACGTCATACACTCAAATGATGTTATTTTAATTTAATAATGAGGTGAAGGTTTATTTGTTTTACTACCACAATTGCACAAATCGACTAATTATGGATTTTATTTTTTTAATATTAATTTAATTCATGAATAATTTAAATGGTGCAAACACCCACTGTAGATTTCAACTAGACGATTCTGAAAAAAAATGAGTAGAGATTACAATACTTCCGTTTGTACATCGGAAGTATTCTAAGATATATCTTATACGAATATATAAAGCTGAAGAGTTTGTTTATTTGAACGCACTTATCTCAGGAACTGCTGGTTTAATAAAAAAAAATATTAGATAGCCCATTTATCAAGGAGAGCTATAGGCTATATATCATCACGCTAAAACTAAAAGGAGCGGAGCACCAATGAAGAATGTTTTAAAATCGGGGGATTTTTTTAACTTACTTTTTTTAACTGTTCACGCGGACGAAGTCGCGGGCAGAAGCTAGTTGTAAGATAAGATTGCATTATTCATGAAATACTATTATGATCCAGTAATACGATATTTTGCGATAAGAGCTTACACCCCATAAATTATCGTAGCTTAGACCAAATAAATATAATGAATTTTAAATTAGTCATTCATGTTTACCCAACAAGTTCTAATTACCATACCTTATCCTTGGACTAGAAAATAGCATTGTGACCACGTGTTTTGTATTTGTCGGATATTCCTATTCACATTTATGACAGTTTCAATGGATGTGAAGCGTATTAAAGCTATGCTACTTTTAATGTGCATTATATAAATCAAATTTGGACAAGGACATGTTACGAACACGCATGTTCTTGCTATTTGACCACAATCTCTAAAAAGCACGTATTAAAAAAACTTACAATTACATCTATTAGTCACACGACATTTGAAAGTTTTTTATTTTTATTTCCATCACTTCGAGTTTTTAAAAAATAAAAGAACAATTTAGGACTTTACAATCGATAAGTATTTCTTGCTAATGTAAGCAATAAGCGATAAGCAGTTCTTTTGAACGCTTAATTTAATCGCCAAACCATAGGGTATCATTTTTATAGAGCAGTTAATTTCCGATAAAAAATTGTATTGCGCATTTTATAAAAGTCATTTATTGTCGAGTTCTAAAATTTATAAACCAAAATGAAATTAGTCTTAAAATAATCAAACTTAAATCTTCAATATCATTCAAATGGTGAGTTTCACGGAAAAAAATTAGAATTATATTGTAGAGCATTAAATTTCCTACAAAATTCGATATCATGCTTCTGTACAATCAATTAATGATGAGATATCAATTTTTTTCTATTGGACTAAGAAAAAAGTAAAAAACTGTGATGCCGAGGATCTTCCTATTAAAATTAAGAACTCATATTTGGTGAGAATTTTTTAGGGTGTCTAGTAACCCATTTTTCCGTACCAATTGTAAAAAAAATATTTTGACCCACCCCACTATAGATGTTATATACTTTTTAAATTTCGTATTCTGTAAAACAAAATGATAATCTGTTATTTCTTTAGGCTACTATAAAACAGCAAACATTCAATACATCTAAAACACAATCGCTTTAAGACCTAAAGTATGGATTCAGAAGATGAAACCGATAATTCTCAAAATATGATTTTATTTTTTAAGCCCCATGTAAGCAATATAAGTCGCTAATTCTTCAAATAAACCTATTCTTTCTTTCTTTCAAAACAACACAGCTAGAGTTTGCTTCAAACTCTTTAGTTACAGGGCGTGTAAATTAATCAATATCCTAATTCCTACACAAAATTTGGCTACCAGATTGGGTCAGCTCAACTGGTCAAATGGCAACAGCGGACATTAACATAAGTAAACTGATTCTGATACAGTGCGTGTAGTGAAAAACACAGTGTATACAAAAAATTTGACATATGACAAAATCTATATTTATAAGAAAAAAAAGTTAAAACTTTATAGGCTTTATTTATTCTGATGAAAAGAAACAATTACAATTAAATCTAAATAAAACAAAAAGCATTCTAAAAAACTAAAGGCTGATGAAAATAAATTATAATAATTAATTAAAATTAAAATTAATTTATTAAATAAAACTCATATTACGCCATCTATCTATCTATACCTACCAAAAAATAAAGTTATAGTGTCTAATGAGTGAAAAGATTATTTATACGAGTTGATTAATTAATTAATAAATTAGCGTTTTTAGAATTGGTGTCATTTTGTATGTGTTAGTTAGTTCATTTTAAAGTTTTTCTGGAACATGCTCCAAAAAACTATGGATTTCAATGATGTAGGGATGTCTAGGGATTATTATCTTAAATATTTGTGTATGTTTAATTCTGATATTTTTGTCAGTGCTAATCCATACTGAAATATGAAATGTAGTTTTTTGGCGTGTTTATATGTTCCTTCTGCCCGGCCTTGGTAATTAACCGATTGTTACCCTCCGTGCAGGAACGGAGAAAGAATACAATTTCCTGCGGCCGGGCGGCCTGTCGTAAGAGGCGACAAAACAACCCACAGCCAGGTGGTAGGGCATTTGCCCGACTGGATGGCTACCACCCCTGGCCTAGAGTATGCCGCCATAACAACCTTGTGTTGTGTTCCGGCATTAGTGACCAGGTACCAGTCTCCCTTAGAGAGCAGCAGCGCAATTGTAGCGCCTTTGGTGTTGCAAATGTTAATGGCGATGGTAACCGCTTTCCATCAAGTGGGCCGTCTGCCTGTCTGCTGAACTCCTGCAATAAAAATGTTATACATTTTAGTATTATTATATATAATACTAGAATATACCCGTGACTTCGTCTTCACTTGACTTGAAATTCCCGCGGGATTCCCGGGACACAAAATACCGCAGTATTTGGACTTTGAATTACCGCGTGATTCCTAGAATAAAAAGTAGTATAGAGTTTAAGCCGTATCGAAATCAGCCAAGTAGTTTTTACGTGAATCCCAAACAAACAGACAAACCGACAGACAGATAAACAGACAAGAATTCTGAAAGAAATGCATCGTGTTTTCCGTCGTTTATATAAGTAGTTGCTTTATTCTTGCGTTCTTTCTTCTTTATCCAATTGCTTTCTTTTTCAAATACCTTCAATGTACCTTCAATGTATGTATGTAGATATGCTTATAATTATATAATATTACTAGCTGTCCCGGCAGACGTCGTCCTGCCCGGTAAAAAATAGGGGTTGATCGTAGAGGGTTGAAAATTTAGGGTTGTATGTATCTTTTAATGCTGTATCATAAAAAAATAGAAATTAAAAATTTTGTCTAAAAAATAAATAAAAAAATTTAGGGGTGGACTACCCCTAACATTTCGGGGAATGAAAAATAGATGTTGGCCGATTCTCACAGATACCGGATAAGCACAAAAAATTTCATCAAAATCGGTCAAGCCGTTTCGGAGGAGTATGGCAACGAAAACTGTGACACGAGAATTTTATATATTGGATAGATAATGGGGATGGGGTGAGATAATTTTTATGGTCCGCTCGGGGCTTGGCTGGTTCGGGAGGTACCTGTTCCCATTGGTCGTGAGCCAACGTCAGGGTGCCATCATTGCAACACAGGCAACGAGGGTACGCCGCGGCAGACAATTTAGGAGTGTTTTACATGGACCGAGCAGCGCCGACATCTCGTCGCCTTTACCGGACCATACCCTTCACTGCCGGCCGTGGTACGCCATTATCTCCCCTCCTTCTTCTGAAGGCGCTGGCTTCGGAGGGCGGCTTCCGACCTTCGGCCGCGGTGAGTTTCCTTTGGGGACAAGGCTCTCACTCACCGTTATGCCGTCGAGGTCGGGGCGTGTCGTGTTTCGCGCGCACTCAGCTCTCCTTCCGTAGGGCAAGTTACAAACCGCCCCACACCAGAGTAAAGACATGGAAGTTGCCAGGGGATAAAAATAGTCCCCCGGCAGTGGATATACAGCACGCGAAGTTGGGTTGAGCTTCCGTTTTTCTATTGCCCTGGGATGAAACGTTGGAAGGAACACCAAAGGGATTTAGTGGGTATTCTTTACAGATCTGGCAAATGCCATACACGGGTCGCAAACTACCCCCCCTTGCGCGTGCGCTTGTCGCGATCTATAGTCCTCAATCGGGTTTCCCTTGACTAAAAAAGATAAAGATCCAAGACTCATTAGTGCTTAGTCGTATAAAATTCATTTTTAAACATCCGCACGTGTGCACTCACCGTAAATATATTTGAATTTTTTTACGTATCCGAACTTGACTAAGGTCACATATTTTTTAAATTTATTTTTTAAAATTCCGGTAATTAAAAATTATTACCGTTACAGTATGCCTAATAAGGACGATTCATATTTGATCGGGCTCATCATGAACCGAGGGATTTATATACATACATACATATACATATAGGTACCTACAGGTTGAATTCTTCAAATGGGCCTATAGGGCCAAACCCTGAACTATAGGAAATATCTCAAAACACTAAAAACAGTCTCGAGGCAATTTTTGACGAAAACTGAATTGGTGGATAGATTATTAGATTTTTTTGCTACATAAGATTTTTGCAAAATCATTAACCCTTATCAGAATTCGAGTCGGCTGATCTTGAAAAAAATAACATACTTGGATTATTTTACCGAATCATAAATCGTTTATTGAAATTTTAAGTAAAATCTCCATAGCCACTGGGTTGGCTGGAAGAGAGCGCTATAAGCGACAAGGCCGCCCATTGTTCTAATGCAATTGTATCTATATTGTTACAATTTGGGCCACCTGCATATCTGTTAATAAAGCACATTTATAACCCGTCGGTGTTTGATCTAATAACATTGAAACTCGTCTATGACCGTCTTCTTTTGTTTACTTTGTGTTTAAAATTTGTGATTGGAAAAACAGCCCATTGTGTATTGTATAATCTTTATGATAGTCATTAGCCAGGTGTGATCCTTGGAAATTTAGTCCACGCGGTCGAGCAGACATATCGTATTTGTACGCTATAAAGCAATGCCCTAACGGAGGGATAAGGCAGTCTAGCGATAGCCACAAGCGCAGCAAGACGTTAGTGACGGACTTTGCGCGTGTGATTCAATCGCGCATTACGTTTGGATTTGTTGTGTACAGTTATATTTGTACCTGTGTTATGCGTGTTTGTATAGTTCTAATAAATTCTATAATAATTCCGACGACATTTTAATTCGAGTCCTGCAACTCGTAACAATATCAACGGTCTAGATTTAAGTTTATGGTGAACAATAAAGAGTTTTCATTCATTCATTCACAGTGTAGCTTACAAGAATCACTCTTTGTGAAGGAATGTTAAACGGCAAACCTAGAGAAACGGTTGTTTTTTAACAAAATATTCTCTTCAGTTCTTGCCCAGGATAAAGTAGATAAAACATCGCTTCATAAATTTTGCTGTCTACCCTCTTTTCTGTGTGAGGCGACGGCTAACGCAGCAGGGTATAGGCAGCCATTTTGGTTTGATAAATAAGTCAAACGAAACGAACTCAAGGTTGTTGGAGCTTCTACTTTTCTATTGCAAGGATCCAGGCCATATCTCTTTCATACAGTCCATCACAAATTGAACCAACGTGGGCTACAGCGCCATCGCCATACATGTTCTATTTTGAATACATTAATTAAACCGCACTTCATTTTATTCAAAATGGCAATGATGAAAATTATTCTATATATAATAGGCATCTATAAATTAATATTCGAAACGCACATTACTTTACCCCAGTTAATTGATTGCGTTCAAATGAGGTGCACTCAAATGACCTGTGCAATTTGATGTTTAATTAATGTATGAAAATTAAAAGATTTTGTTAAAAAACAACCCTTTTCCATGCTTTGACGTTTAATATTAAGTACTTCACAGAAATCAATCCTTGCAATCTAGACTTTGGTATTTTTATAATAGACGACTCGATTCCTAACAAGGGCAATTATATAAAATATATAATAACAGCCCATAAATGTTCACTGCTGGTCTCGGGCCTCCTATTCTAGGTGAGTATACCCGCCACGCTTGCCCAAGGCGGCTTGGCAGGTTTGACACATCGGTTAAATCGATGCGCAGGTTGCATCACGATGTTTTCCTTCACCGTTGTTAGCACGTGGTGATTGTAACAAGATATAACAAGGGTAATTGATTTTTCAAAAATCTAATGATACCACTTTAGTAAGAAAACTATGTTTTAACGTTTTTAAGCGCAGTAATTTATTTGATTTCTATTATTCCCACGTTTCGGCCACTTCTCAGTAGCCGTGCGTATAAGTCTAATTTTATAATAGAATCTTTTACACTGCATTGAACGATACAAGTCGGGGAAGTGGGTGTAATATAAGTCATCCTTTATAGCAATAAATACCTTGACTTAGCTAGTTAAATGTAAAAAAATGTATACCTAAATACATTACAATTTAAACATTAACTATTACATAAAACTTATCATGCAGACATACAAGATTTGTTTTCATGGAATTAAATTTGTAACATTTTGTATATTAAATAGGTTTGCGCTTGACTACGGTCACGTCTAATGCCGGACAATGATGCGATCGAAGATGGAGCACGCTTACCTAGATAGTACCTATTCACACGAGACTTGAAGATACCCAGATTGTACTTTTCGGGAAACACGGACTCTGGTAGTGCATTCCACAATTCTGCGGTACGTATAAGGAACGTGGAGGCGAAACGTTTAGTACGCACTGACAGCGTTTCCACTGTGAATCGATTGCGTAGACCAGAGCGCCTTGTAGTCCGAAGATGGAATGGTGTCGAACAGTTTAGCCGCATTATCTCCGAAATGAATTCTATAAAAAACCCGATAGACTAGCAATCCGGCGTCGATGCTCGTCGTCGTGAAGGCTTTGAAGCCATCGACAAACTGGTCGCTTCCAATCAACTTGGCTCTTCTTGAGAGAAGAGATTCAATTGAGATTGACTCTAGCGCTTCAAGCTGGTATTTGGCAGAGCCGTCTCAGACGGATTATAAGAAATCTTTAGAGAAATCGAATGATTATGATTGATTACATAATGGATGAAGAATGTAGTAAAATGTAACCACGTGTAGCGCGTCACAATGTGGCCCAAAGAGACGATCTATTGGCTGCAACAGGCCAAGGGTTCACGTCGCATACCGTGGTGGGCGAAATGCTGCGTAAAGAGAGAAGATGGCAAGCGGTGACCTCTTTCTGCGAGGACAGCATGTCGCGGGAAGAGGTGGTCGCAATGTATGAGCTAGTAGACCCCCGTCACGCAGTGCCCTTAAAGGAAATTTCGAAAAATTGCCATAAATAATGAGAACTTCGGATATTTTGGACATCTTGAATATTTCTGGTAGTTTGGAAATTTCGGTCACATTGGTAATTTTTGACATTTTTGTCATTTTGCAAATTTTAGACATTTTGGTCATTTTCTTATCATCTTTAATTATCTCCATAACGCATCAGACTCATGGAGAATCAATCAGTTATATTTTGGAAGATGTTATAAGATTCATTTGACAATCAACTTTGTTTTATCCCCAAGACCTTGAAAGAAGAACAAACAAATATGCAATCATAGTTGCATACAAACAAACTCTAATTCAGTTTTATATATATATATATATATATATATATATATATATATATATATGTATATATATATATATATATATATATATATATATATATATATATATATATATATATGTCGCAGAACGGCCTCGTTCTCACGACATCTCCTTTAGTTATTGCAGGTTTAGTGGGCGTCATCAGGATAAAATGCGAGCATAAAACACAATAGCCACGATTTATTCACTTTTAATTTAGATTTGATCAACATTATGACATAGTTTAGACCGAGCAGCGGGTTCAGGGCACCGCTCATACTTCCAACTTCAATACTTTCTTTAAAATACTCCATGGTCCAACTCGACCTATTGCCATTAACCGAATGTGTCACAAAAACTCCTCAGTCTACCCAAGTAGATACTACTCAAAGTATAGAGGGCGTCCTTGACCCCGCTCAAGACATGCTCTGCTCTCATTGGTCGTTTATTAAATCACAATATTCATAACTTTTATTAGGTTAGAACGATCTTTTAGTTATAGAAACATTTAAGACATCAAACCAAATTAAATTATCAATTTTAGAAGCAATTAAAATGTAAACAAATAATATTGTGCGTTATACATCCATCCAATTATAGCTTCCCTCCGACATATATATTACTATGAATATGCAAGTACCTATGGACGATTTGTTGAAACGACCATTAACTTGTTTCACCACTAAAAATCGGATCAAGTAAAACCTGTTTCACGTTAGTAACACTAATTATGTAAACCAAAGTCGGCAAATGCGTGCAGTCCACGCATAGTAACGGGTTTTGTAGAGTGACGAATTGCTAATTACATTTGTTATTTGGCTAGGGAACCCTAAAAATATTTTATGCAAAACACTAAACTAAAATGTAATACCTATTTGAGTATTGAAATTAACCTTTTTCTAATGTCTTGTAGGAATCGGGCAAATTACACTAAATACGTAATAATAAAGTAGGTTATAAATAAATTAATATAAAGTTTGTAACAAATTGCTGCCAGAGGGAAGCGTGCCCAGAAGGCTGGCTGCATTGCCACGCTGTATGACCACGCTGATTCGTTGCGCTAAATACGAACCAGCCTCCTGATCTTAATAAATTGACGAAAAAAATAGTATTGTTACAAACCGACAAAGAAATGCGCACACCTGCCCGTCGTAAAATGCAGTTTATTGCCTTCTTTGATTTAGTAATTCTTTTGTTTACTTTGTGTTTAGAATTTGTAATTCAGAAAAACTGGCTATTGTTATTGAACTTGTTTTATGGCCGTCCTTAGTGTCGAACTAATCCTTGTTTGCCAGGTGTGTAGGTTAACTCGGTGAACGCGGCTCTTTGTTCTATTATACAGTTTAGTATAAAACAATGCCCAAACGGAGGGGTGGGGCAGTCAAGCAACGATTACGATACTAGCAAGACGTGTGTAGTACATTCGATTAGCGACTTTGCGCGTGTTATTTATTGTTTCGTGCAGTTTATACAGTGTCTAGTTATATTGGTACCTGTTTTATACGTGTTTGTTCAGTTGTAATAAACTCTATGGTAATTCCAACGGCATTTTTAATTCGAGTCCTGTAGCTCGTAACAGTATCATCAAAATTTTTTGTCAGAACGTCCTGCAATGACGCCCACGACAAGTATTTTTGCTCCCAAGTCATTTTGATAATTCAAAATTTTCAAGGTTTCCTCGTGCAACGTTAAAATATTTCCGAAAAATTGAAAAACCTTGAGAAAAAGAAATTACTTGATAATAAAATTCGCATACGAAGTTCAATTAAAGTATGAATTCGGTGTGGTAAAGACGTGGCGGTTTAAATGGTTTTTAACAACAGTTAAATTTATGTTGATTACATCAAACTAATTAATGACTTAGTAATGCTTATCAATTGTTAAAAAGACTCAAAATGATATCGCTCAATAGTGTTGTTACGGAATTTTTCAAAATATTGCAAGCATCAAGCTCAACGCCGTTAGTAAGATGGTTTTTGAGTGCATTGGCGCTCTCCCAAGCTATAAGACCGACAGGGTGGACTAAAGATGTCAAGTTATCAGGTAATTTTTTAAACATCTTACTTTCCTTTGTATCTCTATTTCTTTAGTAATTATTGTGGTGACACTTTTTGTTTTTGTTCAAAATTAAATTCATGTAAATTAAATAGACATTTTATGTATTTTTTTGTATAATCGCATTTATTTTGTTTTGTTTAACTGTTCGAGCCAAGTTCTATTTGTACGATATAAATTATTTTCTAGCGGAATACTCCATTGATATATGTATTAATTTTGAGTTTTATATTTAATAATATTAATTATTGTATGTATCCCAAAAAAATTAAATAAATAAATAAAAACTTATGAATATAAAAATATTTGACTAACACGGCCGCTTTTACAGAAATGTATTAAGAATATGAGAAGTATCGAAATAAAGTGGAATTTGAAGTTATATCTTACAACTACTAATACATTAAGACACGTCAATTTTACTAAGTGATCCACACTAAGCGACCGCTTTAGACTCGTTCACTCGCTTCGCAAATCTATCAACTTCATTCAAGTCCGATTTTTCAATTATCTTTATCTCTCCCATATTTACGTAATTCTATACAAGATTACTATGATTATTATTTATATCTATGTATATTTTTGTCTTATTTCTATGTCCATTATACTTGTCATTTCAAAATTTTATATATCGCTTCTTTGCTTCAATAACGTGACATATCCCAATACACACTTATTTCACTCACTCACTATATTTTGCTAAATTTATCATATTATCACAACTATCTCATATATTTCAAAAAGCTTAGTAAATTGACACTAAATTTAATTGTAAAAAATATACAAAAAAAGTGTAAATAATGTTTGGGTAAAATCTTTTTTTGAAATTTTAAAAGTGGCGTACTGTAAATTTGGGTTATTCAGGATACCACGTTATTGAAGCAAAGAAGCGATATATACTTTTTTATTTTAGTTATATTGCAAAATCGACATTTTACACAATTCTTCTCCAGTCCCTCCTAAGCTTATCCTAAAGAAATTGCTTTTAGTGATAAGACCACCTATTGTGTTCTGTACTTAAACTTCTTGATTTTATTTAAGTAACACAAAACATATTTAACACCCTTAAACACATTTAGCGTCTCGCACAACGAAAAATTTGCCGCTTAATATGTTTAAAGAGCTGTCAATACGTTCTGTGTAAAACGTATTTGTGCATTTTAATAAGATTAACTAATTTTATTTAAAGGCGTTCGTTATGCAAGCGGCTCTTAATGTTATATCGATAAAGTATTCCATTCTATTCTATCAGATAAAACTTATTCATATAATAAAATACAAGATAGAAATTTTTTAATGACAGCTGCATGAATAAAACACGGGAAATTGTTTATCTTTTGAATTCAGTAAGGTTATAATTTTTTAATCCACTGATAATAAACAAACCTCACCAGATTTTATAGTTTGTTTTAGTTTAATTTATTTATAATTTAGATTATTTGTATTTTTGTTGAAAATAAAATTTTCTCATTTAATATTATTTATTAAATACTAAAAATTTGTATTTTTTATGTTAGTTTAGTATATTTTACAGTCAACAATATTATTTGTTTTGTTTTTTAATTGCTTTTATATGGTTAATTATATTCTTATGTAAAATAATCACTGATTGCTACATCCACCGATAACCTTTATCTGATGATTGATGAAAAATCTGCCCTAAATCATATGAATTGGCTTCGGAAGTAAATAATTTTAGAACACATTCTTTCAATATATTTTGAAATAAATATTGCCATTTCCTTTTCAATGTTCACTCATGATGTATTTAATCTACCTTTAAATGTCAAAAATCTCTTGCGCACTTTTTAATATTAAAGATATATGTTCAAAAGTTTATACTGCAAATATATGAACCACAGAGGGCTTCTGTAAGACTGACAAATTTCATATCTTTAGCTTATGTAATTTCTGAGATAAAAAAAAATGAAAATGACATTTGTTTTCAGTCTTAATTCTGGAGATTACAAAATTGAAAACTTTTATAAAATTTGAAATATTATTTATTATCTGATTTATTTTAATAGGCAGTATACTTATTAGTCTTATAATTATCTGAGGAGTAGATAATAAAAAAATTACATTTAAAGGTGGCGAGAGATTCGATTTCATAGTGGTTGGGTCCGGTTCGGCAGGAGCTATAGTGGCAGCAAGACTTAGTGAGGTACCGCATTGGAATGTACTTCTTCTGGAAGCTGGTGGAGATCCTCCACCGACAAGCGTGGTAAGTATCAGTATTGATGAACATCTTTTTTTTTCCATTTTATTCGTTTACAAAACACATTTGACGATTTCTGTGGTTGAGCGGGCTAAGCCTTTGCCGGCCTACCTTTACTGAAACGCAGAGGCCCCGGGTTCGATTCCTAGTAAAGTAAATTTCGGAAATGTATTTTCTCCGTTATTTATGGTCTGGGTATCTGAGATCGGTATCTGGGATCGGCCCCAGAGTAGAGTAGTACGTTGTCTATTACCCAGAACACAAGCGTAACTTGCTAATATGGGCATATACAATATGTGTGTTTGTCCGTCGATGATTATTATTATGATTTGTAACGAAATTCTTCTCATAATTTCAGGTTCCAAGCTTGTTTCCAACCTTGGCACATACAGAATATGATTGGGACTACAAGGGTCAACTGGATCAAGGTATTGGCAGATCACATACTAATGGTATGATATTTATGACTAGAGGTAAAATGCTTGGTGGAACATCAGGTCTCAACTATTTAGTTTATTCTAGAGGAGTACCCCAAGATTACGATGAATGGAGTTACACAGCTCCAGGTTGGGACTGGCATTCTGTTTTAGAAGATTTTAAAAGGCTTGAAAATATGACCGATCCATCTGTGTTTCAAAACCCTTACAATGCTTACCTCCATTCTATGGAAGGTCCTCTAAAAGTGTCTAGACCAGAGACCAATGAAGTTAATGAGATTTTCCTAGACAGCTTCGAAGAAATGGGAATAGAAAGAGTATTGGAAAATAATGGGCCTGATGTGTACGGCGTATCAGCACCTCATTTTACATTTGCTGAAGGAAGAAGATCGAGTACAGCAGAAGCATACTTAAAATCGAATATAAACAGACCTAATTTATTCGTTGCAAAACACGCAAGAGTTACAAAAATTCTAGTGAATCAATATAGCTCCAGAGCTTATGGCGTAGAAGTATTAATGAGAGGTGGTAGAATTGTCAATTTCTTTTGTAATTATGAAGTCATCGTGTCAGCGGGTACAATAGACTCTCCAAAATTGTTGATGCTGTCAGGAATTGGGCCACGGGAAGAGTTATTGAAATTGAATATTGATATAATAGTTGATTTACCTGTTGGAAAGAATCTTCACGATCATTCATACGTCCCCATGCTTTTTAATGGCAAATTTGGTATAGAAAGTGCTATAAGAAATTTACTCGCAGTCACAGAACTAGATAGTTTTCCCGTACCGCTCCAGTGTGGTTTATTTAAACTGAACAATTCGCAACTAATAGGCAATAAGCCAGACTTTCAAATATTTAATACGTATATTGGTGCCGGAGCATCTGTCTTTGTGAACTATGGATGTAAAACAGTAGCTAATTATGATGACGAATTTTGCATTTCTTTAGCAAAAGCTAATGCTTTAAATGAGAATGCTGTAATGTCTTTTGTTTTGCTACATCCACGATCTAGAGGACAAATAACTCTCAGAAGCAAGAACCCACTAGATGATCCTATTATACAATTAGGTGTTTTCAGAGATGAACGCGATATAACTACTTTTGTAGAAGGAGTTAAATATATAACAAAATTAGCAAAGACTTCTTACTTTCGGAAAGTTAAGGGAAGCGTCGCAAAGACAGATGTAGTCGCATGTAGACATTTGAAATGGGGTACAGATAAATATTGGCGTTGTTTCGTGAGAAGTACAGTAGGATCAATGCTACATCCCGTGGGAACTTGTAAAATGGGTCCTGACGGAGTTGTTGACGAGAGATTGAGGGTTCTTGGTATATCAAGCTTAAGAGTAGCTGACGCATCTATCATGCCAACGATACCTAGCGGAAATACAAATGCACCAGCTATGATGATAGGCGAAAAGGCTGCTAAAATGATCAAACAGGAATATAGTCAATTTGTTAACTTTTACAATACTTATCAGTAAGTAAGTTGTTAAGTAGCGGACGGCGCGGTTACACCCGCGCTCTGTCCCGCTTACGTGGTATACATATAGCCTATGACATTCCCTGTTAATGTAATTTTCAAACAGTATAAATTTTTAAAATCAGTTTAGTAGGTCCAAAGATTACCTACAAAGTCACAAACTCTACCTCATTATAATATTAGTATAGATAATATATACTTATTATCGTTACAAATGGAAACGATCAGAAAAAGAACGAAGAGGCCCTTAGAAGTATAATAGAGTTCTGTCGAATATAATTTCAAAATATACCAAATATAGTGGAGTGTTTGTCAAACGTACACAAATAATAATTAATTAGAATATAATGTAGTTATACAAACCGGAGCTAGCTTACAGATAATAGTTTTAACATAATTAAGTTTTGGTATGTTTGGTGATAAAATTCAAAGTCATTAGCTTAGATAAATAGATAACATTTTATTGTACACCATTACTGAAAACTTACGAACTAGTTTTAATCTAATTGGGTACAAAGGCAGGTCTTGTCGCTAAAAAGCGATTTGCATTAATTTCACTTTAGTCTGATACATGTCGCGTCAGTCCAAAAGGTCAAAACCAAAAATTACTTTTATATGGAACTTGCACAATATCGGAGCTACCATTAATTTTGTAAACTGCTCTGCGATGTATGTAAAGTCACGGAACGAAAATGTTTGTCACCTTAAAGTCGGCTTTTATATGCACGAGTACAAGAAACAATATTGCCAACAAATTTAATAAATTTTATGTTTGTAATATAAAGACGCTGAGATTAAGAATAAGTATAATCACTACGTTTAACATAAATACTAAAACCAATAAACAGTTAGAAATGTCTAAACAATCTTCTTACACAAGATAGAAAATTACACAACTTTGATCTAAGTAATTCTAAACTTTATTGTCAAATAGTTGAACATAATTTTCAGTGGAACGGCTACTTAGTTTGAAAAGGTAACATGTGCTCGTAGAGCGTTACATGAATCAATTTGAAAACTGGCGAACATTTTCATACCACTACTCTACATTGGGCGGAATCCATTACAAATAGGTAGGTACTTGATTATATAAAATACCATTATATAAACAAGTACCTATAGTTAGCAAATTCGACACCAAATAATGAATGTAGATTAGAGTATGATTCATAAATAATAATTAAATGTGTTTTAGATTTAAACTGTGTACTACTAAAAACATTAATTATTATTATATTACCATATAAATTGCTAGTCATTAAATGTCTAAGCTATTGCAATGTGGTTTTCTATGAAACCCAGCCATGGTACCCACTTTTATAATCAGCGCACTGTCATCACATACGAAAATTTAAAAAAAAAATAGTTCTGCTCATGCTGGGGCCGCATCTGCGATAATGTTTAGGATATTGACTGTGCCCAAATGCGTTTTATGTATAGAGTTCAAAATAACGTCATTAACAAATAGCCAAATTATTGTATATATTGCTTTTTCCTTAGAAGACCATTTTCGCACATTACAACCAGGATTTTTGTAAAGTATAAATTTTTTTAATGATGTTTAAGTGTCGAAGACAACTAAAGCCATATCAAAAGTTAGAAATTACAGTAGGTATTTTTTTTATATAGATCACCAAACATACAGTTGATGTCTGTATCTTGCACAGTCAGATGAAACACGCAAGCGGCGCAAATATGCAACTCTCAATGAGAGAGAGAGAGAGAGAGAGAGAGAGAGTAAGCTTTATTGTCAACCATTACAGAATACACAGACAAACTTATTGTCTAAAAATAGAGTTATATATTTATGCCGTTTGCTGTTGAAACGCTTGGACCGTGGGATCCTGAGGGTAGCCTCAGGAGGAGTCATAGGAGTTTCTACAAAAAAATATCAAAACAACTTCTTGACTCTTCTACCTTCTGGGCACCTCACCCATAGAAGACGGTGACCAAGGTTAAGTATTCTACTTATAGTCTTGAGGGTGTATGGGTAGAATATAATATAATTAACTTTCCTTTTTCTTTTATTGGATTAGTTTATAAAGTCATTTTAATTAAATGTCATTATAAAACAATAGTCATGGTGGCGTAATGGCTAGCACACGCGTCCCAGACTCAAAGGGCGGGGGTTCAATCCTGGTGCACCACGTAGGCAGTTTTCTGACCTAATGCATATTGTTACAATCACCACGTGCTAACAACGGTGAAGAAAAACACTGTGACAACCTGCACATCGAGATGACCGATGTGTCAAACCTGCTAAGCCGCCTTGGACAACCGTGGTGGGTATATTGTCCGTTCCTCCCCTATAGTGGGAGACCCGAGCCCAGCAGTGGGACAGTTATGGGTAGTTATATTTTTTATTATACAGCGTTTTTCAGACCTTACGACAATAAATCAGACCACGTTTTCTTCATGACGTACTCTGCCCAAATACAAAAAATGAATCAAGGTAACTTCTTTGGTTTAGCCACAGGACCTCACTTTTCATTTCAGAATATTACAACAACATGTATCAGTTATTGTGTCTAAATCGGTAGGTTAGTGACCAATGTATCATGTTGCCAGCTCGTCTCTTCATCATTAAACGCGTAAGTTGTTCATTCTTACGCTCTCGCTCGCGAAGCAATATTTACAAGATGTTCTATTTTTTATTCCCTTTTTATCGTAATTAATTTGTTCGGAAATTTCAAAATTTTAATTTTGACATTACGGTTAATTTAATAGTACCAAAAAATTTGTATGGAGTACGACCGCTAAAGTTATGATTTATTGTCATTTGAAATTAAACACGCTGTATAAAAAATATGAAAATTCGTTACCTGTACGAAACCCTTCACTGCGTCTGAGTTGTTATCCTTGGTTGGTTTTGAGTAGGTGCAAAAGTAGGCCTTATGTGATAATATTAAACTTGACATACATACGCTAATAGTTATAAATATTTCGAAAAATACTCAACCATGGCCATATCAAATCTTATGATTGGCTGTATACAGCCAATTGTGTTACAGCCAATGTAATAAATCCGGAAATTATATATATTATCTAGCCATTATTTATAATGTCTACTCAATTTAGATAAAGCGATAATTGACACAGAATTAATCACATTAACTAGCAATTTTATATAATATCTTTGAAGACTTGGATAATGTAATAAAACACGTAGGTACCTATAGTTAAAGATTATAAAATTATGGGTGGGGTACATGACACATTTATTTATTATGGGCAAATCCGAACTTTTTTAATATATGTTAGAAGGCTTGAACATCTTGAAGTCGTACGTGGGAGAACATAAAAAAATAATACATTTTGCAAATTTACTGTTGCTTTTTTATGTTTACTTAACACCGACTTTGAGAAGTTGTGGAAATAAGTTTTTTGCTAGAATACTTTCATTTTTCACTTTTAAGTTACTTATGTATATGATATTGAATAACAATGAAATTTATATGACACTATCTTGAAGCTGTACTGAATCTAATACAAAAAGAATGTTCAGAATAGGATCAGAAATAAAAAGTTATGGCTGACAAACCCCAAAAACTTTACTGTCCGATTTAAATTAATTTTCTGCTATAGGTACCTTTGGAACCCAAAGTTTAATAGCAATTAAATGTGTATGGCAACCTTTACTGAATCCAACTCAAAAAGAAGAGTGGAGCTCTTTACCGTCGTCTGTTTTTCCTAAAAAATACAATCTAAGAGTCTTCAAGTCTCGCGTGAACACATATCTTCTAGCTCCTTGGACTGCATTTCCATCTGACATCAAGCGCAATGTCAGTCAAACTCGAACCTATTCCACATATAAAAGAAATCATCAAAATCGGCCCACAAGAAAAAAATGCTAAAAACCGAGTCAGGTGATGTAAGAAGTGAAATAGAACTAATGTAGATTTTTTTTCAATTTTTTTGTTTCTCTGTTTGTACGAGCTGATCTCCGAAACGACTGGACCGATTTAAATGAAATTTTGTATATCCCTGGTCCAACATATAGGATACCTTTGATCCTGATAAATTAAAGAGTTCCGTGGGATAGCTAAAAAGAATTATTGACCTAAATAGGTAATTATACAAATTATGCACCCAATTAAGTATTTGTATCATAAAACAATTTATACATTAAAATGACGAGATTCCGCGAAAAAGTTAAAACCTTACAAAAACAGTGCCTAGCATAGCGTATTTCATGGTTATACTAGATAAACTAGATGGCGATGATGATATTCTACATCGCGATGAAGGATGAAGTTACGGGCATCAGCTTGTTAAGAAATAATTACACGGCGACTAGTGGACCTCCTTCTTTTTTAGAAGTGGCATAAAAATAAATTTTTTCAAGTTAATTTTTGGGTAATATCATGTTTTTTCAGGAAACTTCTTCATACTTAGAAGTAATAATTATTTTAAGATTGGAAAAGTTTTAACAATGAAATACCTTCCGTATTATCATTCTCAGTGATGAATTTCAAATTATAGTTTCAGAAAAAGTTTAGAATTCTTCGTGATTCAAGCTTATCTTTCAATTATTCTTATATTTTTAGTTTTAACTTGAATCGTCTTGAGGCACGTGATGTCTTGACTTGAAAAAATTATAAACAAAATCCCAGTGTTTTTTCATTAAAAGGAAGCTTTTTAGGGGGCGTCGCAAGAAATTTAATTTTTAACGACCACCCTAATGCTCATTTATCCATGCAGGAACGGAGAAAAAATACAATTTATTGCGGCCGGGCGGCCTGTCGCAAGAGGCGACAAAACAACCCACAGGTGGGAGGGAATAGGCCCGACAGGATGGCTACCACCCCTGGTCTAATGTATGTCGCAATAACAACCTTTAGTTGTGTTCCAGCATTAGTGACCAAGTTCCAGTCTCTCTTAAGAGGGCAGCAGCGCATTTGTAGCAAATGTTCATAGGCGAAGGTAACAGCTTTCTATCAAGTGGGCCCTCTGCCTGCCTGCCGAACTCCTGCAATAAAAAAAAATGCTTTTTTCACTTATAAGGTTTCATAATTTGAAATATGTTTCTTTGTATCTTGTGGTTCTGCCGTAAAGTAACAACTCATATTACAGTCGTGAGCTCCGGAATTGCGTGTCTGTATTCATGAATTGTAAGTAATATCCTTCGTATTGATTGGAAAATTAGAAAATCACTAACCAAGTGGAAACAGTTGAAACATCATCAATTGCGTATTTTGTTTACAACACGGGATAAGTTACTTGAGAGTAACTTATTCTGTTTTGTAAACAGTTCAGTTAGCTGAAAAAAGTGAAACAGAAATAATAATTTTATAATGCACATACACCTTAATCTCATTCACTCAACTATTTGTGATTTATTTATGACTTCGCCTCAAGTAGTACTATGGCTCATTACCACTCACGCTGGTAAAAAATAAAAATAAGTGTGCCTCGTCTGATTCCTCGACATGCTATTACGAAAGTCTTCTACATTCCTCCGGTTGGTTTTACCTGGGCCTCAGCAGCCCTATCACAAGAATTTGCAATACATACAACCGTCTAAACTCATAATTAGATAATCTTGATATTTTTCACAAAACATATAATTGGTTCAAAAATAAAGTGTTGACATCAGCTGCGACTGTAAAATAATTGACAGGCCGTTCATGTTCTTCTTGCTTTTTTTGCTTTCCTTATTAATTTTGACAACATTATTTACATTCATTAACTTTTTATTATATTTGTGCTGGACATATGCATAATATTGACATTAATTAATTAAATTACTAGAAATTGATATTTAAATTGTAAATGCTTTGCACTCCTTTAATGGGTCCACTCATCAGAACCTTTGTATTGAATTATATGTAATGTAACAATAATGTGTGTGTTGTTGGTGTGCCTAAATAAATAAGCCGGTGAATATATCCCCTGTAGTTACTGCCTCATGATTCTTTGTCATTTACTTGTAAAAACATTAATAGTATACTGTATTTATTTATATTAAACAAACTAACGGTTCCCCGAGTGTTGCAAAGAATCATGGATGGTTAATTACTATCAGGTGGTCCCTCTGTCATTTTGTCTATAAGCAACCATAAAATAAATAAAAAAACTATTAATTGTTTATTGTTATTATGAAATCTTGCACTATGTTTGTACTTAGCCATTTCTCAGATTTGAACAGCAATTATTTTTTAAAATTATTACTCTGTTCCTTGTACAACAAAAAAAACAAAATCATAACTAAATCTTACCTCAGCAAAATAAAGTCTAAAGAATTTGCAACTACTATCAATCCACTTCATTGAGACGGGGCTACATATCAATCTATTCCAATCTCTTAAAACCTTCGAGTATGGAGGTCCATCAAATGGCGGCTATAACTCGTGTTGGAGCCAAGTAACGTTAGGATGGCGGACGCGGATCGGCCACCGCTTTATTTATGCACGCGCCCTTACGCCCAGGATCACCTTGCTACCGTTACTGATTGAATTCACCGGCCCACACTACAGACATAAGCGGAGCGTTAGAATAATTTTATATAATGTAGAACTTGAAAAAATCTCAAGTTAGTTTATTTAGGACTGCCAGACCTTCGTCATTTTATAAAACCTGAAAGTTGTTCTGTGCATGTCCCCTACATAGATAAGAACGATTAGCAACTATAAAAGTTTGGGTTGTGGTTACTTGGGCAGGTAGCAGGTAGTAAAGGTGTATTAAATAATTCCTTAAATTCGTTGAAGTATAAAGCTGTTTTTTTTATTTTCTTCGACATAACTTTAGAAATCTCTTCATCCATTCCCAGACAGTTGATACCACCTGCCAGACACTCCTGAACTTTAATAAATTATACTTTCGTTATAGCATAAAAGCTAAATGTTATATATGTTACCAATGATCTAAAAAAAATGTAACCGCAATAGCCGGACAGTTTTAATGGTTTTTACATCTTGCCGGACACATTCAAAGTCCGCTGTAGAGTTCTACATAAAATCCTAAACAATTAAATTATTCGTGAGAAACGTAATGTAAGCTTGAGTCTTGGGCCTCTAGTATTGTTTCGATGATATATTAAATTTAAAGTCTTTTGAGATTTTAACTATATGTTTTAAGTTTTTACAGGTTTTATATGTAGTTTTAGATTTTATATATAAATTATTGTGTTAATGTTTAGACGTATGTAAGGCGAGTGACATGAGCGATATTTAATAATATAATGAGGTTTTAATGAAATGAAGAATTGCGTTAGTAGCAAACAAGTATGTTATAATATCCGCGTCGGATGGTCGATCACTGGCATCACAATGGGACCATAATGTTAGTTTTGTATACATCGGATCCAATCATTGCGATACGATTAAAATAGCAGAGTTCAGATACTAGCCACGAACAATGCAACGTTTGGGTGCATATTGCTTCCATTATCACACAATGGCAATGAAAAAACCTATATTACTATTATCCCAATAGTTTTAACTGCTTCTCTTTTCTTTCACCATATCCCAATTGATTGGGGTCGGCACAATATGTCTTTTCCTTCCACACTCTTCTATTCTGATATTATCTTCTGTCACACCAGAAATCATCATGTCATCCTTTACGTAGTCCATCCATCTTTTTTTTTTGGTCTACCTTTACATCCATCCATCTTGTACAGTTTTAACTATATTAATTAAAATAATTTTAGACAAGAAATGAATCGCTACGCTTAAGCACTATGGTCCGCACCTCAGCGGTATACCATCGTACATTATTCAAGTCGTTGCCTGAAGTCAAGACGCCTTGCTCTTCTCTGTCTCTACCTTATTCCCTAACTGAAAACTTACGACAATTGCATTAACGTTATCGCAAATGTACCTATGGTCAGTGGTGGGTAATTGCCAAAGAATAAGGAGAATTTAACGTCATTGGATTTTTCTTTAATGAATTATGTCATCATATTGTGTATTTAATTATTTAAACCAGTGGTCTGGTTTAATTAATTAAATACTGGACTGTTGAGACTCGTTGTGTACAGTTATATTTGTAACTGTGTTTTACGTGTTTGTATAGTTCTTATAAATTCTATAATAATTCCAACGGCATATTAATTCGAGTCTTGCATCTCGTAACAATATTATGGTCGATAATTACTGCTTGATAATCACAGTATTCTTGGAGGGCAATTGCTATTCAACACCTGCCAGGCGTGGATGGAACTCTTGGAGTTGTCCTAATATTCCTATGTATTAGTGTGCAATCCCTACTAATATTATAAATGTGAAGGTAAGTTTGTATGTTACGCTTTTACGCTACTCAACCGATCATCATGAAACTTTGTACACATATTCTTGGAGGTATTAGAAGTAACGTAGGATACTTTTATGATTAAAAAAAAATATATTTTTTACGAAGTCCACGCGGACGAAGTCCTGGGCAGAAGCTAGTATTTAATATTTTAATTGTAATAATTCTAGCGTAATATACTTTAATTATGATATTTCAGATTATTATTGTGTCATTCTCGGCCGGCGTGAGGTTACACGTTTATAATTTTAATTTCATATCCTGACTTAAATATAATAGTAACAATGGCCGTATATAAAACACAGTGCCTAACTAATGACATCGGGTTTCGTAAGAAAACGTCGTGTAAGAAAGCGGCAGGTAAATCAAGTGATCTCGAGTATTACCCTCCTGAATTGAAAGTAAGGCCAGACAAATGATCGCCAGGAAACAATACACTTAGCGCGTGATTGATCACAGGGCTGAACGCGATTTGTCTGTGTATATGTGTACTCGGTAGGATTTTGTTTTTTCACACGTCCTTACTAATATTATACATGTGAATGTGAGTTTGTTTGTGGCGTTTTCACGCCTTAACTACTTATCCAATCATCATGAAATTTTGGATACACGTTGTCAGGGGTATAGAAAAAGACATAGGGTAGGTATCATCCAGAAAAAACTACTTCCCAAAGGGATAGACGAAAATAGCTGGCAAGATGGCGCTGCTTATCGTTGTCATTGTCTTAATTCATCCACAATTAGGGCCATTTGCATAAGGTTGTTTAAATTTATTTAAGAAACACAAAACGTATTTAATACCTTTAAATAAAATTAGCATCTTGCACCACGTAAAATTTGCCGCTAAATATGTTTAAAGAACTGTGAATACGTGTGGTACTGGCCACCAAATATATTAAATGTTTCAATTTAGAACGTAGATGTTCTGTTGGTTTTTATCTGTATATTTCCCCCCCCCCCCATTACTATTAAAGTCGTCATTGCATCAAGCACGTGCATTTGTAATAGCTGTTTGGTTGAATTGTTATCAAAATTTTAGGCATAAATAATATATAATCATTATTACAAGCACTCTATAGTACCGCAATGTATCAGTACAATGATGAAAACACCACAGAAATTGTTTTTATGTGCCCAAGGGATATGCGAATGACACCATTACCGTGTTGATCTAAAATATTACGCGTTCTTTCCTTAGCCCTAGCAGATTCGGTTGTTAATTACGTTAAGTAGTTATGGTAGAACATATAAAACATATCTAATGGATATTTACAAATTGCAGTTACGTTTATTAAAAACAATAGTACCTAAGAATATTAAAACAAAACAAAGATAATTATAAAGAACTATTCAAATATTGTAAAGTTATGAGCATCTTTGACAAGGTAAATTTTTTAATACTAACTGAATGTAACAAACCAGAAGTCTTAGTACAGAAGACAAGACCTAATTACATGCGACCGAGATCTGACGCATGTAAATATATTATACCTAAATATAATAATGTGTATGGGACAAGGCGCGAGGAATATATGATACCAAACATTATAAATGATCTCCCAGAGGATCTGCAAACCAGGTACAAAAATAACCACAAATTAATCAAGTATAATCTTAAAAGATTTTATACTGATTCCCCAAGGCGGACCATCATGCCCACATGTGCAGTCCTGGGACTAAAATGAGAAGCGTATACTAGAATGATGATACCCCTCCGTTTTATTATCAAATCGGAATTATACACTAGAATGATGATTACCCCTACTCGCCTCTGCTCCTATTTATTAAAATAAAAATATAGTGTACACGACTACCTGCGGCACGAATAAACCCATGAGGTTTCTGTGCCACAGTTCATATGTGAATGTAATGTATATGAATGTAAGCATATTGGATAATAAATTTAAAAAATAAATAAAAAATCTCGTGGTTACATCTATCATTTTCGCTAGATGGCGTTACGGGTATTAATCATCATCAAGAATAAATGTACTGTTCTCGAAGGATAGGCGAATATAGCCGAAAATATGGTTCGGCTTGCCGGCGCCACAGTCGTAATTCATTAAAATTATATCGTCATAGCCACGCGAATGACACCATTAATGCGTTGCTCTCATGATTATTTCTACCATCTTCGCTAGATCACGTTACAGGTATTCATCATCATTCAGAATAAAATGTATTCTTCCTTAGAGATGGAATAGACCTACAACGATTGACAAAATATATATTAACGCCAGTGAAGCCGCCGACAAAAACTGATTTTGTTATAAATGATATAGCAAACTCTTTGGCAACTTGCTAACTATTTTTTAATACATTTTATTAATTTCCTTTGCGAGGATATCGAAATTACATGTAAGTACACTTTCAAGATTTATTCCTAGGACTGTGAAGGTTGAACAGACAAACATACTTTTGCGTGTTTTAACACAACACAAAACAAAGAGGCATAGTGCGAGTTGGAATTGCATTTAAAGGTTCTTTCATAAAATATCCAATATATAGTTAGATATTTTTAAATTTATGTTCGCTGGAAATTAATGAATGTTACTAGATTTTATAGGTTAATTTTGGTTTGTATATGTTGTTCCTTTTTAGTTTTTGTTATACAAGTAGTGTTGATGTGTAGTACAATCTTCTATATAAATAAAAATGAATCTTAGTAATGTAATATACGCGTATAATTTAAGAACGACTTTACCGATTTTAACGACATTTTTTGTCTGTTTGAGTGGGTCCCCGGATGGTTTAGATTCACAAATGGAACCGGTAGGTGGCGTTGGAAGCGGGTCCTAGATTTTTATTTTTTCAATGCAGGACAACATCTGCCGGTACATCTTGCTACAAGAATAAATAACCTAACTATTTATAAATATATTCAAATTACTCATAGAAGCCAAACTTCTTTAGAATAGTTTTGATTTGAAACTCGGTGAAACGAAAACGCGACACTAAAAAGAGATAAACACAAAAAACTATAGGATTAAGCCAGCGATATAATGAGATGGAATAAATTATATTTAACAATTTAAACATTATGCACATACAGATAGAGCTGGAAACGTTTTGAAGTTTGCATTAAAACTTAAATATATTGAAGCTAAAGGTTAACCCTTTAGCGTATGGTTTTTCGTGCGATGAGTAAGAGTTCTGATGGTGTACTTTTTGCTTCCCCTATTCCAATCCCATTTCCTGTATCTTATTCCTTTAATCACATCCCTTGTACCCCATGCTAAAGGCTGGCAACGAGTTGGCTCCGGCCCGGGTGTTGCAAACATCTATAGGCGACCATAATGGATTGCCATTAGTTGGGCCGTCTGTCTGTTTGCGAATTACGCAATAAAAAACCGGAAGGCAACGAAACCCTAAATAGGAAGCTGTGTAAACACACCTTTATTAATAAACTTTGATATAATAAACGATGTAATGTGGGCCACTTACAAGCCGTGATTGTGTTCGTCATACCAATAACAAAAGGGTGAGATGTATAAAAGTCCTTATTTGGGTTCGGTAATAAATGGCACCCGGCGCTTCGAACCTCGTATGTTTACCTATTGGTAACTTCGTTCGACTTATTTCAGGTGCCATATTTCAGATATGAGTTTCATACATTAGATACTAAACGATCTGATATCATTGAATTGATTTATTTCTCGTAATTCTGTAACACATTGAATATAGGAGTAGCCGCGCTGGCGATAAAAAAATCACGCGGGAAAAAAATCTGTGACTTGATGGAAATTGAACGCGAAGCGGTGCGATTTGTTTTCGTGCGAATATTTTGTATCGTATAAAGTAAGTATGGCCATGTTCGCACAGTGGAATAAAATTCGCGCGTTTCGCTCACTCGTGCAACATCGCTATTGAAAGTTGTAGTAAATTATCGAATGATTTTTTGGCATTCTGTAATAGCCAAAAAAACTTTTTGCTGTATTTTCATAACTCTTGATATTTTATGTAGAAAAAATCCTTTCATAGGTCTCAATGCCGCAAGTGGGTGAATCCAATGTTCATGACATCTTTTGATACGTCTGTTACGCCGCCTTAGCATTAGATAAATTAAAATCGGTTGTCCATTTTACACGGCGTCTCAGCCGAGAACTGAATTAAACTGTCAAAAATAGTACGAAATTTTATTCGCAGTGCGTACTAGGTGTAATTCTGGTCGCGAAATTTAATACGCGAGAATAAAAATTTCGCGGTGAAATATCGCTGTGCGGACAAGGCCTTGGTGTTGCAGATATGCATGACCGACGGTTTTTTTTATCATCAGGTGGACTGTTTGCCAGTATCAAAACTAATTATTATTGAAAGTATTTTTTAAACTTTATAACCTCAAAAAATTTCAGGTTATTCTACTTCTGCAAAAGTTCGAATCAGTAAAACTTTAAAAGTTAATAAGTAATTAATATATTTTCATTAAAACAGCCATTAATTGACCCTATACAATAACATAAAATTAAAACAAACTTTTCATCACTATTGATGAGAACGGTGATGAATTTATATTCTGTCTCTTTTCTTTCACCCAATTAATTGGGGTCGGATGATGTCTTTGAAGATGTCTTTTCCTTCCACATTTTAGCAATTGCATTGCGGCGTATACCTACTTTCTTGATTGATTTTAATAAAAAGGACTTTAAAATTTCTGAAAACAATTACTGTAATATACAAAAATGGACAGGTTGAAAAGCGGATCCCGGGTTCCGATGCGGAGGCTCCAGCTGCAACCGGGATTTAACACTTAATGATGACATACAGTTCCACAATATTTTTTATTGCGGGTGTACAAAAGATGAAGAGTCCGACTATGATGGAAAGTGGTTACCATCGCCTATGGCCATCTGCAACATCAAATATTGTGCAGCGATTTTATTTATTAGTTCCTTCGTAACATAGGCCTGAACAGGTACTAAACCCTAAACAATCAATGTAAGCAGTTAGGATTACTCCTGAAATTAACATTTAGCGAGATAATCTCCATGTCGTGAGCCAACGCACGACATTGACTCTTGCTTCGGTGCTTGGTGGGATTAAGCAGGATTTAATATATGCAAATATTTACGTACATAGTATATTATGTTTTATCTATAACGCCGACCCTATTAGCTAAGAAAAATGATTTTTGAATGATAATCCTTTCCTTGGTTTGCCATTTGACATTCCCTCACAGAAATTGATCCTTACAGCAGGACTTGAAATATTATCAATAACCTAAGAAAAAAGATAGGTAATTACCGTTATTTTCGAAAAAGACTTTCGATTTTTACCGTTAATTGGTAGTTTTATGATTTTAACGTTATAATATAACGTTAAAAGTCGTATGTGTAACGTTATACGTATCGGTAATTTTTACGTTATTTCAAGCGACGTTGCCATTTATAAGAATTGGCTTGGCAACTGCATATTTCGGAAACAATCAACAAGCACAATTCTAAATATTACGCATGTTCTAAGCACAGTGCTGTTTGACAATCTTTGCGAGTGAAAGAGAGCGACGATGGTAACAAACCATAGTCATAACGGTAGAATTTTCGATAAAAATAGTATTAACGTTATATTTTACCGGTGAAATGCCTAGAAGTCACGGTAACTTTTACAACGATATTTACATTTTACCGTTATCTGAAATAAACATGAACAACAATACCACATTTTTACCAGTTTTTCAAGCTTTGCCTTACATACAGGCCACAGTATGATTTGGTATTATAATACAGTATGTACATTTTTCCAAAATCAGTCAATTCGATTTCCGACAAATGTAATTGATTTTTCAAAAATCTAATAACACTTAGCTCTTTAGCTATCGTTTAAATCGGCCTCGAAACTCCTTCGAGTGTTTTTCGCTATTTCATATAATTATGAATTTGGACCTGAATATTTCATTTGAAAAATTTACCTATTTACCATGTAAATAGTTTAAAAATTGTAATACACATAGTTCGGGATAGCGTAATGGCCAGCGCACGCGTTCCGAACTCAAGGTCGCGGGTTCGAATCTTAGCCGGAACGCATGAATCTCTTAGGCCGTTGAAATGAAATGAAATATTTATTCTTGCATAATATAGTTGTACATAGATGTTATTCTTAGCAATACATGTTCAGTACATTTTACCAGTTTCACTGGTGTGCAAGTAGGCAGTATCTTAATCGTCATTATTTAATTGGTTTGTTATTTATTTTATTAAATACCTTTTATCCAATTGGGTCGTATTTATTATATTTATTTATTAATTAATAATATTTGTTACCTTTATTAATTATATAGATGTCTGTTTTTTTGCGTTTTGCGACCTAATTTGTTACAGTTACCACGTGCTGACAACGAAGAAGGAAACATCCTGATGAAATCTGCACATCGATAACAGAGGTGTCAAGCCTGCCAAGCCGCCTTGGACAAGCGTGGCGGCTTTGCAGTCCGTTTCCCTGTAGTGGGAGGTGGGAGGCCTGAGCCCAGCAGTGTATTATTATATCATGATTCTTATAAATGTAATGTAATATAAACAGTTGTTAATTAACTTGTCTTATTTGCAGACGAACACACGTAGTATTTTACTAGACTTAAAATAATGTTTTTTTAGAGATATAAACAATTTGAACCTTTTTAAATATTTATAAATTTGTTATATTCTTTACTGATTTGTGGAAGAAATTTGTCATCCTTTAGGAACCTGTTTGGGGTGTCATTATTATTTTTAATTTTTTCTCAATTCTAACCACACCATTGCATTCAGCATATAATTGTATAGCAGGTTTCTATATCTAATTATACATTAATTTATCTTACTACTCAATAAAATTTACTATAAACACCAAACAAGAGATTATTTTTGTTTAAATATAAGGTTACTAATTTGTTATCTTATTAAGAATTGCTTAGGTTTTATTCTTATACGCTTATCATCTAATATGTTATGTAACTATTTAATATTTTATGTAGATGGTATTGTTACGAGTTGCAGGACTCGAATTAAAATGCCGTTGGAATTATTATACAGTTTATTAGAACTATACAAACACGTATAACACAGGTACAAATATAACTGAACACAACCAGTCCAAACGTAATGCACAATTCAATTACGTGTGCCAAGTACCTACGTCGTCAAATAGATTACCGAAAGTACACACGTCTTGTTTTGCTTGTGTTTATCGCTTGACTGCCTCATCTCTCGATTGGGGCATTGCTTTATACTGTACAAATGCAATAGTCGGCTCGGTCGCGTGAACTGAATTTCCTAGAAGCACACCTGGCTAATGACTGCCATAAAATATAACAATACACGTTTTAACGGTTTTAAGCGCGGTAATTTATTTGATTTTGGTTATTTCGACGTTTCGGCCGCCATTCAGTGGCCGTGGTCACGGACGACAAAGATGAAAATTGTCCAACGAGTGTTGTTAAAGTTTTATTTAGCCTACCGCCAACTTGTTCATTTTAATTATTTAGTTTTAATTTTGTTTATAGTTATTACTATCTCTATGGGAGCCGCATAATCTAATTTACCATCGCTTCACAACATGTTGTGACATGAAGAGAAGAAGCGGCGCAAGAAACTCTTCAGCCAACATGCCTAGCTTTAAAAAGTTTATATAATATTAAAATGGTTGGAAATATATTATTAGTCAAGTTGGTTTGTGTTCCGTTGTAGTACGCGGAAAGAGCTCACAGTGTATTTAGGTCCGGCAGTTGGTTTTTGCTGGGTTTGGGTCTTAATAGTTTTGATGATCTTATCCCCAACCGGTGGCACTTGTCAATGCAATTAGGTAACAACCAAAATCATATAAATTACCGCGCTTAAAACCGTTAAAAGATAGTTTTATTATGTATACAAGCCGCGAAAATTTGAGAAAATATTACATAACGAGCTGTTTTTCCTTATCACAAATTTTAAACACAAAGTAAACAAAAGAAGTCCAAATGCCGAAAAGGTAATAATGCAGGTGTGTAATTGTCTTTGTCGGCACCTAGGTCCAAACAGTATGTTGGGGGTGTAAATAATGCATCCATTATGATTATGATGATGGTAGGTGGATAAAAGGAATAGACACCAGGCAATAGAATATAATATGTATATACTTGTAACTTCTATGGGTTCATTTGTGTAATACAATCTATTAATACCGATTTACTTGCTTCGCCTCGTCGAAGTGCAGTCGATTGAGAAATGAAGTAAATTCAATACCGTATTCGAGGCACGTTACACTCGACGGTGTAGGCAGCACTTTGTAACACAACTTTACTACTTGGAATCACTTGCATTATTTTATATTTTCTACAGCTGACAAAACATTTTTAATATCTAGTCTAAATTGTTATTAATCTGATTTGACGTTCTAATTAATATAAATTAAATAAGAATTCCAAACATATAAATAAAACAACTGCATGTTTATTTTATCTTATACTAATATATAAAACTGAAGAGTTTGTTTGTTTCTCGAACGCGCTAATCTCGGGAACTGGTCTGATTTCAATTTTGCGGGCGCGATGCGATGGCCGGGTGAAGGCAAAGGGACGGGAAAAAGAAGCAAGGAAGGAATACTCACCTCGCCACCAGTCCGCCGCCACGTCCCCCGGGGGTTCACAATCTCACTAGGGTTCCGGATCTTCTGATAAAATGCAACTGTAGCAGTTTAATTACTTTATTGTGTTCGAACAATTTTATATATGCGTACGTAATTTATATAGCGGTAACAGCAGTGACAGTTCTGTCTATTCTCTTGTTTAGCGCATTCTTCATTTAAACTTTTACTTTATTCTTGATGGCGAGGATGGGGAGGAAGAATTTACAAGGAGGTGTTCCTCGGCGCAACCAAATTTTTTTTGAGTTAAATAGCCCATTTATCGAGGAAGGCTAGGGGTGATATATCATCACGCAAAAACCAATAGGAGTGGAGCATCAATCAATGAAGATTGTTTTAAAATCGGAGTTTTATTTTTAACTATTCCACGCGGACGAAGTCGCGAGCAGAAGCCAGTAATATTATATAATAACCAACCCGCAGGGCTTTGTGTGGCGAAGCCTTAGGAGGTCGCAACACCTCGAACCTGACTTCGGGGCCTTCAAACCAAACCAATCCAAAACTCTTCAACTTTATATATTAGTATAATATTGTTTATGGAATAAGTATTTTGAATAATGGACTGTGAAATCAGTGCCAAGTGCCAGCATAATGACCAGTCATTAGTGACTTTAAGCATATTAAATGCCTTCATGTCGGGTCGTAAGTCGCTTGTTTATATCATAAAGTCCTGTTAACACGATTATCTGGATAAATGTGCTCCACCAGAAACGTCATCGTCAACCTTATGCTGTAGACAGATAAGGTTGAACAATCGAATAGCAGGAGAGAACAACCGCTTTGTCGTCAACGGTCTTTCATCTGTCTTGAGTATCTTCTGTGCATAGTATAGAACAAGGTCGCTTTCCGCGTCTATCCTCTAACTGCTTCCCAACTACGCAATGGAGCTTTAAGCCGATTTCATCACCAGTTAGATAATTTTTCACTGAAGGTTTAAATATGTTAAAACACCTATTTAAGTTTTTATGTAAGTAAAGTACAGCTTATTGACCCGCGGCGTAGCATTGGACACAACTATAGTAATATTACCTAATACCCGCCCGCTTCGCGTGCCGTAAAATCCGTTCTTAGCTTACCTCATACATATACATTAGGGTGGTCGTTAAAAATTAAATTTCTTGCGACGCCCCCTAAAAAGCTTCCTTTTAATGAAAAAATACTGGGATTTTTTATAATTTTTTCAAGTCAAGACATCACGTGCCTCAAGACGATTCAAGTTAAAACTAAAAATATAAGAAAAATTCAAAGATAAGCTTGAATCACGAAGAATATTAAACTTTTTCTGAAACTATAATTTGAAATTCATCACTGAGAATGATAATACGGAAGGTATTTCATTGTTAAAACTTTTCCAATCTTAAAATAATTATTACTTTTAAGTATGAAGCAGTTTCCTGAAAAAACATGATATTACCCAAAAATTAACTTGAATCGTCTTGAGGCACGTGTTTTCTTGACTTGAAACAATTATAAAAAAAATCCCAGTGTTTTTTCATTAAAACGAAGCTTTTTAGTCGCAAGAAATTTAATTTTTAACGGATTTTATAAGTTTTTGATGAAATATTCGAAAATTTTTAATTTCAAAACATAAGAAACCATTTTTATAGAGCAGTTAATTTCCAACAAAAATTTTTATTGTGCATTTTGTAAAATTCATTTATTGTCGAGTTATAAAATTCATAAACATATAATAAGATTCACGCTAAGACCAATAGGAGTGGAGCACCGGTGAAGAATGTTTCAAAATCACGGGAGTCTTTTCCTTATCTTTTGAGCTTTCGCTGCGTGCGTTTCATCTTCTACGTAAGCAAAGTCGCGGGTTAAAGTTAGCTTTAGTCCAAAGTAACTGTTCTACGCGGACGAAGTCGCGGCTTTCTTTACTTTGGTAGATTTGTCTTATTGTAGATATCTTGCTCGGTTATAGACTTATAAATTGCCATCAATTTAAATTAAATTAAAATTCATTTACCACTTTAAATTAAATATAAATTAGATTAGGCTTCCATAGAGTATATAAAAAAACAAAATTAAATAAAATTAAACTACACTACTTGGGAGTAAGCTGAACAACAACTTTAACATTACTGATTGACACTGAAAAGTAGCAGAAACGTTGAAATAAAAATCAAAAGCCGCGTTTAAAACCGTTTTATTATTAATTTATACGTCTATAACTGATAAAAAACACAGTGTTACCTTACATTATGTGAATATATAAAGTGAAGTAACACTGCACTTGATATAATATTTCTTCCATGAAGAAAACAGGGCTTATCCACAATCTAATTTACCTGATCCCCGTCCGATGAGAATTATTCAATTTAAAACGCAAATCCGCTCTCAACGGCCCATTATTACCGACATTAAGCAAATCCTGCATAATGTATTTATTCTTAGTAAAATCTGGTTTTAATGATCAAATAAATATTCTTATTGTTGGGCGTGGGGATGTTTTTTTTATTGCAGAGAGTTTAGCACACACGCAGACGGTCCATTTGATGGAAAGCGCTTACCGTCGCCTATGGACATTTGCAACACCAAAGGCTACAAATGCGCTGCTGCTCTCTTAGGGGAAACTGTAACTTGGTCACTAAAGCCGGAACACAACTCCCGGTTGTAATGGTGACATATTTTAGACCAGGGGTGGTAGCCGTCCAGTCGGGAAAATGCCCTACCACCTGGCTGTGGGTTGTTCTGTCGCCTCTTACGACAGGTCGCCCGGCCGCAGGAAATTGTATTCTTTCTTCGTTTCTGCACGGATAAGATCCTGCCCTATCACCTGACTAACTCAGAGATACATAGACAAATTATCAGATAGGCAGGTGGATATAAGATGCATTAAGTTTTTGTCACAACCGCTACAGAAGCCACAGAAACCGTGGGTGGTCTATGACCAAATTTATAGCAACCTTATTCTTCAAGCCACCACGAGTTCATTGGCAAAACACGCATTATATATGATCATAGGGGATGTAGGACCCCAGCAATATTTTATGATATAAATTATTGAAAAGTCGCGCAATAAAATGGGTGTTGCACGGATGTTAGTCTATCGGATATGGCGACATGTTGTGAAAATGTGCGAAGTTGTGAATAAACTGCTTGTAACAGTTTGTTCTAGAGTGTTATAGGATTGTTACGTTATGTAATGTAGCAGGGAGTGTGTTTGTAACCTTTAATTACTTTCAAAACAAAGTGAAAAATGATATTTTCTTTAATTACCACTATTACTATACTATACTATGTCTATACTTCATCTGGGGAAATGTAAAGATTTAGGTTGTTTCACGCATATATAGCGATGAGCTTCAGGTATAATTTAAGATGTTACATTGTGACCTAAAATTTTGTCAATTTAACATATTGTTACGAGTTATGCAGGACTCGAATTACAATGCCGTTGGCGTTACTGTAGAATTTATTTGAATTACACAAACTCGTATAACATAGGTACAAATATAATTAGACACTGCCAGTACAAACTGCACGATTTAATAACACGCGCAAAGTCCGTCACTATATCGTTCATCGAATGTACGTTTTGCTCGTATAGTAATCCTCGCTTGACTGCTCCATCCCTCCCATCGCGATCGTTTTATACTAACTGTATAATACAAGGACCGCGTTGACTGAGGTTTCTGAGAAAACGTAATTTGCACACCTGGTTATCCCTGCGAACGGCCAACAAAATGGAAAACAATAACAATAGGCTATTGACTGATTGCAAATTTTAAACACAAAGTAAACAAAATAATCCCAAATGCGTGGAGGGTAATAAACCAGATGCGCACTTCTTTGTCGGTATGTAACGATATATAAACTAATGTAGCTGTCTATGGGTTAACGAGACGCATTCGACCAGTCTAAATCGTTAAACTAACTTAGATGAAGCCCCAGCATACATAATACAATAGAAACTTATTAGACGTGTCATTTTTGTTCTTTAATTTTAATAGAGAAATGCGGCATTGTCTACTTTACAAAATAAACGAAACCAACTGTTATAAAGTAAGGTTTAAAAAGGTTACTTTTCAAACTGCTTATCTTTTTACTTATTATTTAAGAGTGTTTCAGAATATAAAAAAAAGCAGTTAAGCAGTCACTTATAAAACCTTTTTTTAACAATTAAGATAGTTTTAATTTTAATTTTTCTTTTCCTTATAGACAAATTTGAGGTGAGTTGAGTCATTAAATATACAAATATTATTACAAATTGTATAGTACATATTATAGATGTATATGACGAAAGACGCGCCACGCATGTCTTAGGCGCAGAGGCGGCGTAGAGCGTGGGCGACGTGGGCTATCGGACACGGTCTCGCACCTCTATGGGCCTCGCACCTCGAAGGCAGGACGAGTAAATTTTTTTGTCGCGGTTAAAATGTCAAAAATGTTATTCGTCGTAAAACAATAATCCTTAGGGCCGCTTGCATAAGGCTGGATAAATTTATTTAAGAAACACAAAACTTATTTAACACCCTTAAGTACAATTAGCGTCTTGCACAACGCAAAATTTGCCGCTACATATGTTTAAAGAACTGTCAATACGTTTTGTGTAAAACGTATTTAGGCACTTTAATATGATCAAATAATTTTATTTAAAGGTTATCGTTATGCTGGCGGCCCTTACTCATAAGAATTTTAATTCCTCGTTTAAAACGACGAAACATTCTCTTTACCGTAAATTAATAATCCTTACTCATACTAAATTCTTTTTTTTATCGGCTATTCGCGGTTTCTATTATGGGAAACCACCGCCAGCTAGTGCCAGTAATCATTATCAATTGTTTTTCAAATCCAACTTTTTGCATTATAGAGAGCCTCGCAAAATGTATGCTGCCGACATGAAAATCAGTTCTTGCTCCACCACTGCCTGGGCATATTGGCGGTTTTTAGTGTTAGTGTTTAGTGTAAAAAACACTTGTTATCTCGATGTGCGATTTTCAACGTTCAGCACGTGATAAGATACGAGGGTCAGGAAAGCTGCACCAGCGGCGTACACTTTCTGATTGGGATTCGAACCCATTTCACTAAAATAGAACGCGGGCGCGCTAGCCACTAGGCGACGGAGATATTTACGCAAAAAATATTCAGATGATTAGAATTTTCCTCGAAGTCTGATATAATATAAAGTTTGGGTTATAATGTTATCTTACAAAATTAAACAATCATAAAAATATTCATTTGATATTCTCACTTCTTCTGGTAATGACGTTCGCTTGGAACTAAATTATATTTTCATGTTTAAAATATTATTATTTTATTTACTAATACAATAATAAAAACTTGACTTGAAATAATGTACTTGTTTTAAAAAATATTGGTAAGTAATTTAACGATATATATTTAACTTACGCTGGCGCGGCCACGTTTTACGCAAACCGGCTAATTATGTGAGGAACAAATGTCTAGCCATGCCGCCTCCGCCAGTTGCCGGTCGATGGGGAAGGCTCAAGAAATGTTGGCTCGACGTCGTGAAGGATGACATGCGTGCCAATGGTCTTAAAACGAGGGATGCTGAACACGGCGCGGAGTGGAGTAGAAAAAGTAGGAAAGCGGACCCTGGGCGTCAGAGTGAATGCTCTGAACGCAACCGGGATTTAACGCTCGGATGATGATGATGATGATGATTTAACTTGCTTTTCCTTGTAAAGTAAAATATTGCATAAAATTTTAGTTAAGTTGTGCCTTTAAATAGTTAGTTTAAATAATTTGCAACTGTAATATGATTAAGAAATTTAAAGGGAGTAACTGATGTCACCGGTAGCGGGGCCTAGGCTTCAAGCTACCGGTGGTAAAGCTCGTGAGGCAGGAATCTCCTCACGATACGAACCGTGTCCAACAGGGCTGCCTTCTGTATCCAACCCTTCACCCAGATACCAAGCGAGAGCCTTTCAAGGTGGCGGTCAAGGCTCTCGCTATTGTAGAGTCCTAGTTCTACATGGCAGTAACCTCGTGAGCGAGATCAATATATTTTACTTGTTTCCTTTCTCGGCTTTCACGAGGTTACCATCATGGGGAATCGCGAGTTCTACAATTATACTCGTCGCACGTCTCTCAAACCGATCAACTATCACAATAACAGGCTTATTTGCGACAATAGTCATGTCTGTGATAATCCCAGTAGGTCTCAGTAGAGAAGATGCTGACCGTCGTCAATAGTAAAATTATCTCCTGTTAAGAGGTATCTTAGATACTGTATATCATTTAAATTACTGATCCATCTAGGATATTGTTAGTGTTAGCAATTGTGGCGAAATGCGTGTCGTTTATAGCATTAAAATATAACGCCGTTAATGATTAGCTACTTTTATGTTTATGTACGTTATCTGTCAATATTTAACGCCATAAAACAACTAATAACAATATCGCATCACAAATATGACATCTGCGCGAAACGGTCACTCACACTAACATTATCACAGATGGAGCAGTAAACTAAGGAAATATAACACACCTACAGTATCTTTGATACTTGCTGTGCTCATAAATTTAATATTGTTGAAAATGTTTATTGATTACAGGTAAGTTTTGTAGATAAAATGACAGCGGCGAACCTTTTATTAACTACCTGCATTTTAATATTGTTTATTAATTGGGCTTGTACAGAAGATAATAGTAATCATACCTTGAAATATGTTCTTTATTGGACTCCATACAATGTTGCACCTTTCTACTTTATCGGTAAAGGCCAAGAAAATTTAATAAAAAAGAAATGTCCAGTTAATAATTGTTACATGACTACAGATAGAAATTACTTTGGCGGTGACCTTACTAAGTTTGACGCCATAGCTTTCAACGGACGCAACATGAATATACGCGACATACCTCATAACAGGTCTGAACACCAGAAATATATCTTCTTCAACATGGAATGTCCCATAAGATTCCCGACTTGTGAAGCAGTCTTTGATGGGTTTTACAACTGGACGTCTACCTATAAGCTACATTCTGATATACCATACCCTTATATAATTATAAGGAATAAAGTTACCCATGAAATTGTAGGACCCAAAGCAAACATGCAATGGACAGATCTACCAGACGTTGATGAGAAGTTAATTAATAAGATTGCGAATAAAACTAAACTAGCAGCTTCGTTTGTATCAAATTGTAGAACACCAAGTAGAAGAGAAGACTACATACGCGAACTAAAAACTGCTGTAAAGCCATTTGGACATGACGTCGACATTTATGGAAAGTGTGGTAATTTAGATTGTCCAAAGACAAAAAGAAATTACTGTGATAATATGATAAGTCAAGATTACTACTTCTATTTGGCATTTGAGAATTCCTTTGATGAAGATTATGTTACTGAGAAATTAACTAGAGCTTTAAACTACAATGCTGTTCCCATTGTATATGGAGGAGCTGACTATAGCAGGTACGTGATAGTTTAAAAAAAATATAAGTTTCGAATTATTATTGATTATTCCATTCGAATGATATTGAATTATTCTTAACCGATCGAAATTGATTGATGACATCGACTTTCTACACCCAAATTTTACGGACTGAAGGCCACCTTATGCTGCACTTAGTCTCCATTTTAGAACTCGTCTGTTTCAATAGCTATACTGTGACGTGTATATTATATATTTCAAGATATGCCGGATACTATGGTTCTGTTATGATTAAAATCAGAGATGAGGATATCCATACGAGAACCAAGGTAAGCGACTTAGATCGCAAAATTAGCAATGGGCCGGTCATGTGTGTAGCAGAACCGATGACCGATGGAGTAGACGAATCCTGGAGTGGAGATCGCGTTCCAGTAAACGTAGTGTTGGACGTGTTAAAGGTTACCGTGGACGCTAGATAAGGTGTGGCGCTGACTTAGAGAGGTCTACGTGCAGCAGTGGCCTACGATTGGCTGACGACGTCAATATAAGATTCAGAGCTACTAAGCAACCAATAATTCCGCTAGTTAGTCCCGTAGGTTAATAGTTAATCATTAACATTCTCGTAATTATGACCTCTTCATTTCTAAGATTGTGATGAAGAAAGAAATAATAATATCCTTGAAATCAATTTCAGTTACAACCACTGCCGTAGAGCATTTGAGCTCAGATATCCTCGCGTTTGGCCTTTGCTCATGTCTCATAACTAATTTTATTGTTCAGGAATGTGCCATGACATTTTTCTAAGAATAAACAGAAGATTATCTCAGTAGATAGCTTATTTCGTGACTTCTAATATGTGGCTCTTGATTTCCTCTTCTACGGGAATAAAATTTAATTTGGTCATTGGGCATTTTGTTCGGACATATGACCCACGGCGTACACAAACGAAATAGGGCTAAGGTATGAAGATAAATGTACCTGCTACTTAGTGGTATTGGTCGCATTCTAAAGGCCCTGGGAAAATTGTGTTTTTTTTTAAATTTGTTATCGTTATAGTTTTTAAAAGCATTTATGTAAAAACTATTGGATCGATTTCGAAAATCTTTTGAACCGCAATTGTTTTAGACAATTTATGTTCAAAGTTCAAGGAATAAGAGAAACAAAAGTGTAAACGCACAGATCGAAATGACGAATGACTTACGACTGCGAGGCGGTGCGAGACGGTTCAAGCGGATACTCTACACACGTACTGATAAATAACGATTTCTGCCGGTCGTCACATAAAAAAAATATATATATTTAGAAAAGTGGGATTTTATTCTTCAAAGTTAAATTACTATGGCCTCTGTACGTTTAAATAAAAAGTGGGTCAAAAACGCCCAATGACAAAGTTAAATTTACATTAACTGTTATATACAAAATATGTACACAGTGTAGTTTTGTCATCGCAGTTTTATTTTTCAGATTTTTGCCACCTGGCTCCTACATAGACGCAAGAAAATACACTCCAACGGAGCTTGCAGCTTTGTTACACGAGATCGTTAGGTCTCCACAACGCTATAGAGACTTCTTTAAATGGCAAAGTGTATATTCGTACAGTGATCCAACGATGTCTAAGAATATTTGCGACGTGTGTGCTGCTTTGAACGATCAGCATAAAATGGGAACTAAGACGGTGTACAGTAATATTAGAGACTGGTTGTTAGGGTCCAATTTGCAGAAGGTGTGTAATAAAGAGAAAGCCAAGCGGGTGAGGAAACCTGTTTCATCCAGATTACCCCCAATATATTGATTCAAATGCAATAACAAGAGGTACGCCATATCGTTACCGGGCCCTGTAAAAATGTATTCGGAATAATGTAAACTTTGACTTGCAATGTGATAAAAATACAATAAGATTACTTTTTACATAATAAAACGTAGTTTTTATGTATACAATAACTTTAACAATACTGTTGACACTTGTCGTTTCTGTCTTCCCTGATCACGGCCGCTGAAGTGGCCGAAACGTCGTAATAACCAAAATCAAATAAATTACCACGCTGCAAACCGTTAAAACGTAGTTTTATTATAAAAATAAACACTTTCTACAACTTGAAGTAGGTGTATTTTTGAAAATTTGTTGTTGTTTTTCACATTTAGATTGGCATTGACATCAACAACAAAATAACAGCAGCCCATAACTGTCCCACTGCAGGGCTCGGGCCTCCCCTGGTAGGGGAACAGACGGTATACCCGCCACGCTTGTCCAAGGCGGCTTGGTAGGTTTGAGACATCGGTTATCTCGATGTGCAGGTTGCATCACGATGTTTTCGTTCACCGTTGTTAGCAAGTGGTTTTTTTTTATTGCCTGAAGCAGGCAAACAGGCGGACGGCCCACCTGGTCAAAGGTGGTTACCGTCGCCTATGGACGTTTGCAACACCAGGGGCGTTGCCAACGCGTTGCCGGCCTCTAAGAAATTTTATAATGCCTTTCTTGAACGACCCCATGTCGTAGCGCAGAGGGAAAACCTCGGCGGGAAGTTCTCTCCAGATCATTGTTGTACGCGGTATAAACGTTCTTGAGAATCGTTGCGAAGTTGAGCGTGGGAGCTCCAGGAAATGGGGATGAACATCCCGTCGATGGCGAGCGGTGCGGTTGTAGAAATTAGGTGTTGGCACCAGATCAAACAGTTCCTCGGAACACTCCCCGTTGTACAGGTGTGGTAATTGTAACAATATGCATATTAGGTCAGAAAACACCCTAAGTGGTGCATGCGTTCCGGCTAGGATCGAACCGGCGACCTTTGAGTTTAGGACGCGTGTGCTAGCCATTAGGCTACCACGACTTTTTCGACATCAAGATATTTTAGAAAATATTTATATTTTGCTTTTTAGTTACTCTTGAAATCTTTTTATATTTTCTCATAGTATTCGAGGATTGTTCTTTATTTTCCTGACTTGGTGACAATGCGACCACGTCAGAAGTACATTTTATATATAAAAACTACTTGATAATAGTAAATGAGGGTTCTGTCTGTGGAACCTTAACCACCGTAGCTAGTACTCCATGTCACTCTGTAGCATGCTGGCGAGTTCCAGTTTCAGTTGAATCCTGAAGTTTATTAAAAAAAGTGTAATATATTGTATTTTTAACGACTTAAAGCTGGATATTCTCAATGCATCTTGTAATTTTTATTATTATAAACAAATCTTTTTGATTTCCTGTATATAATTTTGTGGAGCTAAATATCGATAGAAAAAGCGGAGAAGACCACCCCCCCAAGTTCAACTCATAGTAAGTGGTTACCGTCGCCTATAGGCGTTTGCAACACTAATGGCGATGCCAACGCATTGCCAGTCTGTAAGATGGGATAAAGAGGATGGGGTGGGATGAGATAGAGGGATGAGACAGGAGGAATAGCATAAGGCCACGTGATATGGGATTGCTATAGGGGGATGGTATAGGACAGGTTGTATAAGAGGACAGGGAGTAGGCCTTTGACACTCTCACTCAATGCATGAAAACAGATCAGCTCAAGACTAACCGTTGCACGCCGATATTCTGTGAGAGACAATTCAAAAACAAACATCTGACTAAGAAAGAGCTCTAAATAAAAACCCTGATACATTGTTAGGGGAGACCCTTGGTCTGAAGAACCATTATGCAAATAAGTAGACATATATCTTTAATTAATTTCTAAAATGTTAAGGAAATAATAATATAGTTTTTTACTATAATGATAAGGAGATAAAGTAGTAAGCAAAATATTTATAAAACATTTATCTAAAATTTAAGAGTCATGACGTGATAAAATTTATCTTTCTAGGAAAGATAACTTTTAGATGGTAGGTAATATAGTTAGCTTACACGTGTAACTAATATAAATCAAAAGCTGGTTTTTCGACTTTAGAATAATATAATTACACTTCACGAAATATTCACGAAGACAGTAAGCAGGACATTCTGAGTGAGTTATGACTCCTAAAGAAACTTGCACTAGGAAATCTTATCTCGCAGGGATCATACAATGTTACATACATAAAATAAAATGTTATTCTATGTAAGTATATATACATATTCATGTTTATAGAAGCCTTTCTGTATATATTCGTACAGGAACGGAGAAAGAATATAATTTCCTGTGGCCGGGCGGACTGTTGTAAGAGGCGACAAAACAACCCACAGCCAGGTGGTAGGGTATTTGCTCGACTGGCTGGCGACCACCCCTGCACTAAAGTATGTCGCCATAACAACCTTGTGTTGTGTTCCGGCATTAGTGACCAGGTTCCAGTCTCCCTTAAGAGAGCACACAACACACCTCTGGTGTTGCAAATGTCCATAGGCGATGGTAACCGCTCTTCATCAAATGGGCCGTATACTGAACTCCTGCAATAAAAAATAAAAAATGTGTCTTTGGGCGTTCATTAAAGTTAACAGACCATTATTTGACTCTGAGTAAAACAAAGCGGCCTGAGAAGCCTGTCTATAATCTGCTAGCGAGTGGAGAGAGAAGCTGACTCGGCTTGCGGGAGACACAATAAATCTTTAAGGGGATAATCCCGAAACGGGCTGAATCGCGGCCTGCTTTGTTCGGACGATATGACGTACCTAGTTCACTTTGACCACTAAAATAGATTTGTTTGAGAGCCCATAGACGGTATTATCTAATAAACACTGATGCTTTGGCGTTAAGTTTTAAGAATATGCTGCCATCAATACGTACTCTTCAAAGTGCATTAAAAGCATGTGCTGAAGGTAGTTGAGTACAAAAAAAATGAGGAACTCTTATAATTGTTTTAAGCTGAGAAAAGCTTGCAGATGATGATTGTATTAAATACTAGGATATGCCCGCGAGTTCACCCAAGCTTGACTTGAAAATCCCACGGGATTCCCGAGCCACAAAGTATCGTAGTATTTAAAGTAGGAATGTAAGCAGCTATCGTTTGAGTCGAAACTGTGTCGGTATTAGCTAATTTTTACGAATACGAACAATTTCAAACCGTAACCGGGAAAATTCCGGCGGCATTCCCATGATAAAAATATCACACGTTTTGTTCCATTAAATTTGCTATCGATCAGCAAAAGGACAAAAGTCTTCGAGCAGTGCGTCCTCCCCGTCCTGACCTATGAGGCCGAGACATGGACACTGATGGCAGGATTGGTCCACAAGTTCCAAGTCGCTCAAAGGGCTGTGGAGCGAGCTATGTTGGGTGTTTCTCTTATGGATAAAATTAGAAATGAGGATATCCGTAAGAGAACCACGTTACCGACATGGCTAGCAAAATTAGCAAGTTGAAGTGGCAGTGGCAGTCTGCCGCAGGACCGATGGCCGATGGAGCAGACGAGTCCTGGAGTGGAGAACGGGTCTCGGTAAACATAGTGTCGGACCCCTCTAGTCCGATGGGCCTGGACCAGTGTAAGGTCGCCGGCAGGCGCTGGATGAGGAAAACAGAGGACAGGGATGACTGGCGCCGTCTTGGGGAGGCCTACTTCCCACAGTGGACTACGAATGGCTGACGACGGTCAGCAAAAAGATCACATTGTACCTAATTAGATTTTTTATATGGTCATTTTAAATAATCCCCAGAAATATTCCCGCGGGATTCCCAGGATAAAAAGCTACACCGTATCAGAATCGTTCGAACGACACAAACAAATTAGAAAAAAAATGCACCGTGTTCTTTATCGTTTAATCTTATCCAGTTGTATTTTTTTAATAGCTTTAATGTACATACAGACACGGCATGTTTAGAATTTTATAATATTATAGATACGATGAAACCTACTCCTTATTTAAGTAGTAGGTACTTATAAAGTGGAAAACTGAACTTTTTATTTTATTTTATTTTTTATTACCGGAGTTCAGCAGATAGGCAGACCGCCCACTTGATGGAAAGCGGTTACTATCGCCATTCGCCTATGGCTATTTGAAAAACCAAAAGTGTTACAAATGTGCTGCTACTCTCTTCAGGAAGACTTGTCATTAATGCCAGAACACAGCTCAAGGTTGTTATGGCGACATACTTTAGACCTGGTAGCCATTCAGTCGGCAAATGCCCTACCTGGCTGTGGGTTGTTTTTTCCTCTCTTACGACGGGCCGCCTGGCCGCAGGAAATTATATTATTTCTCCGTTCCTGCACGTATAAAAATCAAGTGGTAGAACGTACAAAATCCTTTCAACAATAATTGGTTTCGATCTTGTCCAAACTGCTTATTAATGACTTTCTACTAAACGCTCATTTCATTAGTATCGGTTAATTTGAGGTAAGCAACTATACTTAGTATACTCTGTCTTTGTATCAACGATAAGGCAAGTGTGTGTGTTGTGTGCGACGAACATGTAACACGCTGAATGATGAAAAATTCTGTTGGACAACATTAAAAGGCCTCAAGTTCTATTTTTGGCTTTAAGTATTAATTGAGGCTGTATCTAACGTGAACATCGTGTGCAGATAAGGATAATTGCCCTCGTAGGCTGAGGGGCTTTTATCTGGTTGAGCACAATAATGAGGGCTTTTTACCCTCCTCAGATTAACATGCTCAGGGTAATCGGATGTAGTTAGAATACGGTAATCGGGTATAGCCTTTGAGCATGAAGGAAGTACTGCCATCTAGTGCGCAGGGTGAGTAAAACCATTTGACATCTGAGCTATTGAAGGGTACTTTGCAATACTACGACCCATATAAGCAGAGCTTATTTTGAAGTTATTTAAATAAACAACAGTATTTTATTTCAAATATTTTATTGTAAAAAGTGACAATAACTTATGATACGTTATATACAGTGTTATTCTGTGTTTTTGTTCATTCTTTATAACTTAAAATTACAAGCTACATAGAACAAAAAAAAGTGTTATTTTATCTTTCGAATGTACAAATAATAGTGATTTCATAAATAATAATTGGCCGATAAGCAGTGCTTTTTTGATAATATCATTAAGTAGTGGATATTATTTGAGAATTTTGAAATTATAATTATCATTATTATAAACCTTCGGTAAACAGCGCCATCTATTGTATAGTAGAAAAATCCAAGTAAATTGCCAATAGGCTATTGTGAACTATTTTAATAATGCCCTCCGAGAGATGTGGAACTTGCCGCAAATTTATTTCATCAACAGATGGCATTAGGTGTACAAAATGTAACGTGCCGCAGCACAGAAATTGCGTTGCGCTCCCGGCCAAGGGTAACTTGCCTGTTGCCTGGAAGTGCCCTGAATGCAGAAAGGGAGATGCAAGAGAAAGCAAGAATGATACACCGGTGAGTGGCAGGTCATTATCAACTTATGAAGATGCTAGTCAGTCAGACAGCAGTCCCACATTACCATTAAAGAGGGGAGAGGTCGATCCGATGGACTATACTAATAAGGACCTAATGAAAGAGATACGCGCGATACGCCTCGATCTCTTAAATTTCCGGAAGGAAATTTCAGATTTGCAGACCGAGGTGCACTCCTGTGTTCACCGTATTGATGGACTTCAAACTCGGATGGAGGCCTTGGAAAAGCGTTCATTTGCACAAAGTGAGGTGCCTCCTGATGTTAATGGGATTATTAACCAGCTCAGAGCGGAACTAAATGATCGAGACCAGGATCTTCTTGAAAACGATTTGGAAATTAGGAATGTTCCCGAAGTGAAGAGTGAAAATCCCATGCACCTCATTGTGTCCATTGCAGGGAAGCTTGGTGTAACATTAGAAAGTCGGGACATCGTTAGCGCAGAAAGAGTGGGTGGTCGTTTTCTTAATGCAACAAACCCCGAAGGAACCATAACGCCACGCCCCCGCGCTCTTGTTGTGCGCATGACACGTCGTGACATTCGGGATGAATTGTTACACAGTGCTAGAGTCCGTCGGAACGTTGACACAGGTGATATTGTTCCATCCGAGAAAGTACAGCGCTTTTACATAAACGAACGTCTCACTAAAACTAATCGGCAGTTGTTTCGCTTGGCACGCGACGCAGGGCGTAAATATGGATGGCAATTTGTCTGGACCAAACGCGGCCGTATACTTGCACGTCGTAAGCCGGGTGATCCAGTGGTGCGAATTAGAGTTGAAAATGATGTTATTAACAATATTGGCCCTATTATGGACATTATGCAATAATTTTTTGTATCATTTCTTAAATGCTTCTTGGTTTCCAGTAATTTTGTTATTTTCACGCCGCATAAAAAAATGTCTTGTATTCTTTATTTGTAAATATCGCACAGATCTGTATGTTACATTTGTTATATCTGTGAATCACAAAATACATTTATACTTATATATTTTGTATATACTAAAACTAGTTTTAATGAATACACTTACAAACTGTATTTGTTATTATAATATAATAATTTATACTAATTTAGCTACAAACTATCTTACATTCAATAATATATACAATTTGGTTAAAAGTAACATAAATACTATACATTTTGGGTTGTTTATTAAACCTCATAAATATTTTGGGAAAATGCAAATCTGTATAGTCTATTTTATATGTATAAATGACTAAAAATAAGTATTTAAAGTTTGGATTGTTAAATGCAGGCTCCCTTGGTACAAACCAAGATGAGTTTTTACTTGCTATGGATAAACATTCTGTCGATATAATGGCAATAAACGAGACCTGGCTACGAATAGGAGAGGAAGGCGAGCGCCTTACGTACCAGGATACCGACTCAGGCACTTACCTCGACCACAATCTATATGTAGGGGTAGAGGAGGAGGAGTTGGCTTTTATATTAAAGATGAAATTAATACAAGAATAAGAACACATCCAGAACATCCAGATGTTGAACAACTCTGGATGTCCATGAAGTTAAATGGTAAAAACATTTTGATAAGTACAGCATATAGACCACCGTGGCTTGATCTAGATAGGTTTCTTAGTGCAATAAGTGAGAGTGCGGTTGCTCTAGCACCTTATGATAATATAATAATACTAGGAGACTTTAATGTAAATTTATTAGATAAGGATAGTTCCAATTCCAAAAAGCTTACGGAATTCTTGAACCACTTTAACCTTCAACAAATAATTGATATATCTACACATCATTCAGGTCTAAGTTCGTCTTTAATAGACGTAATCTGCACAGACATCACCTTGTACACGACTGAAGTGGATTATATAAATGAGCTCAATCATCATTCTTTTATCACCTGCAAGACTGTTATCAAAAAAGATAAGCCCGCACCTCGGTTGGTAACATATAGGGCATTTAAAGATATAATACCAGACCTATTTAATCGTGATTTGGAATCTATCCCTTGGCAAGACATGTGTGATGAAGTTGACTTAGATGTTAAAGTATATACACTAAGCTCCCATATAATTGGGTTATTTGATTTACATGCACCAAAGAAAAGCAAAGTATTTAGAACACCACCGACCCCCTGGATTACCGATAATATAAAATTAATGTTTAAATTAAGAGACAATGCCAGGAATAGATATAATAAGTCAAAATTGGAAAGTCACAAGCAATATTATTTAGATCTTAAACATTTATCATCAAAAGCACTACATAATGAGAAGAAAGGATTTTTTACTCAACATATTAATAATAATATAAATAACTCTAAAATACTGTGGAAAAAATTAAAATTAAATGTACTTCACTCACATGTAGAAAAGATACTACCAGTACATTTTAATGACCCAGGTGGAATGAACAAAGCCTTTTTAGAAGTTCCTGGTGAAATTACTGTAAGCATCGAGCAACTAACATACTTTGATAACCATAAACATAGTCAAGCAAGCTTCTCTTTGCAAACAGTTTCTGAAGATAAAATTTTAAAAATTATTAACTCTTTAAAGTCAAACGCGATAGGAATGGATGGAATTAGTCTAGAAATGATTAAATTAACACTACCAAATTCTCTTAAAATAATAACTAATATTATCAATAATTCTATTAAAACGAATACATTTCCAAATTTGTGGCGTCAGGCTGTTGTACGTCCAATACCCAAAAAAAATAATCCCACCAGTTACAAGGATCTGCGTCCTATAAGTATACTGCCATGTCTTTCTAAAGTCTTGGAAAAGGTAGTCCACTGTCAGGTTGTTGAATACTTAGAAACAAATCAGATACTTCCTGACCTTCAATCCGGATTTAGAAAGGGATATGGCACAGCAACAGCATTATGTGATGTGGTAGGAAACATTACTGAGGCTCGAGACCAAGGACAGGGTACATTACTTATTTTACTAGACTATTCACGCGCATTTGATGCAATCAACACCTGTTTACTTTTGTCCAAGCTAGCATATTATGGTTTTACCAACGAGACTGTTCTATGGTTCCGTAGCTATTTAACAGAGAGGAGACAACAAGTTGAAATCCAAAAAGCAGATGGAACGTTTACTGCATCAGATCCACTGAATCTTTCAAGAGGAGTCCCTCAGGGATCTATTTTAGGTCCGCTACTATTTATTATTTACACAGCGGATGTTGCCAATTGTATCCAGCACTGTAAGTTTCATATGTATGCTGATGATATCCAACTTTATAAACACTTCATCCCTAATGAAACACACAATGCTGTTGATGATATAAATGATGACCTAAAAAGGCTAACAAAATGGTCTGAAGTCAATTCACTGGTTTTAAATCCAGCAAAATCAAAATTTATAATACTAGGAAGTAAACAACAGGCACTAACAATAAAGAACGCTATTCCTATAATTAAAGTTCAAAATGAACAAATTGAAATTGTAGACACCGTACATAGTCTAGGCTTGACCATTGACTCCGAACTTCGTTTTGAAAAGCACATTAGTAAGATAATGAAAAATTGTTTTTATAGATTAAAAATATTATATTCAATTAGAGAATACATCAATGTGGAAATAAGAAAAAGGTTAGTAGAGAGTTTAGTTATTTCTAAGTTAAATTACTGCGATACAGTGTATGGGCCTTGCCTTTTATCAAGAACGGAGCATTTAATACAGCGCATACAAAATGCTTGTGCCCGTTACTGTTTTGATATACCCAGAAGAAGCCATATTACTCCATATTTGAACAAAAATAACATACTGCAGATGACAGCTAGGAGAAAGTTACATTTATCTTGTATGCTATTTGGTGTGATCACTTCGCAACACCCTGAATATCTCTACAATAAAATAGACTGGAGGAGGGAAAAGTCACAATACGGTACCCCTCGAGCTGTTACAAAACCACTTATAACAGCGAAGCACAAAACAGCTGCTTTCAGAGGCTGTTTCAAGTATGCTGCCACTCATTGCTGGAACGATATTCCTCCACCCATCAGAAACCTGAAATCGATAAATTCGTTTAAGTTCCATTATAAGAGACATTTACTTACCTTACAAAAAGAAGATCCAGCATATTCATTGATAAGCCTTTGAATAACTAAAGTATTTGAGGAATACATTTGTTTAACAACTTACTTAGATATGATACAAGTCCTTGCACTGAAAACTGAGTACAGGGCAATGTAGCGTAAATCGATATTCGTTTTTTTATGAGAATTATACATGTTACAACATAGACAAGTATCATTTATATACAATATATATATATATTATATATATGTTTATATATATATATATATATATATGTTTTTTGTTTTTTATTATTTGAATCACAACATTAACCAAATATTATACTATTTATTCTATGTATGTATATATTATAATTTACAAAGTAAATAGTTTTAAGTTAAATAGATTTAAATTATTCGGGTCGTATTATTATTAGTATTAAGCCAAAAGAAGGTTTGCACTGAAAATCAGCGTTGTGTCGGACATTATGCCGGCACAGCAACAAGCTGAGTGCAAACCTTGTTTGCGGAAAATGCGGGGTACAAATAATAAATATATGTTACTTTTAATACATGTTAGCAATGTAAGTACTTCGCTATTTCTTCAAATAAAGTCATTCTTTCTTTCTTTCTTTTTCTTCTATTCTCAAATTTCTTTACTATGATTTGCAATGTATTCTTTTGTTAATTAATCTTTCAGATTAAACGATACTACGCCTGATTAAAATAAAAGTGATATCTTGGGATAATAAATTTTTCGTACATTCCCATTTCCAGTGTATTTGTTGTTATAATTTTTTAATAAAACATAAAAAAACTTTTAACACGTTTTTATGTGTTTTAATTTTTATTGATAATTGGATATTTTAAATCGCCAAAACAAAATATCGATCTGTGTAATTGATGGGTTATTTATTAAAATATTATTTTTTAATTATACTGTTGCAAAAATGTGGGACACTGCAAAATTACTTTGGTCAAAAGTTTGAAAAACGCTTCTCTATCTTTTATTAGAATTATACAATGTACAAATTTCGTGTTAGTTAAATGAAATATAACTAAATCCTACTTTATAATAAGAATATTCGATCATTAATTAAGCTCCGTACCTCAAGGGACATACTTAATTATTTATTTTTATTTTGCGGTTATAATATATCGTTCTCTATAGTATTTTATTTTATTGGACCATTTTATATGGGACAATTTCGTAGCTTTCCAGAATCTAACGCAGTCTCATCAAAATCGTTTCATTTTTTGAAGTCAGTTGTTTATTGTTACATTCTGATTATGAAATTCAAGTATAAGTCAACTTGATGGATGTTTCCCATCACATCCATCGTAGTGACAATGCTGAACGGAAGTGGCTACTATTCGCTCTACTCTACCGGCGACTATAACTGCAACCATTCGTCACGAGCTGTCGCAGGTAGGTACTGGTGGATTTTGATTGGTACTATTATACGACATTGTATTACTGGTTAATAACAAATCGAAATTTCAAAACCCTAGTAATTAGGCTAGTGATAGTTCAATAACTGACTAAAAAACTAATCCTATTGGCTATTTGGTTAATTTGTGAATGATAGGTACTCTAAGGGGCTGCCGATGGCTGACTACTTGGCAGTTGTCGGTTTTCTTCAGCAACCATTAGCCACTTTGCTATGCTATGGCTATGTTGTGAGCAACCATTATTTAAGTGGTTTTTACAATAGCGACCTATTTCTTTACTAATTAATATACGAAACGTACATAATGGCGAGTGGAGACTGCTGTTTTGGGGCGCAAATGTGACGACGTTGACACTTCGTGTAATAGTTTATATAGAATAAGTAGTAAGTAAGTAGTAAAAGAAAAAACAAAGTGGAATGTATTGTTGTAGTTACCTTATACTAATATATAAAGCTGAATAGTTTGTTTATTCGCTTGAAGGCGCTAATTGCAGGAACTATACTGGTCTGATTTCAAAAATTCTTTCAGCGTTAGATAGCCCATTTATCGAGGAAGGCTATAGGAAAAATATCATCACGCTAAGACCAACAGGAGCGGAGCATCAATGAAGAATATTTCCAAATCGGGGTTTTTTTTTAACTAGTCTAGTCTAGTCGCGGGCAGAAGCTCGTATTTCATATTGCTTCAAAACAGCAAAGAGTTCAACTACTGTCAAAAAGTACCATATAATGCATTTCTCAGTTAACTTGCAATAGTATATCATTCAAAACCCTTCACAGACTGTGTCTCGGTTAACGTGAGTAGGAAGTTTTCTGCTGTGGCGTACCGACGACCAGCTCAAGGTCTGGGTGTGAATAAGAACCCACCGGGGTTACCGATCAAGGCGCAAGGCGGTGACCCAGTATGTACTGGGACCTTAGCACTCAGGCGGAAGAAGGCACCCATGGGGTTTTAGTGAGTATACCTGGCGCCGTGGAGCCCCACCTTCGATAATATTGATCGAAGAGCCCCACACACCGGCTGCGAGCATACCCCGCGCGGCCGGCGGTGCGGTAACGCATTTCCCCATGTCAAAAAAGGGTGTGAATAAGAAAAGTGGGACGTATTTCATGGCATGAGCTCAGAAGAATAACTAAAATATTGTTACGAGCTGCGAGACTGGAATTAAAATGCCGTTAGAATTACTATAGAGTTTATTAGAACTATACAAAGACGTATAACACAGGTACTAATACAACCGAACACATCAAGTCCAAACGTAATGCAGAAGGTAGTAATGGCATAATACCGCAAAATCCGTCACTAAACGTTTCCCGATCGTAGTACATGTAAAACTTATTATTTTTACGGTGACTTAACAATGAAACCAGCGTGTACGCCATAATAATTTATTTCATTCCACCCTCATTTATATTACATATTGAATACACCTACAATCCCCTTATCATAAATAATAAGAAAGAAGAGATGCAATTTAAAAACAAAATACAATAAATAATTAATTTGTTGACACGACATGTTATTAAATCTACTTACATTTTATTATATATTTTTTATATTTTTTTATTATTATTATTTATTTTTTTTATTTCTTTTTTTTTAAACACAATTACCTTTATATAATAAATAAATAAATTCATTTATTCATAGCCACTTTAGATAACAATGGAGAAAAACAAAAATAATACTATTGAGCCGTCCATCAGCTATCAAAGTCCCATAACTAGGATTCAACCTTTAAATTACAGTTGACTTTGGCAACTTTCGGTTACAGCGGAATACAAAATACATTTAAGGCTAAAGTAAACATAAATTTTGAAATTCTCAACCCTATACTAAATTACTGTACTAATAGGGTCGAGATGAAATACTAATAATATACTAGATATCAAAATATTCGTAAAAAAAAAAGCAGGGATCTGTTAAGTGTTTGCTCAGATGGCGTGTATGCAATCCTGTTATTTGTGTGTGTGTGTGTGTGTGTGTGTGTGTGTGTGTGTGTGTGTGTGTGTGTGTGTGTGTGTGTGTGTGTGTGTGTGTGTGTGTGTGTGTGTGTGTGTGTGTGTGTGTGTGTGTGTGTGTGTGTGTGTGTGTGTGTGCGCGCGTGCATGTGTGCATGTGTGTGTATGGTGTGTATGTGCATGTGCATACGAATTTACAATTGTTTATACCCAGAAAAATTAGTACATTTATATATTTGTGTCTTATATTAGTCGCTATGCTTGTTGCTTTTGCACATAATTTATATATTTGATATAATATTTAGTTGATGAAAAATTAATTTGTTAGGTTACTTAGTAGTTTTTCTGTATTATTATAATCATGTGATTGTAGCCATTTGGATAGTTTGACCTTTACTTCATGCCTAGATAGAGAATATATTTTTAATTGTTTATTAATTTTGTTATACAAGGGTCCATGAATGAAGTTATAATGTCGTTTGGCGAAAGATGTTCTGCAAGCTACGGTAGGGTACACTCTGTCGGAGCGTCGTTTACGTGTGTAAATTGAAGGATCAAAATTTAGTTTTGAATGAGCTCTTAAAATTACATTTAAAATAAACAATTGGCGAATAGTAAGGAGTGATGTCTCCTGATATAGTTTATGCGTTGGATATCGGAAAGGTTTTTTAAATATAACCTTTAATACCAATCTTTGAGATCTTTCAAGCTTCAAAAGATAAGTCTTAGTTGCCGCTCCCCATGAAATATTGCAATATGTTAATAGTGATTCGCATAATGCGTAATACGTCATTTTCAAAGTCTTTAAATCTGTAACATCTCTGAGTTTTTTAAAAACATAAATAAGTTTCCGCACGCGGTTAGATAATGTATTAATATATAAATCCCATTTCAGTGTATTATCAATTTGAATTCCCAAATACTTAACAGAAGTAGCACTAGAAATATTTGGACAGCTACAATTAGAGATGTGATTAATACAGGAATGTGCCTTTAAGTAATATTCCTGCGATGAAGGCAAGGTTGTAGAGTTGATTGAAAAGGGCACGAAAGAAGTTTTGTTCATATTTAGGGTTAGTCGATTTGATGATAACCATAGCATCACTCGTGATAGAGCCATTTCTGCATTTGCTTTAGTTTCATCCCATGATGAACCATGTACCAGAAGAGCTGTGTCATCAGCATATGTAAATATTCTGCAGTTCGATATCTCAAGGAGACATAATTCATTGATGTAAACATTAAAAAGAGTAGGTCCGAGTATACTTCCTTGAGGAACCCCGTACACAAGAGTTTCGTCCTTGCTAACATGATTAGCTATCTTAACAGCTTGGCAACGATTAGTGAGATAATCTTGAAATATTTTTAATGTTATGCCTCTGAAGCCTAACAATTCAAGCTTTGACAAAAGGGTTGGAACAAAAACGGTATCGAAAGCCTTTGATAGATCGAGAAAAATGCCAAGGCACCTGTCTTTACGGTCTAATACTTCAACAATGTGATTAACCAAAGAAACTACAGCGTCATTTGTTGAGCGACGACGTCTAAAACCATATTGGTTACTGGCAAGAAGATTTTTTGATTCTAAATAGTTGACCAAGCGATAATTTAAGAGCTTTTCCAATATCTTTGACATTACCGGCAGCACAGAAATAGGTCTATAATTACTTACAATGTTAGGCTCCCCATGTTTCAATATTGGATGAACTATCGCTTTCTTAAAAGCAGTTGGAAATACTCCCTTTTCCATAGAAATATTACATATGTGGGTCAAAACAGGGGTCAAGGCACCAATAGAAGACTTTATTATAGTAGTGGAAATATTGTCCCAACCAACCGCGCTATCGCTTCGAAGGTTTAATATGATATTTCTCACCTCGTCAATGTCAGTCGGTAAAATAACAAATGAGTCACGATGCCGAATATTAGATTGAAAGTTAGTTTTAGAAATGTTTTTGAATTTATTTGCCAATTCTTCACCAATATTAACAAAATAGCGATTGACGATATTTACAGATTCACTAGGCTCAATATCAAGTTTTAATAAAGCATTTGAAGGCAGAGATGATTTAACAATATTTGAAACTTGTTTTATTGCCTTCCATGTGCTTTTAGTATTTTTAGCATTCTGAAATTGTGTTTTAAAGTGTGAGCTTTTTAGATTTTTTAGCAGTTTATTTAGAAAATTTCTATACCGTTGATATGTTATTCGTAATACATTATTTGAGGGGTCTTTCCTAAGTTTCATATGCATTGCATCCCGGTTCCGAATGCAGCGTAGTAAGCCTGGTGTTATCCAGGGCTTTATTGGTACCTTTGATCGAGTAAAAGTAGTAGTTGTAGTGTGGTTTTTAATTATGGATGATATTTTATTTACTAACATATTTGTTGCTTCATTTGGATTTTGGTTTAGCATAATTTCGGTGAAATCAGAATAAAATATATCTCTAGCAACCGCATAATAATCGATTTTATTACGAACAATGGGAGATAATTTAAGTTTTTGATCTTTGATTCTTGATCGCAGGGATAGTAATATAGGAAAATGGTCTGTTATAAATGACTGGATTACAAGAGATATGGCGTCAAAATTCGTCTTAAGCATAATGTGATCTAAACAATTTAACTCTCTAGTAGGGTAAGTGTGTGCAGCTAATAAGCCGTGAAGGGACAGCAGGTTTAAGTATTCGTCGGAGCGGTTATCACCACCGTTTGGTTTAATATCGATGTTAAGATCACCAAGAATGCAGATTGTAGTGCAAGCATTTAGTGATTGGAGCAACCTGTCTAAATTATTTAAAAAAATATCAATATTATATACGGAAGGGGACCTATATATAGCTACCACAACTGTATTGTCATTAATTTTACAAACTAAACAATTGGAATCGATAAAATATTTAGGCTCATTAATTATGTAATTTAGTTGCTTTTTAATATACATTACCATCATTTTGTTTGTTATGGGCCGTAGTGCAATGTGTGTAATACCCTTTTAATTGTGGGATAGATGATGACTTTAGTAGCCAGCATTCAATTAAAATGATAATGTCACATTGAAATTTCAAAACGTGTAAAAAAGCATTAAATTGGTCAAAGTTTTTATTAATACTTCGAATATTTAAATGAATCAATACAAGATTAGTATTATTATTAAGAATATATTTATGGCACTGATCCGACGAACACACATAGGACTGTGATACATGTATTGCTTCCAGTTCTAACGATAATTCCTCTAAATTTGTCATGGCGAATTTAGGTTATGACGTATATAATAATAAACAAATGTTTGTATATAATTTTGGACCAGAAGCAAATAAGTAGGTATTATATAAAAATGTACTAAGATTAAACAGCAATTTGATCTGTGACATGTACAGTTTGATAGCGTTTTAATATTCTGAGCAATGTATGTTATGTAATGTATATATTTATACACAATGTGTGTGTGAGGAGAAAATGTGTGTACATGAGTAATTAGTGTAATAACAAAAATGAACTTGAAAAAAATAATACTATGATTATTATATAATACTAATTTCCTATACTTAATATATCCGTATAAGTAGTACAGCAGGAAACAGCTCACTGGGAATAGTCACATATTATCTGTTATACAGTATAATCCCATTTCAGTTTCAATTCTATGCGTTATAGAGGTTTCATCTTTTTTAAAATATATTTTTCCATTCACCGACCAACAAAACTTATAACTCAATTTTCTAGCGTGTTCTCGTGCAAGGAAAAACAGTTTACGCATTGGGCCAGGCAGATATTCCGATACATATATTTGAATTGGTGTAGACTTGATCCCCAAATATTGAGTGGTTAGCTTTCCTGTAGGATTTCCAGACTTATTGAATAGACGCACGGCAGCTATAATGTCGTTTTTTAATTGAACTGTGCTGAGTTCAACAACGATGGGTTTTGTTTTACCATTTTTACTTGGAAGACGGTATATATCTCTAATTTGGGATTTATTAATATATGTGTTTAAATTTTTACACATTTCTTCAACCATATCTCTCAAGTCGGACGAAGTTTCCTTATCTAGCATGGGAACGCTTCTGATTTCTATACTCGACGGGCGTGACGTTAATTGCAAAGCTTCAATGTCTCTGTCTAGCTTAATTATTGTGTCCTGCACAATTTGGCGATCTTTTTCATAAGTTTCAATGCGTTGTGTTAGATTAGAACAAGTAGCTTTAATGGACTCAATAGATTGCTCAATATCCAAGTTTGTTTGTTGTATTTTAGTATTCTGAGCCTTTATTTCACAGACATCCGACGACAACTGCTCTAAAATTAACGTTTGTTGGCTCATAAATTCATTTATCATAACCTTTATATCGGATTTAAAAGTATCAAGTTCATTTTCCTGTCGAGATGAAGTCAAACGAGGGCGCTTGCTAGGGGGCATAACCGTTGGTTTCTGAGTAAGCTTTGGTAAATCCATGTCCGATTTGGATATATTATCAAGTGAAGAATATGCTTGCGGTGGTGTTCGATCGAAAGGCATCTTGTAAAATCGTAAATAAGCAAATAGTACACAATACTATTAATACCTTTTTGAGGGTAGTCCGAAAAATCACACTTTGCTTATGATGATTTTGTAAATATTGCACTTATCACTGAGAATTTTTTATAGAATTACGCTTAGATCTTTCACAGTTTAATTACTATAAAGTTATATACATTACTGTTTGTATAATATCACTTAACTTGGTTATTTAGAATTAATTTACATAAGCAAACACTTGCATGACGAGCGACGCGCGCGCGCGCATCAAACGTTGCCTTTATATATACGACTAGAGTTTACCCCGCGGCTGCGCCGCGGGTTAACCTCTAGTGCGTGTCTTTTGTTTATAGAGCAAGTGCTAAAGGTTATATTATATTACATTTTTTATATATTTGCCCACGGAAGATTCACTTCATTTTATATCGCTAATTATACCATCCCCCGTCTATCTGTCAACAAAATAAATTACAAAACTTGACCAAAAAGGCCAAAATGGTCTAAATGACCAAAAGACCACAGTGACCGACATGGCCAAAATGACGGAGTAGGCAAAAAGGACCAAAATGGCCAAAATAATCAAAATGGCCAAAGAGGCCAAACTGAACGACATTGCCAAAATGACCGAAAAGGCAACAGTGACCAAATAGGCCAAAATGACCAAAAAGGCCAAAATGACCAAATAGGCCAAAATGACCAAAAAGGCCAAAATGACCAGATAGGCCAAAATGACCAAATAGGCCAAAATGACCGAATAGGCCAAAATGACCAAAAAGGCCAAAATGACTATGCAAAATGACCAATTAGGCCAAAATGACCAAAAAGGCCAAAATGACCAAATAGGCCAAAATGACCAAATAGGCCAAAATGGCCAAAATGACCAAATAGGCCAAAATGACCAAAAAGGCCAAAATGACCAAAAAGGTCAAAATGACCAAAAAGGTCAAAATGATCATAATGACCAAAATGACCAAATAGGCCAAAATGATCAAATAGGCCAAAATGGCCAAATAGGCCATAATGACCAAATAGGCCAATATGGCCAAAATGACCAAATAGGCCAAAATGACCAAATAGGCCAAAATGATCACATAGGCCAAAATGACCACATAGGCCAAAATGACCAAATAGGCCAAAATGACCAAATAGGCCAAAATTACCAAAAAGGCCAAAATGACCAAATAGGCCAAAATGACCAAATAGGCTAAAATGACCAAATAGGCCAAAATTACCAAAAGGTCAAAATGATCTAAAAGGCCAAAATGACCAAAAAGGTCAAAATGATCATAATGACCAAAATGACCAAATAGGCCAAAATGATCAAACGGGCCAAAATGGCCAAATAGGCCAAAATGACCAAATAGGCCAAAATGGCCAAAATGACCAAATAGGCCAAAATTACCAAAAAGGCGAAAATGACCAAAAAGGCCAAAATGACCAAATAGGCCAAAATTACCAAAAAGGCCAAAATGACCAAAAAGGCCAAAATGACCAAATAGGCCAAAATGACCAAATAGGCCTAAATGACCAAAAAGGTCAAAATGATCAAAAAGGCCAAAATGATCAAAAAGGCCAAAATGACCAAATAGGCCAAAATGACCAAATAGGACAAAATGACCAAATAGGCCAAAATGACCAAATAGGCCAAAATGACCAAATAGGCCAAAATTACCAAAAAGGTCAAAATGATCAAAAAGGCCAAAATGACCAAAAAGGTCAAAATGATCATAATGACCAAAATGACCAAATAGGCCAAAATGATCAAACGGGCCAAAATGGCCAAATAGGCCAAAATGACCAAATAGGCCAAAATGGCCAAAATGACCAAATAGGCCAAAATTACCAAAAAGGCCAAAATGACCAAAAAGGCCAAAATGACCAAATAGGCCAAAATTACCAAAAAGGCCAAAATGACCAAATAGGCCAAAATGACCAAATAGGCCTAAATGACCAAAAAGGTCAAAATGATCAAAAAGGCCAAAATGATCAAAAAGGCCTAATGACCAAATAGGCCAAAATGACCAAATAGGCCAAAATGACCAAATAGGCCAAGATGACCAAATAGGCCAAAATGACCAAAAAGGCCAAAATGATCAAATAGGCCAAAATGAAAATTATCCCTTGTCCATCCTCAATATTTAATTTACATACGTACGGAATTTCAGCCAAATCGGTCCAGTCGTTTTTCCGTAAAAGCATAACAAACAAACAGACAAATATCATTTTATCCCGGAAACTATCCCATTTTTCGGGATAAAAAGTATCCTATGTTCATCCTCGGTATCGAAAATATATATATACTGAGTTTCAGCCAAATCGGTCCAGTAGTTTTTATGTAAAAACGGAACAGACAGACAGACAGACAGACAGACAGACAGACAGACAGACAGGCAGACAGACAGACAGACAGACAGACAGAGTTACTTTCGCATTTATAATATTAATAGGGATAGGGATTAGAAATCAATTAAATTAAATAATACAAATATATTAATGCGAATCATCAATATACTTAATTTCTGTTACGACGTCGGAGTCGAAGGTCCCCTGGGCAGGTCCATCGATCAGGAGGAATCACTTCATTATCAATTAGTTAAATTGTCGACTGGATTACTGGAGCTGGGGCATACTTGTGGGCTAATAAATCTGTCTGAACTTAGGATGTCATCATATTGTGAATATTCGAAAGATGGCTCGTTATAAGTTTCCGAATCAATTATAATATGTTTCCTATTGCGTCGTAAATAGTTTCCCCTGTAGTACATTTTTATTACATAGGATCGAGGGTTAACAATTTTGTGTACGCTTCCGGGTTCCCAAATATTTCCACATTTTACTTAACTCTTTGTCCCACATGTAACGGCTTCAATAGATGCGCTGTTCTATCGTAATATAGTTTTTGTTTTTTCTGACGAGATATCAACTTCGAATGGATGTCGTTATGTGATTTTGAATTTAAATAATTACTTATGGTAGGCAGTGTACTGCGCAGTTTTCTATTATACAATAATTCTGCCGGGGACGGCATGTCTCTATTTAATGGGGTATTTAAATATTCTAATAAAGCAAGCCTAAAGTCCGAACCCTCAAAGTTGGCCTTCTTCATCATATTTTTAACGGTTTGAATGGCACGTTCAACTTGCCCATTGGATTGAGGATATCGGGGAGAAGACGTTTGATGTTCTATATTCCATTGTCTACAAAATTTCTTAAAATCGAGTGAGGAAAATTCAGGCCCGTTATCCGTGAATAATACTTGCGGAATACCATGTCGAGAGAAAATCTGCTTTAATTTGTTAATTACAGAAATCGATTTTAAAGACATTAATTCATCAACTTCTATAAATTTACTAAAATAATCCACGATAGCAATACTTACTTACTGCTGCGGCTCACCGACCCAAAGTGAGTCTTGGCCTCCGAAACGAGAATACTCCACTCCTTCCTATTCAGCGCTGTCTCTTGCCAGTCATCGGCATGAAGCTCGCGCAGATCAGCCTCCACTACGTCCCTCCAGCGATACCTGGGTCTACCAACTGGTCGCCGTCCCGCTGGTTTGCCCAGATAGGCTCTTTTCACAGCGCGATCCTCCCCCATTCTGAGTAGATGGCCAAGCCAGCGCAAGCGATGTGCCTTGCTCTCGCCTATTATATTGGGCTCATCCACCAGTTCTTGGATTTCGGCATTCTTACGGATCCGCCAGTTGCCATCGCTTCCCCGTGTCGGACCCAGGATCTTTCTTAGGACTTTTCTTTCAGTCACAAACAGCTTGTTCTCCTCCTTCAGTGTTAGCGTCCAAGCCTCACAACCGTACATCAATATTGGACGTATGACAGTTTTATATATGCGTATCTTGGTCTTACGGCTAAGAAGCTTGGATACCAACACCTTATGAAGCGCCGCGGTACATCGTAGGGTATTGTGAATTCGAATGTCTATATCTTCCTCGCGGGTGTTAGTGTCTGTTAAAGTACAGCCCAGGTATTTAAATTTGGACACTTCTCTGTAGCGGGTATCTCCAACATGCAAGTCCTCTCTGCTCACACGGGTGTTCTTATAGCGTCGCATGTGGAAATACTCGGTCTTGTCGTGATTGATCCTGAGCCCTACTTTTAACGCTTCTTTTTCCAGAAGCATGGCGGCTTCAGTGACGTCTCTTCGGCAAGTTCCCAATAAGGCTAGGTCATCCGCATAGCCTATAATCATATGCTTTCCATTCAGTTCAACCCCAGTTTGAAGTACGAGTACTTTTCTGATTACATATTCCAGAACTAAATTGAAGAGCACAGGTGAAAGGGCATCGCCTTGCTTTAATCCGGTAATAACCTCAAAGTCTTCACTAAATTCTGCGCCTACTCTTACACGCATTAGGCTATTTCCTGTGGCTACAACGACCATATCTGAGAGTTTTTTTGGGATTTCGAATTCCGCCAAAATGGTTCTTAGGAAATTACGTTCTATGCTGTCATATGCTTTTTTGAAATCTACAAACAATGAGTGAATGCTTTGCGCATACTCCCATTTTTTTTCCATCAATTGTTTGAGCAAAAAGATCTGGTCGAAGGTACTCCGATTTCGGCGGAAACCACATTGATAATCACCTAAAATATTTTCAACGTAAGGTTCTAGGCGGCTCAAGAGTATATACGACAAGACCTTATATGCTGTAGGGAGTAGGGCGATCCCTCGATAGTTTGTACATTTCTTTTTACAGCCTTTCTTATGAACAGGGCATATGATCGCTATATTCCACTCTGACGGTTGTTCCGCTCTCTCCCATACCCGTACCAAAAGTTTGTGAAAGAAAAGAAAGAAAAGTTAAAGTTCAGAATAAAAACAGCTAAGAACAACTAAAAAACAGCCCTGAAAGAATTGATATTGATAACCTTAAAAATCAAGTACTAAGAGAACGGTATCAAGTAGAAATTAGTAATAAATTTAAAGATCTAGAAATAGAAGAAGATATAAACAAAACGTGGTACAATATGAAGAATACTCTGAAAAAAAAAGTTGTAATGGAAATCATTGGTAAGAAAATTAGGAAAAAACGTAAAAAATGGTGGACTAGTGAATGCGATAAAGTACTAGAGGAAAGGAGACGATATAAACTATTATCAGAGCAAGATGATCGATGGAAAACAAGATATGAAGAAATTAAGCATGAGGCAAAGACGACTATAAGAAAGGCCAAAAGACAGTACCTAGACAGTAAAGTGAGGGAAATGGAAACTCTTATCACTGCCAATAAATCAAGAAACTTCTATCAGGAGATCAAAGAGGTAAAAAAAGGTTACCAACCCAATATTCAAATTATGGAGGATGAAGACGGTAACTTTGTAACAGAAAAAGATAATATAAAATCACTTTGGCGAGACTACTTTCATAATTTACTCAACTGTCCGCTCCCCAATGAACCGAATAATCGACCCACCACGAATAATCTTACAGAGATACAAGTAGAACCACCAAGTTTTTCAGAGACTCAAAGCGCTATCTTGAGACTGAAAAACAATAAAGCCCCTGGTGTAGATGAGTTACCATCAGAATTATGGAAGTATGGTGGAGAAGCATTACACCTACGATTACACGAACTTTTGGTACACGATAGCAATAAAAGTCTGATTCTTAAAATGAAATATATCCGCGCCAAGTTTTTGCCAGGGTGATCTGGGAATCTCGTGGTTTATCAACGGCTCCTTACAGTTTTGTTTCCTATAAGTCAAACGAGGTTGACAATTTGACAGGTAATCTGTTATTTGTGTATATTTGGCCAAAAAACTGATTCTCGAGCACGTAATTTACATTTTTCCACTCCCAAGTGACCCGTATGGATTATTCTTAAATAATACTTTCATATAACACTTGGCATCAACACGAATTTGATCACCAGAATATCCGGACAATTTAGTGGAAGTATGTATTAATTCATTTTCAAAAACCCCTATTTGTTTAAAATAATTTTTAGGTATAATGTTAACATCAGCTCCAGTGTCCAATTTAAATTGTAATGTTTTATTATTTATTTTTAATTCGGTAAACCACTTATCATACTTATGTTTATTGTAATTATTATGATTTTTTACCTGATCGATGGACTCCTCTTGGACTGCATATAACCTATATGCTTTAGAAAAATGATTTGCTTTATTACACTTAAAACAATACTTTCCGAAAACTAGACACTCATAACGTCTATGCCTTTCAGCACATTTATTGCACGGGAAATTTTTATTTAAACGCCGTGAAACATTTCCTTTTCCATGTAGATGTAAAGGAAGCTCTGTCCTATATCCAGAAACTGCGCGGGATACAGCGCGCGGAGCCAATTCCCAGTGAGAGGATGAAGGCCTATTTGGGTCAGGCCCACTTTTCCTAGTCCAGTATACCTATGCCGTTTTTTGTGATCCATTTTCTTGGTCGGAGCTGGTTACTTCCAAAGCATTATGACTTGTTGTTTCTGTTTTTATATGTATTGCTTGGGCACGAGACATTTCAGCCAAACGGCATATGTCTATTGCCTTAGACAACGTTAAATCGCTTTCCCTCAGTAATCTTTCACGTAACGCTCCGTCCTTTAATCCGCATATTAATCTGTCACGGACTAATTCACTGCACAGATTCTTAAATTCACAGCTGGTCGATAGTTTATTCAATTCAAACAGGTATTGCTCTGTAGATTCAAATTCTTGTTGGTTTCTCTTAAAAAACTTATGACGTTCTATTGTTAAATTCTTCCTCGGCAAGAATATTTCATCGAATTTTTGTAATAACTCTTTCACAGTTTTAATATCTTCTTTGAACTGATCGAATACTTCTCGGCATTGTTCTCCGATTATATGTAAAAGTATATTTAATTGCACTTTGGCGTCTTTTTTTTCCAATTTACATGCCTCATAATATACCTTGAAAGATTTTTTCCACTTTTCCCAATCCTTGCTTAAATTTCCTGATGTAACGTGTGCCAAATTGTTCTCAAATAGAAATGGTTGCGGCGGCCGTAACATTGACTCCATATTAGTTATTTTCGTCCACAACTTATCAATTCACTATTTTGTATTTAGTTTGTTTATTTATTATTGTTATTAACTACTTTAATTAACACTTTATACCGGCTGCGCCATGTAAAACTTATTATTTTTACGGAGACTTAACAATGAAACCAGCGTGTACGCCATAATAATTTATTTCATTCCACCCTCATTTATATTACATATTGAATACAACTACAGTACACACGTCTTGCTTCGCTTGTGGTTATCGTCCGACTCCTCGTCCCTCCCTCGGGCCATTGCTTAATACTGCAAAGATGCCTTATATCCGTCCGGCCGCGTGGATTGAATTTACTAGAATCAGTTTGTACTTTAAATACGACACACCTGGCTAATGACTGCCATAAAATACTACAATACAGCAATGGGCTGTTTTCTAATCATACATTTTAAACACAAAGTAAACAAAAGAACTCCAAATGTCGAAAGGTACTAAAATGTGTTTTTACAGGTATGCTGGTGTGAATTTGTTTTTGTCGGCGTCTAGGTCGTAATAATATTTTAACTGTTAATGCTGTTCAGAAACAAATAACCTAATTGTATATTGTTTTTTGTTAAGCCATACCCTAAAGCATTCTCCACAAAACACATGCAACAAATACCATTATACAAAGGAAAACCGCAATAGAAATTTCGCCACAGTTATTCCTTAAAGTGTTCACCTTTTGTGTTTCACCTGCGTTTCTGGGGGCAGCAGACGAGCGAAATTGTTTTTTCAGCTTTGAATTATTCAATAGATTTATGTCTCGATCTTGTATCTTACCAACTGTTTATTTGTGTTACTCTCGGTCAAACTTTGACATAAGATCCATATGAGAATTATAAGTAACTAGTGGCCCGGCGCGGTTCCATCCACGCTCTGTCTCGCTCCCGTGGTATATAGCGTCATGCTATAGCCTATAACACTCCCTATTAAAGTAGCTTTCGAACAGTAAAAGATTTTTTTATAAAGGTTTCATAGATCCAGAGATCTCCCTCTACAACGTCAAAAACTCACAAACTTTACCTATTTATAATATTAGTATAGATGTCAAAATTCAATCAATGATAAGGCAAGTAAATGAATAGTAAAATATTGGAACGGGCCATAAGACTTCTTCTTAGACATAATTAAATACTTAGATAGTTGATAGCAAAAATCGTACATCTGGTGCACTAAAATGTTTTTCTAAGCTTTATCTTAGAAGATCAAATTTGTAAAATGTGTGAACTGCACACACACATTTCCGTATTTATATTCTATTATAGACGTCTTTATTCTCAGCTGTTTCGAACTTTATTCGTAATAATTCAATCTAAATTACACTTTAAACCACTAGCATAAAGTTCAAAATTCAACGTACTGTTACCTACGTTTGGGTATCTACATGTCTGTTGATCTACGTGTAGAAGAATATCTGCCTTAACTGTATACAGATAGAGCTAAAATTCATTTGAAATCTTTAAAGTTTTATTTTAAGTGAAAATGTATACTAACGGATAAAGAGAAATGGGTTTTAATCTGGAATAAATAAGGTTGAATTTTATATCTTTTTAGTGTTGTATTTTTCATTTGCTTTTTCGTTTCATCGAGTTCAAATCACAAAGGTTCTAAAGAAGTTTCACTTCAAAATTACAATTAATTTGTATATTAATACAATAAAAAAGAATACTTACTTATATTGTATTCTACCCATAGTCCCTCAAGAATATAAGTAGAACACCGAGCCTAGGTCACCGTCTTCTATGGGTAAGGTGCGTTTCTTCGCTGGATCGCCAAATTAATCCGTTGTCCGAGGTAGGCACCAGCCCTCTGATCACGTGTGTCTATGAGCTGTTTGATAATTTTTTATATAGACTCATGGCCTTAGGACCCCACAGTCCAGGCAATATGTTCTAAGGTCAGAATATAGTCACCACACTCACCATAATTCTGCATACAATGACTCATTAATTAAATAGCGGTTTGTTTCTAAAAAGCAAGTCTGCTCAGACTTTCAACGTGGGCTATTGTGACGGCCAAATAAAATAAAAAATAATAATAAAAAATAATGATTCCTTTGTAAAACTTGACTAGGGTGAAATAGGGGACAAAAGGGGAGGAATTCGATTATGAATCACAATGAAAAGAAAGAAAATTGTCTTGCGGATATAACTTTCCATCTGTTTCTTTATAAATAACTTTAATAAAACTTAGAATATAGTGTTGAAGTAAGACAGATCAATCTGGTTGAAAGGCACGGAACTGAAAGAACACGACGGTATTCAACTATATTGAATAAATCAAGCTTTTATTTTTATCGATCACTTTGGTTGATTCATCTAAATTGAAAAACAGAAATGAACCAGTCTAATGTTCTTCATCGGCTAAATGTGTCTTTTTATATCGTTACGAGTTGCAGCACTTGAATTAAAAGCCGTCAGAATTACTATTATATATTATTACATGGAGTTTCTTATTATTATAACACAGGTGCAAATATAACCGAACACAACAAGTATTGCTTCGCTCGTGGTTATCGCTCTACTGAACCATGTCATTGGGGAATTATTTTATACTGCACAGATGCAATATGTCTGCCCAGCTGCGTGGACCGAATTCTCTAGAAAGAGTTTGTACTTTAAATCCGAGAGACCTGGCAACCTAAAACTAATTTCAAACAGATAAAGAATAGGTCAAAAATAATTTTGTTTCAAATCGGTGTGCGTCGAATAGGAAGGTTACTTATTTTTTTAAATTTGTAGTTTATGGCTTGGGAGCTAGGAATCTAAGCTAGATCTTAGATTACAATATAGTTTCTTCATTTTCTTAAGCCTATGTATAGCTCAGCTGAACTGTAGGTTATCAACTGACGCCATTCAATGGAGCCCTTGTGCCAACTCGAAAGGCTATATTTGACTTATCACATTTCTCACGAAAACACATTTTACAGCTCAAAAACTATCAATATCCTACAAGTCATGTTCATTTTAGAGTAATTTTACATATTTTTAGAAAATAATACAGGCACAAAATCTCCTTTCAGTTCTGGCCAAAACCTCCAGAAGGTTTATAATTTTAACGTTATATGTAGGTATGACATTCCAATTTTTTCCAATGGAACTTAGAATACAAACCTTTCAATTTAATGAGAGATATCATACCATGACTCACTTTAATACTGTGACATCGTAAATTACGGAAAAAAAATAGGTAGGTACTACGTATATGGTGTAAATATTATATTTAGTAGTTACTTTAAAAGTAGCTGAGGGATACATAAGCGTGTTATATCCTTGCACACATTGCCAAAATAGCACGGTCTCTTTGGTAGAAGGACCTTATGCCTTTGCGCGTCTACCTCACTGCAGCACAGATGCTCCGAGTTCGATTCCTCACATGGTAAATTTTCGAACCATCAAACACAAACTGTCAGTCAGTCATTGAACTGTCAAAGTGTAACACACCTTTCCTTATACAAAAATATTAAAAATAGTAAATAGATAGTAATCGTTGTAAATTTATATAAAACGTGTAAATGTATTCATAAGAAAGTGTCTCAAATATTATCTCAAAGAAAATCAAGTGCCTACTAAACAAAAAATCGATGTTGTTGGAAATTACTTAAAATTCAAAAAGCCAGTGAATACGACAATTTTATACAAAATAAACATATCACAGTGCCTCAAAAATACATAAACATAAGCTAAAACTATTTCTCATCACAAACAATGTGTTGGTTTTTAACCTTATAAAAACAATAAGTGCTTGTACGTTACATTTTCAAACATGTAAACTACCAGTATATATAAAGTACTCTGTGATGTAAACAAACATCAGCTGACATTTAAAAATACAGAACAGTGACATTTCTTGAAAATTAACTCCTATGTATACATAATATTTTAAACTGTCACCTATCGACACTCTCAATGAACTACTCCCCGATCTGTATTCAAATCAAATAATTTCATACTATTTCACAACAGAGGACACTTGTGCACAGGGATGGATGTCATGGATAACGAAGTAAGAAATATTACCTTAAGAGGCTATGTACTCCTGATTCAAATCGGCATTTCATAAAATCAACCCCGCACGTCCGATATTTACTTCGATGGAACAGCGCCAAATAAAACTTCGACCGTGGCGAAATATTGCAATTGATCATGCCGACGCGCACCGCGACCATGCGGACTTGATTCAATTTATTTGATTCTAAGGTCGACGAGAGCGAGACAAACTGTCCTAAAGTGAGATAGACCGTTTGTATGCGTAATTGCTATTGAAATTTTGACATAACTTCCTAAGCGTCTTTAGCCCAACGGCTTACCATGCTCAACAGTAACTAGGAGGTACAGGGTTCAAATCCTCCTCTCAGGCTTTACGTTTTTTTCCAAGAACTTTTTAGATAGGTAAATTTTATTAAAATTATTTCATTGTATTATGGAACAACAATGAGTTGAGCCTGTATATTCCTAATTCAAATCTGTGTTTCACATAGTTTACCCCCGCGCAACCAATGTTTACTTCGATGGAACAGCGCCAGTTTAGGGCGTGCGTGCGTGTGGTAAAATATTGTATATCACCGAACATGCGCTACATAACATAAGTAGCTACGTAGGTAACGTCCACGGCATCGATATCACACTATTCATGCGGCTGAGAACAAGAGAAAGCGAGACAAAACATTCTAAAGTGAGAGGATTTCACATGGATAATACGTTTTGAAAATTCGACGTGTAATATTAAACATATTTAGCCTAATGATGTTCCAAAACTCTGGTGGTGACGAGGTATAGGACTCGATCCCCATAAAATTTGTTCTTTTTTTCACTTTTCTAACTAAATTTGATACAGTAAAAAATATTTTAATGATATTAGTTTTTAGATAAGTAAATTTTATTGAAATAATTTCATTGTATTATGGAATAACAATGAATTCATATTAGCTCTTCCCTATTAATATTATAAATGCGAAAGAAACTGTCTGTCTGTTTGTTCCGTTTTCACGGAACAACTACTGGAACGATTTGCTGAAATTTGGGCCAGTTCAGTCATTTTAGCCATTTCGGACATTTGGGCCATTTCAGTCATTTTACCCATTTCGGTCATTTCGGCCATCTGGGCCATTTGGGCCATATCAGCCATTTCAGTTATTTCAGGCATTTCGGTAATTTGGGGCATTTCAGCCATTTCGGTCATTTCTGCCATTTGAGCCATTTCACTCATTTTAGCCATTTTGGCCATATCTGCCATTTGAGCCATTTCAGCCATATCAAAAATATTAGTCATTTCAGCCATTTCGGTCATTTCGACCATTTGGCCATTCGGGTCATTTCAACCATTTCGACCATTTCATCCATTTCGACTATTTCAGCTATTCCGGCCATTTGGGCCATTTCAGCCATTTCGGTCATTTCGGCTATTCGGGCCATTTCAGCCATTTGGGCCATTTCAGTCATTTGGGCCAATTCACTCAATTCAGCTATTTCAGCCATTTCAGCCATTTCAGCCATATCAAAAATATTAGTCATTTCAGCCATTTCGGTCATTTCGACCATTTGGCCATTTGGGTCATTTCAGCCATTTCGACCATTTCAGCCATTTCGACCATTTCAGCTATTCCGACCATTTCGGCTATTTCAGTCATTTCAGCCATTTCGGTCAATTCAACCATTTGGGCCATTCAGCCGTTTGATCATTTAGACCCGTTCGGCCATTTCAGTCATTTCAGCCATTTCAGTCATTTCGGCTATTCGGGCCATTTCAGCCATTTGGGCCATTTCAGTCATTTGGGCCAATTCACTCAATTCAGCTATTTTGGCCATTTCAGCCATTTCGGACATTTGGGCCATTTCAGTCATTTTACCCATTTCGGTCATTTCGGCCATTTGGGCCATATCAGACATTTCATTCATTTCAGCCATTTCGGCCATTTCATCCATTTCAGTCATTTCAGGCATTTCGGTCATTTGGGGCATTTCAGCCATTTCGGTCATTTCGGCCATTTGAGCCATTTCACTCATTTTAGCCATTTTGGCCATATCAGCCATTTCAGCCATTTAAACCATTTCAGCCATATCAAAAATATTAGTCATTTCAACCATTTCGGTCATTTCGACCATTTGGCCATTTGGGTCATTTCAGCCATTTCGACCATTTCAGGTATTCCGACCACTTCGGCCATTTCAGCCATTTCGGTCAATTCAACCATTTGGGCCATTCAGCCGTTTGATCATTTAGACCCGTTCGGCCATTTCAGTCATTTCAGCCATTTCGGTTATTTCGGTCATCTGGGCCATATCAGCCATTTCAGTCATTTCAGCCATTTCGGTCATTTCGGCCATTACACTCATTTTAGCCATTTTGGCCATATCAGCCATTTCAGCCATTTGGGCCATTTCACTCATTTTAGCCATATCAGCCATTTCAGCCATTTCAGCCATATCAAAATATTAGTCATTTCAGCCATTTCGGTCATTTCGACCCTTTGGCCATTTGGGTCATTTCAGCCATTTCGACCTTTTCAGCCATTTCGACCATTTCAGCTATTCCGACCATTTCAGCTGTTTCAGTCATTTCAGCCATTTCGGTCAATTCAACCATTTGGGCCATTCAGCCGTTTGATCATTTAGACCCGTTCGGCCATTCCAGTCATTTCAGCCATTTCGGTTATTTCGGCCATCTGGGGCATATCAGCCATTTCAGTCATTTCAGCCATTTCGGCTATTTCAGCCATTTCAGTCATTTCAGGCATTTGGGGCATTTCAGCCTTTGCGGTCATTTCGGCCATTTGAGCCATTTCACTCATTTTAGCCATTTTGGCTATATCAGCCATTTCAGCCATATCAAAAATATTAGTCATTTCAGCCATTTCGGTCATTTCGACCATTTGGCCATTTGGGTCATTTCAGCCATTTCGACCATTTCATCCATTTCAACCATTTCAGGTATTCCGACCATTTCGGCTATTTCAGTCATGTCAGCCATTTCGGTCAATTCAACCATTTGGGCCATTCAGCCGTTTGATCATTTAGACCCGTTTGGCCATTTTAGTCATTTCAGCCATTTCAGTCATTTCGGCTATTCGGGCCATTTCAGCCATTTAGGCCATTTCAGTCATTTGGGCCAATTCACTCAATTCAGCTATTTTGGCCATTTCAGCCATTTCGGACGTTTGGGCCATTTCAATCATTTTACCCATTTCGGTCATTTCGGCCATTTGGGCCATTTGGGCCATATCAGCCATTTCATTCATTTCAGCCATTTCGGCCATTTGAGCCATTTCAGTCATTTCAGGCATTTCGGTCATTTGGGGCATTTCAGCCATTTCGGTCATTTCGGCCATTTGAGCCATTTCACACATTTTAGCCATTTTGGCCATATCAGTAATTTCAGCCTTTTCAGCCATATCAAAAATATTAGTCATTTCAGCCATTTCGGTCATTTCGACCATTTGGCCATTTGGGTCATTTCAGCCATTTCGACCATTTCAGCCATTTCGACCATTTCAGGTATTCCGACCATTTCGGCTATTTCAGTCATTTCGGTCAATTCAACCATTTGGGCCATTCAGCCGTTTGATCATTTAGACCCGTTCGGCCATTTCAGTCATTTCAGCCATTTCGGTTATTTCGGTCATCTGGGCCATATCAGCCATTTCAGTCATTTCAGCCATTTCGGTCATTTCGGCCATTACACTCATTTTAGCCATTTTGGCCATATCAGCCATTTCAGCCATTTCAGCCATATCAATTTTTTTTGTCATTTCAGCCATTTCGGCCATTTGAGCAATTTCGGTCGTTTCGACCATTTGGCCATTTGGGTCATTTCAGCCATTTCGACCATTTCAGCTACTCCGACCATTTCGGCCATTTCAGCCATTTCGGTCAATTCGACCATTCAGCCGTATGATCATTTAGACCCCTTCGGCCATTTCAACCATTTTAGTCATTGCAGCCATTTCTGCCATTTGGGCTATTTCAGCCATTTGGGCTATATCAGCCATTACAGTCTTTTCAGAAATTTGGGTCATTTTAGTCATTTCGGTCAATTCGACCATTTGGGCCATTCGGCCGTTTGATCATTTAGACCCATTCGGCCATTTCAGTCATTTCATCCATTTCAGTCATTTCGACCATTTCAGTCATTTCAGAAATTTGGGGCATTTCATCCATTTCGGTGATTTAGGCCATTCCAGCCATTTCAGTCATTTCAGCCATTTCGGACATTTCAGCCATTTCAGTCATTTCGATCAATTCGACCATTTGGGCCATTCAGCCGTTTGATCATTTAGACCCGTTCGGCCAAATATATTTTCATCTCGGAAACTATCTCATTTTTCGGGATAAAAAGTAGTTTTTGGCCACCCTCGGTATTAACATAACATATGTACCCAGTTTCAGCCAAATCGGTTCAATAGTCTTTCCATAAAAGGATAACAAACAGTGAGACAAATATACTTGTGGATTTTTTTTCGTGGAACCCTAAAAACGTAGCCTAAGTTACTTCTTATAACATCAGCTATCTGCCAATGAAAATTACGTCAAAATCGATCCAGCTGTGTCAGAAATTAGCCGGAACATCCAGACACACAGACAGACAGGCAAAAATTCTATAAATAGCATTTTCGGAATCACCTGGTCCGATTTTTTAGATTTTATTTTGGGATTTCAAACAGGCACTTCATTTTTATTTATCTGTATAGATAAGAACTATAAAGTAAATAATAATAGATATAAATAATAGTTTCAAAAAAACTAAAAAAAACACGCTTTCATAAAAAATCCAACTAAAAAACAGATAATAAAATTTAATACATTTGGTTTCTGATGAACAGAGTCTTAAAAAAAAGCGAGGGATGTATTCAAAACGCTTTTTTTTAAACTATTATTTATTTTTCATTTTTTAGTTGTTTTTTAAAAAAATGTTTTTAAAACAATCTTTTGAGATCCTGCATATCATGTAACAGCAGAGTGCTAGCCAAGATAAGTAAAACGAGCTCAAACACGACGGGTCTATCTTGTTTAGTACAGGAGTTCCTATAGCCACCTTCCGACTCCATAATCAGATCAGCTCCGTGGTATCATATTATTGCACTGTCACGTGATATAAGTATACGAGCCCAAACACGACGAGTCTATCTTGTTTAGTACAGGAGTTCCTATGGCCACCTTCCGACTCCATAATCAGATCAGCTTCATGGTACCATATTATTGCATTGTCACGCGATATAAACATACGAGCCCAAACACGACGGGTCTATCTTGTTTAGTACAGGAGTTCCTATGGCCACCTTCCGACTCCATCATCAGATCAGCTCCATGGTACTATATATTTGCATTGTCCTCGACCTTTGAAAGGTGTGCAAAGTTTGAATTAAATCTGATCGTTCAAAGTAGGACAAAATCGAGCTCAAAGGGGTCGGTTACAAACATACATACAGGTGAAGCTAATAAAAACATAATAGGGCTAAATAAAAAAAATAGTTAGAAAAGGAAAATGGAGCGAGCACTCAACTTGAACAATGAATCTTTGAAGAATGAATATTATTCCTAACTATCCACGTGTCAACGTAATTTTCTATTGAGAAACATAGATGGCGCTTTCGAATTTTTATTTTACCAGTAAGATTGATTTAAATACGTTTTATTGTCAATAGTATAAAAGTCCAGATGAAATGAAATATAAAAATTTAGAAAAGTATTTTCTTGCATTTTATAAAATTATTTAGGAAGAGAAAAAGAGCATTTTATCAACTTTCATATAAAAATAAAAAAATCTTCTAGATCAAGTGAAACTAGTTGGGTTCGAACCCCCACAGCTAGTGATTTAGACCAGACCTCTACCGTATAAGCCAAATAAGTATAGTGCGACCGCTTCAAAATTCTTGTTATTATTGCTCCTTCGTTTATTTAAAATTATTTTTCAATGGCGATCGTGGAGAAGAGCAGCGCGTCCGTACTAGCCGACGCTTTGAAGCGATCTAACAAATTCCATACATTGGGACCGGCAGGCGGGATTTTTGCAGTCATTTTTAATAAAATAATTAATTACTTCCAAATTAAGTTAAGTAACCGAATAAGACTCTATAATTGTATTTGTTATAATATGATATGTTACTGTTATTTATTTTAGCGATGTACGATTAACAGTAATAACAATAACGAAGATTGAATAACTCGTTTAGAGGTTACTTTGCAATTATTTTCTATCGAGAAAATTTATCGCAAATGCGTTCCGAGTACAATGTTTACGTCAGAAATATGATCAAGATTGACATATATTTTTTTCACCGCAATAAAGTGTGTATAACTACTGTAACAAAGATTGAGAAATCGATCTAAAAACGCATTCTGTCTCTTATCACACTGTTAAGAAAGCAGATTAGAAGACTTTCAGATGAATCAGTGGAACATTCTTTTACGTCAACACAATCAGACTTGCGAGCAAAAAGTTTGCCTGATTTGTCAACTGAATATAATGAACACCATGAGTTATATGAGGAAATAAGCTAATCTAAAAATAGCTTACAAAGCGCAAATAGAGAGATCGAAGAATTGTCATTGATAAATATATCACTTCGGAAGAAAGTTGATGAAAACCAAGGACAAATAAATAGACTAAAACAAATATGTACCGGAAAAATAGGGAACGCCAGCTCAAAAAAATCATCTAAAAACGGCTGCCACCAAGATTTTCAACTCAAGCACGATTGACCTACAATTGGAAGATAGTTTAACACTGTCACCAAAAGATGGCACCTCTTTATATACACAGAAAAACCGAAAATTAATACCAACATCTAACTCTTCGTCTAGTCAATTATTATCGGTCGAATTAACAGATGGCATGCAAACAATGCAATCAAAATACACCTAAATGGATTACAAAAGGTATTCGGAAATCCGCACAACAAAAACGGAAGCTTAGATTCCATTGTAATAAAAATAATACGCCTCAAAACAAAATACAAAAAATACAGCACTATATTACGATTATATTATTATAAACAAATCGAAAAATATCATTAATAATAATATCGTATCAAATGCAAAAAACAAATGTCGAGCGACGGGGCAAATAATTAAGGGAGACGGCCCCCAAACTTTAAATAGTATTGACAATGTAAAATACCAGGGACGTCATGTTTCTATTCCAGAAAAAATAGCTGATGCATTCAACTCATTCTTCATCAATATTTCAAAAGACGATAAAACATTAGCAACATGTCCTTTGCCTAGCTCTCTTAGAGGCACTTCAAGCATATTTATTAAACCTCTTACTGTGAGTGAAGTTGTAAAAATAGCATTCTCCCTGAACAATACTAAATCAGTTGGCTTTGATAACATATCAACACATATAATAAAACAGAGTCTTAATGTAATTTGTCCCATATTATATTACCTTTTGAATTTTTCACTCTATGAAGGAATATTCCCAGATAAATTAAAACTCTCTGCAGTTAAACCATTACATAAAAAAGGTTGTAAAGAAGATCTAAACAACCAACGTCCAATTACACTGATCCCAGCGTTTGCTAAAATATTTGAAAAAGCCATGCACCTCCGTTTATACAACTTTTTGGAAAAACATAACATAATAAATAAAGAACAGAATGGTTTTCAAAAGAAAAAATCAACCACTTTGGCAACATATAGTCTTATTGAAACTGTACTAGAGAAAATTGACAAGAAAATATCCGTTTCAGTCATCTTTTACGATATGAATAAAGCATTCGATTTCGTTGACCATGACATACTCATTAAAAAATGTGAACACTATGGCATAAGAGGTCATGCGATCTCTTGGTTAAAAAGCTACCTCGCAGACAGGAAACAGTATGTTGAATTAACAAACTTGGACAATAAATTGGAGCTAACCTCATATAGGTCTACAGTATTGCCAAATAAACACGGAGTACCGCAAGGTATACTTGGTCCATTAATATTTTTGCTATACATTAATGATCTACCTTCAGCTACGAATCAAAAGTATGTCTTGTTTGCCGACGACATTTCTATTGTAGTAACAGATGAAGACAAAAGTAAACTTTCTATAGAGAAGATTACTTCAGAAATAGACAAAATTATATGTTGGATGAAATGTAACATAATGTAACATATAACAATCTTAAGGCTAATATATCGAAGACTAAATTTATGGAATTTCAAAACTACAAAGCTATTGACCATATAAATGAAAATATTACATATAATAACGAAACTGTACAAAAAGTGGATGAAAATAAATTTCTCGGTTTAATCTTGGACAAATATTGTAATTGGAAATCTCACGTTGAACACATATGTAAAAAACTTAATAAATTTATTTTTGCATTAAAAAGACTACGTAGGACTTCTGGGCAAAAAACAGCTCTAACAGCGTATCATGGATATGTCGCATCGGTTTTACAGTATGGACTTATTCTATGGGGTAATTCAACTGAAGTTGGCAGGGCTTTTATTGGTCAAAAAAAGTGTTTGAGAGCTATATGCGGAGTGAGTCCAATTACTTCTTGCAGGCAATTATTCAAACAACACAAATTATTAACTCTAGCTGGTTTATACATATTACAAATCGGTAAAGGAACATCCAGAATATTTGTCAGCATATACAGACCAAATATATTCGAAAATCAAGAACAGAGACCCAACTAGATTAATAATCCCTATGCGTAGGACTGCATTAAGTCATAAAAATATACCCGTAATAACAATAAAAGTATATAATCGAATACCTGCATCAATAAGAGAATTACCTCTCAAACAATTTAAAAGAAAATTATTCTCATGGCTCGTTGAGAAATGTTTTTATCGGGTATCAGAATTATTTAATTAGATCAAATGACATTTATTTATTTTATTATTATTATATTACCAACATGCGATGATTATTCAGTATTTATTTGACATTTCGTTATTATTAATAAAGTGACATTCATAAAATGTATATTTGTATTTAAATTTGAAACAAAGGTGACAAAATTGTGCAACAAAATGATATAGGACAATTAAATAAAAATTAAATGTTTAAAAACCTTACTAGGATATAAGAAAATTTGTATGCCAGGAAATTGCGAAACATGTTCTCACTAGCGTAAGATCTTGATTTTCATGTTTCATACAAATAAAGATTTCATTTAATTTCATTAAAAATATGAATTGAACAAAAATAGTAGATGAGTAGATTTTAAGATATGGGATAAGTATAGTTTCCATCAAACAGGTACTTTTTTGAGGTTCCGTAACTAAATTAGACGTTGGTCACCTACGGAACCTGTCACTAAGTAGGACTTACAAAAAAACGGTCGAATATTTATTGTTGCTTTATCTTTGTGTGCGATAAAGTGACAATGTTAAAAAACTAATCTAAGCTGAACTATTCAATATTGAAATTATTCAACTTGTGAAAAGCTTAGGTTACTTCACGTTATGCCCAATAACATACATAAATATATAATTATATATTATAATAATTTATAGATAATATAAATATATAGTAAGCGTCTGTACGAAATACGGCTAGCGCTGTGGGTTAGAGTGAGAGAGAAGGAAGCCAGACACACTGGGCCCGTAACGCATTACGTAACGAAGCGGTTTACCCTCCCATAAGAAGTTATCACTTTAAAACATTAAAAGCAATTGGTGAATAGGAAGTTATTAATAATATAAATGAAGAGTTGACTCGTTAAATTAGTTGCATGGACTTAATTTTCTCATGCCCTATCAAAACTGGTAAGTCAATGGTTATTAATGTCGAAACGCATTTATATAATAAAAATGTAGGTATAACCTATCCAACCGGTTTTATTACACAATTCATTCAAGCTAGTTAGCTCGTTGCTGTTTTACGTGTAAGACGTCGAATTTTCAATATATTATGGTCTATTTTCCGAGTCAAAGGTGAGTCACCCACAACATTTGCTTAACCTTGTACGATGGCCGAACATTCCGGACAGACAGTAGCCGAGCGTGCGCTGTCTAGCTCGCTCGAATTCAGAGTTCCATCCACAATAAACAACACATAACCTCACCAAACCACAACGATATCTCCAAAAATCTATTCACAAATACCCGAAACCCTACTATAAACGTTATAATTTACTTTAGTAATAGTAAATTCGCGTTAAATGTACAAAAATCGCTAAAATCATTGCCGTAAAATGTCTGTTGTTGAACGCGCATGCGTATAATCCGGCGCAATTGAAGAGTGAAAGTTAACAAAGTGACAGTGTAAGTTTAGTGTGTTTTTAATTTGGTTGGTTAGCTTTTGAAACATATCTCTGTACCTATTCTGTAAACACAGGTATGTTACTGACGTAAAGACTAAAATTGTATGACAGATAAATTTATCTTTGAATGTGTTATTTATCATGTTTATATATTGCATTAAATCTCAGTCGTGTTTAATTTTATAAAATATTCATACTGTTATTATGTTCAAATAATTTAATTGCTTGTTAATAATGATTTGCAATTTAAAATACGAAAATGTACAGAAATAACATTATGAAGGCTATATAGTTTAGATCAAATATCTGACATATCAAGATATAAGTGCCTATCAAGATCGTTTACGTTAAAAACTAGCATTGCGAGTCACATGAGCCTTCCAAAGTCGTAAATTTTAATGTGTCCCCCTCTATAGGGAATATCACATCCGTCTGTCTAGTCACATGAGCCTAGAAACATGTTACAACTAATGGAAGATCGTGTTTTCTAGATTGTTATGTTATCTTAAAATAGATCTGCTCCTATCTTAAACATCTATTAGTATAAAACCATTTTATTAATTTAATTAATATGAGTAATTATAATTTTCCTTAAAAGCGAGGACAATTTAAACTCCTTTCTAACTTCTTTTCTTTCACCATATCCCAATTATTTGGGGTTGGTATAACACATTAATTAATTTATTATACAATTTAATGGCTACGTTCCACATGAGGTTCACAACGACTGCGATATTTGCCGTGCCACTTGCGGGTGTTACAATTGTAAACTCAAGTGGAACGGATTATTGGGTCCACCTCTTGACACGGGTTGTTGAGCTCTGCGTGTGTGAAAATCATGGCGTCATAAGTGACGTTTTCGCGGCGACTATAATGAGCGTGGTCGCTATGTGGAACGGCTAAAGGAGGATTTTGGGCATTGCGAGCTACAAGAGGAACGCGCCCAATTGTGTTCTAAATGTCCTAGGAAGATCTAAAGTTAGAATATTAAAATACCTAAAAGATGTTTTACATAAATAATGATAATAAAATGATAACAAAGGGAGACTGTCCATTCCCCAAAAATAACTATGGGCTGTTAGTATACATATACATGGACTAGCGGTCTTGGCAGATGTTGTCCTGCGATAAATAAAAACCTAGAACCACATTCCAGCGCCACCTACCGGGTCTAATTGTGAATCTAAACCTATGACTGACATACAAAGACAAGCAAACAGGATGGGCGTGACTATTTCACAAGAGTTCCGTTTTGCCCATGTGCCTACGGAACCTTAGACAATGGCAACCGCATGCGCCTCTCCCCTGTGAATGAACCTCACCCCCTCTTTGGTGTCAGACCCGGCTGGGCGTAAAGGGGCCAACGACTGCAGCCACCGGTGGTCAATGACAAGCGCAATTGAGACTGTTTGATACATTTGTAGTGAAACACTTACAATTACAATATATGTACAATAATTGAGGTCGTAAACGATTACCGAAACGTACAAACAATATATATACAAATTTCCAACGGTAAAAGATAGGCCTTGGCCTGCGAGGAACAACAATTGCCTTGCTAGAAGATCTTCCTTTGAGACTGAGGAGCATTCCATTCCGCTCCTCCAACCTAGTCAGGGTATCCTAAAGTGGTTTAGGCACATTTTGGGACACGCACATAACACGTGGATCAATAAGTACCGGGACTGACACATAAATGGTATTGTCAACAAATTTTCCGTATGATTTTTCATGAGTACTAACTTTCAAAAGATACCTGTCAAAATTTCATGAAATTCTGATGTTTGGTCCCTGAGCTAGAGTGATTTAAGTGATGCTAGTATTGATATTCTCAAAATAATGCGTTCGAAACAATTTCGTGTATTTATAATTTTCATATCATTATCAGATTTTTGACAAAAAATACAGTGCAAGCTCAGCAATGGCTTGAAAAGTGCAACGGGGACTCTGCTCCATCAAAAACAACAATTTGTCGGTGGTATGCTGAGTTTAAACATGGTCGTACAGACACTGAAGATGCTGAACACTTCGACCGACCAAATGAGGTAGTTACACCGGAAACCACCAAAAAAGTTTGCCAAATCTTTTTTGAAAACCGTAAATTAAAATTGCGTGAGATAGCGGACACCATAAAGATATCATACGGCAGTATGTACGCTATTTTTAACCAAGTTCGAAAAAAGGAGGAGGTTCTCAATCTTTTTTTTTTTTTGCTTTTTTTAATTTTTTATGTATGTTCTCCGATTGCTCCTTGATCCGATTTACATGATTCTTGTTTTGTTCGACGCGGAACAGCTGCCATGTGATCCCCTAAAAATGTAACATAGTTTGGCACAGTCGTTTTGATTTTACGATCATTTTTCCGGTCCGTTTCTTGGGACCTATATTTTTTAAGAAGCGCGGCACCATTCGTAGGTCTACCCATACATAGCTAGACACTAAAAAGTAACAAATAAAAAATTAAAACTTCGTTTAAAAAACCGACTTCATAAACTAAAAAACTAAAATGTATAAAATAACTTATTTCTAAAGCTATTATTATTAATATATATTATCTAAAACATCTTGAAGTCGGTGCAAAGTAAAACATAAAAATTACTATATTTTGAAAATTACTAAGCACCGACTTTAAGATGGTTTAGATAATATGTATTAATAATAATAGCTTTAGAAATAAGTTATTTTATTCATTCCAATTTTTTAGTTTATGAAGTCGGTTTTTTTAAACGAAGTTTTTATTTTGCACGAACATTTGTCTATGAGGAAGCTGTTGTCAAAGTGAGTGCCGCGTTTGCTCACCGCGGATCAGGAACGACGTGTCGTTGATTTCGAGCGTTGTTTGGAGATAAGACTTAGGCTTCGAATTGCTTCCGCACCCACCATATTCACCGGATCTAGCCCCCAGCGACTACTACCTGTTTGCAAACCTCAAAAAAAAGCTCCAAGAAAAGAGATTCTACTCCAAAGAGGAAGTCATCGCTGAAACGAATGCTTATTTCGAGGCCAAAGATGAATTGTTCGACAAGAAAGGTATTAAAATGTTAGAGATGTGCTGGATTGATTGTGTTGCTCTTGAAGGAGACTATCTTGATGAAATAAGTCAAGTTTTGCCAAAAAAATGTGTCTTTCTTAGTTAGTCCCGGGACTTACTGATCCACGTAATATGTGGCTGGTGCTAGCCATGCGCTACAGTCAGTTTAGTTCGCGCGGTGGCACGTGTTGTGGTTGGTCTTACGTTTCCGCGCAGTGTACTTCATGGTCTACGTATTTTCAAGATTTCGAGATATATTATGAGACCTTGGATTCCGTATAAAAGGAATCAAGAAAATCTACTTCCAATGTGCCATTGTGTCCAATTCCGTTGAAATGTTTGGTAAAACATTCTTTCGTTCAAATATGTAAACAAGAAACATAGATTTTGTGCAGACTCATTTATATGTGATTTGAAACTTGATGAAATGAAAAAGCGAAATGTTAAAAAGCAACACAAAAAACCACACCAGTAGTTTTTTACGTGAATCCCGAATAAACAGACAAGATATCTAAAAAAATGCATCATGTTCTCCATCGTTTATATAGTATTTTCTAGTTGTTTTTTTTTAAATAGCTTCAATGTACAGACACGGTATGTTTATAATTTTATAATCGTATAGATTATATTCTCTTCTCTTTTCTTTCACCATATCCCAATTGGGATCAGCATAATATGTCTTTTACTTCCACACTCCTCAATTCTGATATATATTTTCTGTTACACCACAAACCATCATATCATCCTTCACACAATCCATCCATCTTTTTTTGGTCTACCTTTACATTTGTATCCATCCATCCTGTAATTTAACATTGTTTTTGTCACGTGACTTTCATCCCTCCTCATTATATGCCCATACTAACTTAGTCTTCTTCCTCTAATTCTAGTAAAGATTATATTCTATTGTATTCAAAATATTTTCTTAAATTTTCATTATAGTCATCACGTGGTAGAGCGTTGCTGGAATTATTATCTTGATTACAGCTCTTAGGGCCGGTTCGATAGGTGTGATACCACACTCTCACAGGATATCGGCGTGAAACGGCTTTGTGCTAGTTGTGTTTCATGCGATAAGTGAGAGTTTCGGCCCACTCTCCCACCCCCTAAACCAATTCCGTATCTCCATCTAGGATCCCATTTCTCTAGCCTGATTCCATACTAAAGGCTGGTAACGCGTTGGATTCGCCCCTGGTATTGCAAACGTCTATAGGCGACGATAACCACTTTCTACGAGCTGGGAATTTGTGACGAACTAAAATTTTATACTACAACACATCTTCATAAATTCGTTACATGGTTGGCAAGATAAAAATGTTATACAAAATATATAAAAGGGTTGGAGCGAGCTGCTATATAAATGAAGTTTTGTCATTTAACTATTCTTCAATAGTGTAGTATCCCTTTTTAGCGAGATACTTTTAATTTGGGTTTAAATTTAGTGAAGGCAATTTAGGGAGATCCAACATTTTATTTGGAATCTATTTGAACAACGTATACCGGTCCCCAAAAATGAGGACAATACTGTCTGCAATCTAAAAGATGGCAATATCAGTCTATTATTATGCCTGGTGTTGAAATTTCGAATATCCTTATATTGTTTATAGGCACTCAAATAATCACGAATATGAATTATATTATTAAAAATACATTGGCAGGTGACTGTCATAATACAGATTTCCTTAAAGCGTTCTCTAAGAGACTCAGAAGGGCCGAAGTTGTAAATTGACCTAACATCTCTTTTGTAAAACACATGGCAAATTATTCAGTCAGTAGATTTGTATTAGTTGTATAGAATTTATATTAACATTTAAGACAAATGTGTTATAAATTCTTCAGGTGATCAGAAGGCTGGAAACAAAGAAACGTAGCCAACCTTCTGAGCACCTTACCCATAGAAGACGGTGATCTGGGCTCAGTATTCTACTTATAGTCTTGAGGGACTGGATAGAATACAATACAAATAAGTTAAAAGGAATGAAGTTAAAAAAAAATAAAGTGCAAAAACCTGGCAATAGCTGAAATCCAGCTTTATCCGATAAGATTACTATACGTCATAGACACGTATGAAACTAATATAAACCGTCCTCACCACATATAGTCCAAGTTATACTAACAGCGCGGTTAATCGCAGTTGTGTTAGTGTAACGTTTAGAGTGTTTGCGCTTTGACCACATTGGTTTGAATTTAAAATACACAGATTATTTTGTCGGTACATTTTTTATGTTACAGTGAATATTAATAGTAGTGAAAAATATATTCACAGGAATTGTTTTTTTTTTTACATTATTTATATCCAAAATGGTATGTACGACCTGTGTGTAGATTTTTTTACACTTTTTTTACAGTATAACTAAAATAAAATTGCGTGTGTGTGCAGTTCACACCCAGTAGAAGTGGAAGGGGTGGAAGGGCTTCTAAATTTCGTGTCGTTATATTGCTTAAATTATATCGTTATAATATATTTAAGCTTTAATTTGAAGAATTATCGAAAAACTTCAAAACATTTCCAAACTAATCTGTATGAGCATAGTGATGTTTAAATTATTAAATATAATAATTTATAAAAGAACTTTTTGCTTTTGAATATCTGTTCTCTAAAGTGATACAGTACATCATTAATATAATGTATTCTATCTCATTCTCTCGTAGGCTTAGTTCTATAGATTTATATGCTTATCTCTTTTTAGTTTTACCGAGTTTTAAATTACAACGATAATAACGAAGTATCATTTCAAAAAGTTAAATTGAACTTCTGCCAGTTGAACCGTTATACAAATATAATTAAGTATATACTAAATTGTTTGATGACCTGAAGTGTGTTAACTGACTGCCTGTCTATTTGACCTGTGGTTACAGTCGCCTAGGGACCGCATCTAAATCAATTCAGTAGTTTTTACGTAAATTCCGAACAAACAGCATGCATCCTGTTGATCTCCATCGATTATATAGTTTATTCCAATTGTTTTTTCAAATAGCTTCATGTAAAGACACTGTATGTTAAGAATTTTATAATATAATAGATGTATGTACATGTACATAAACTGTGAAACATTCATAGTTTTTTGTTAAGAGTCCGTGGAATACGTATTTATCGTAAAGTAGCTTCTGCCCGCGGCTTCGTCCGCGTGGTATAACATAAAAAAAGGTAAGCTATAAAAACCCGATTTCGAAACATTGTTCATTGGTACTCCGCTCCTATATATAGCTAATGGGTTATTTACCACTGAAAGAATTTTCAAATCAGACAGTGGTTCCTGAGATTAGCCCGTCCAAGCATACATTCTGGCTCTTCTGCTTTATATGTTAAGACTATAGTTGTTTCTAACATAGAGGTTATGTTAAATCATGTTCCTCTTTTATGAGCTAGAAAACAAATGAACCAAGGATAAATGCCTGTCTTTTGTTTTATGGGAGCAAATAAATTAATAAACAAACAAATTGAGAAAACATGGCAAAGGGCTCATATAATTTGAAGAATATATAACCTATAACCATCTAGGATTAATTCCGCGTCGAATGGTTGTGGTTTCATGCTGATCGGTCCAGTAGTTTTCGAGTTTACAAAGAAAACAAACTTTGCTTATATATAGATAGATAGATAAATACTCCTAATTTACATATTAAAAAATGTGATAAATGCTAATAATGCTAATAATAAGACTTTCATCTACAATATACATTTTGAGATTAAAATAAAATACTTCTCTTTGCTACAGATTTGAATAATATACCTTGAGTTAATAAACAAAAGCGCAAAACATTAAAAGAACGTTGCACTCATTTGCTTATCATTGATTCTAAATGTCTTATCATCATATGAACCGATTCTCGTGATATGTGCAATTGACATTATTGAAGGTCATTTCAATTGCACATATCAGCTTAGGCGTAGGGGTAATGATCGTCTGCACTCATCAGTTATGTCTATTTAGCAGTGCTAAGTATTTCGCCTAGAATAAAGCTATACTTTACACAGCACAAGAATATTGTTACATGCCGACAAAGTACGCACACCTGGATGTCATAAAACGCCGTTTATAGCTTTTCCTGCATTCCGAGTTCCTTTGTTTACTTCGTGTTTAAACTTTAAAAACATCTACTGTTATCGTACTTATTTTATGGCTGTAATTAGAGTCGAACTAATCCTTTTATTTTTATTGTATTGCGTCGAAGCTTGCCAGATGGCGGATTAACTCATAACGCGGCCCCTTTGTTAGGTATTATACAGTTTAGTATAAAACAATGTCCGAACGGAGGGGTGAGGCAGCCAAGCGACGACTACGACACGAGTAAGACGTGTGTAGTACTTTCGATGAGCCATATAGTGACGGACTATGCGCGTGTTGAATTGCATTGAATCGTGCACTGTGAACTGATTGTATCCAGTTTTATTTTTACCTGTTTTATACGTGTTTGTACAGTTCTTATAAACTCTATAGTAATTCCAACGGCATTTATTTTATTTCGAGTCCTGTAGCTCGTAACAATATTTTAAACAAATATAAGCAATAAAGGAAAAAACAACACACATGGCACTAGTTAGGATAATATATATAGGTATAGACATATAAGGCACACACTGCATATGCATTCCTTTACGATACCACCATATAACATATACACTCGACATTAGTATACGTTTAGTATTAAAATTAGAATAAATTAATATAATAAGTTATTCGTGAGGTACACCACAACACAAATATCATTGAATAAATGTCACACACATAAACAAAAATTACCAAGAAGCGTGAATAAATTCTAAAAACTTTAATCGAAATTAAGTTGTGAAGAAAGACACGGAACTCGAGTCTGTAGAGTTATTAAAAATAAGCAAGTATATAGTTTGAATCTTAGGGAGTGCCCTGAAGAGGAGTTTGAGTTGGTGCCTATATCATGTGTACCTCGCGTCCCGTGGGGTATGTTACCTACTGACCTATGCAAAAAGAGAAGAAGACTCGGGGCTTCTTTCCCCCTGTAGTAAAGGCGAAGTAAGGAACACCGAGGGGTTTAGTGGAAATCCCTGACTCATGTGAGAATAGTACAGTGGTAGGTGTCATCTGCGTCATCTAGGGGAGAAAATGACTGATTAACAATTAATGTGTAGTTTGAGATACATGGCTCGCGTTCTTCTTCAGGAAATAATCTAGTTTCTTGCCTTTTATTAAGATACGTGCAGCCGTGTATTTGTTAAAAAGTCAATATCACTTTTAAATTTGTAATGTCTGTAGATAGAGGAGGACTTAGATTTAATTTTTAACTTAAATATGACCTTAAAAATGTTATCTAATGAAACATATTTAAAAAAAACTTTTATTATAATATTATAGTTATTATCCATATGATATTCTAAACAGACAAGTAACTTGTCAATAAATACGACGTAAGAAAGATTGGTCGCAAAACAAAATATCAACCCATTAGTATGTACCCCTGTAACCTTGATCAAAAAATCAATATTACATTGTCTACACAAGCTCTGAATAAATAACACTGAAATCACAGTTCAAGGCGAGTTTAGTAGAGCTAATTTATTATTGTCAAAGCAGAATTAATGTTTTTTTTAAATTTCTTGTCACTTCACGCCTAGGAAAATAATCCGCCAAGTGCATGAGTTCCAGGCTGTTACAAATTACAATGAAGGTTCTTTACCCCGTGCTTTTACATTACGACCAATTTCGTGGTAGCAAGCTGGATAGTGGCGTAAGAAGCGAGAATAAATTGACTTTTATTTTTTTTAATTAAATGATAATCAAGGCAAGCGAAACGAACCCTAACCCTATCCCACAATCTGTATAAATGTATCTTTGTGGTACACTTTACTGAGAAAGTATCACACTTTCAGATTTGGGCTTCGACATAGTAATTTCATTTGTTTCGAGCTGTGTTACCTATTATAAAAATATTATTTTATACACATTAAGAAAATAGAGGACGTAGCATTTTTTAAAATTACACTTGTATTGTATTCCTGACGACATCTGTCAAAAATTATAAAACCAATAAGACATGTGCAATATCAACCTTATATAGATTAAGTAGTATTAAAAACTCATATATGTTAAAATGTTGGAAACACAAATAAATACGTATAAATTTTTTTTGGTTTGGATATAATAAAAAATGAATGAAATTAATTTGTCCTATGAATTATTTACAGAAGCCTTTATTAAGAATCCATACATCAAAACATTTTTTACACATCTTAGAAATTATTATAAGGTAGAAAACTTCGCGAGCCCTCCTAAAGCACATCCTTTTGTTTGTTAATTAACTAATTTTTACTTTTATAATATTAAACAATAGTAAGAACAAACTTATTTCTATAATGATATGTGATATATATATATGATACTGATAATAAATTTGTTTGTTTCAGATTGTTCAAAACCAGAAGGCCAAATGCTCTCTGAAGCATCCCGGATTTGCCCAATTATGAGGCAACCGCGATGCCCCGTTGCACCGTTTCAAATTGTTTCATTAAATCTTTTAAAGAAATGTTCACAATCAAGTTCTTCTTCCTGGTTAGCTGCATAAGCTTAACTGTATCTGTTCTTTGGATACAATTGGCTAGCAGCTCCCAATCAGTTCTAGTCAACGACAGCATAGTGCAGGAAGCACTTAAAAATGTTGCCAAAGATTACCGATACACTGATGTCTACCGCAAAACGAACAAGCTTCCCAAAGACCTTAAGTATGTGCTTCAATGGACACCTTATGAATTCGCCCCCTTCTACTATTTGGGAGAGGGTCAAAAAAATTTCATTAAAAAAAATTGTTCGGTGATTAACTGTTATATGACAACAGACAGAAATTTCTTTGATGGGGACTTGACAAAGTTTGATGCTATAGCATTCAATGGAAGAAATTTGAAAGAAACTGATCTCCCAAAACAAAGATCAGCCCATCAAAAATACATTTACATTAACATGGAGTCTTCTGATAATTTCCCCGTTTGTAATGACGTATTTGATGGTTTCTTTAACTGGACGTCGACTTATAAGCTTAATTCTGATGTACCATATCCGTATCTGCTAATCAGGAACATTAATGGTGAGATTGTGGGTCCAAAGAAAGATATGGAATGGGTAGAGGATCTTCCTGAAATTGATGAAGAATTAGCTATGAAAATTTCTAATAAAACAAAGGCCGCTGCGTGGTTTGTTTCACATTGTAAGACTAGGAGTAAGAGAAAAGAATTTGTGGATACTCTTCAAGAAGCTTTAAAACCTTACGGGTATAACGTTGACATCTACGGATCTTGCGGCACTATGGAATGCTCACGGAAGAAGAATGCTGATTGCAAAGCGATTTTGGAGAAAGATTACTTTTTCTACATGTCATTAGAGAATTCTTTTGCCGAAGATTATGTTACCGAAAAGTTGCTCACTGCGGTACAACATAATATTATTCCGATTGTGTATGGTGGAGCGGATTATAGCAGGTAAAGTTTGTAAATATACTATCATAAGTTATTTACCTAATTTACATTAGTGTACATATTTTCCTTATGGAAAATTTGCTTTTGCAATTACGGTTCCTGTTTAAAAATAACAAGTATGTAACCTGTTAAAAACAAGTATTTCTTTGTTTTAAAATTATAAAAGATACAACTGATACAAGCACATACATACGTAGAAATTTATAACGTGTCATTATATCATAGTATAGATGAACATAGGGAATACAATTGTTTAAAATATTTATTCTACGTTCATTGCCATTATCAACATTTCGTATTTAATATTATGATAACAGATGTATTCTGAAGAAGGGACTTAAATGAAGAACAGGAAAATAACAAATCAAATATTTTTGAATTAACAATCTCAAAATCAACATCTCAAAATGTTCGTACGTTTGTGTGTGTTGCATCACGGTTCATCCATCAATTTATTGATGTATAATTTAGCACAATTCAAGACTATGATCGTGATGCTATGTAAATGCAGATAATAGATATTGATTTTAATGTTCTCGATAATATTGGGCATTTGTCTATCTGTATCATCAGAATTGTCCTCATAAATATGTGAATATAATATAATAATGATTCGAATACTAATAGTAATGTGCACATCACGTCAATGATAAGTACAGATGAAAGTTTGATGATAAATATCTTTTGAACGTCTGATTTAATCGCCAAAACATAAGGTACCATTTTTATAAAGCGTTTAATTTCCTACAAAAATTTGTATTGCGATTTTTATAATAGTCATTTATTGTAGTTATAAAATTCATATATAAAATACGTTATTTCTTAGCTCCTGGTTATTGTGCGATGTCAGTCATTATAATCTAATTGTAAATTACATGGACTAAAATGACAGCTGCGATTGACCTTTTGTTCAAGTTTCAAGCAGAGTGTTGTAGTATGTATGGCTCATTGAACAAGTGAGTTATGTGTGGTAACATAAAATTTCTCATTAAATGTCGTCCACGACAAATTAGGGTTAAGAAATGATTATATACACCATCTATTTAAAAAAAAATTTGAGCGTGTGGTTTAATATTTTATCTGTTTGTTGACAGATTTCTACCACCGGGATCCTATATCGATGGTCGAAAGTACACTCCGAATGACCTAGCAGCACTAATGGATAAACTGATGAAGGATCCGCAACAATATCAGGAGTACTTCAAATGGAAGGATATGTACACCTATCACGACCCGACGACTATAGAGAACGTCTGCGCAATGTGCGCTGCATTAAACGACCCTAAAATGATTCAAACCGAGACTGTTTATAATGAATTTAGAGAATGGTGGACGCCTAATTTTAAAAAGCGTTGTGAGTCTCCATGAGGGTGTTTATTCTGGCTCGTATCATGATTTACATTTGCGATTTCTTCTCTGAACTGACATGAAATGTATAAATCTATACAGATAAATAAAATTTAAGTGTCCGTTTCTAATGTCTGAATAAGAATGTGATTAATTAATTCAGACCAGAAGATTTCAAAAATGTAATTTTCAGAAATTTTGTCTGTCTGTCTGATTCCGATCCGACTGATCTCAGCAACCGCTGAACCGACCTTGACGGGACTTGCACTGGCAGATAGCTGAACTCCTTATAGGAGTAACTTAGAGTAGGTACTCTCATTTTAACATTCCGCCAAAAATAATTACGTAGTCGCTGGCTCAGCTACTATTTTATAATCGTTTTAGCGCAAGCGTTAAAGATTTTCTAATTTTACAAATAAAAGATTTCATAATCGCAATTCGCAGCATTGGAATAAATTGTCAAACGATAAAGAATTGTATCCGCTTCTATATTATTTCATAATAGCATATGTTTCCGTTTGGATAAGAACTAATTAATATATGTTGTTATATTATCACTGACCCAATTACCCTGTCTAACAAATATTTAATTGTTATAATGATGACATGAAACTGTAATTAAGCAATTTAATAATACGTTATTACCACTATTTAAGTTAATTGTTCTTTAGGCTCTCTGAGTACAGCAGTTATTGTAAATCTGGGATTTTTTTATTCCACGATTTTATCAGACATCCAGACAGCCCACCTGACGGAGAGCGGTTATCATTGCCTATAGGCATTTGCAACACCAACAAATGCGCTGTTGCTCTCTTAAAGGAGACTGGAATTTGGTTACTAATGCCGGAACACAACTCAAGTTGTTATGACGGCATACTCTAGATCAGGGTCGGTAGCTATCCAGACGGGTAAATATACTATCACTGGGCTGTAGGTTGTTGTGTCGCCTCTTACGACAGACAGCCTCAGTGCAGCAAATTGTATTCTTTCTCCCATCCTGCATGGATAAATGGTGAATGAATCTTGATGAAGAAATCGCAGTTACAAATCATGATGGGTCAATTTAACATATTTTTAGTTGGTTGTTTATTATACAAACGTGGTATGTATTGATCCTTATGTATTTAATGATGATGCCTTAGTAGATAAAATAAAAATTATGGTAAAAGTAAGTTTCTTTTTATAATTGTTATTGTGTAATTTCTCAGATCTTAAAAGTTGCTTTTCAAACGGCATAATGTGGTTTTGTGTTTATTACTTAAGCGCCTCCTAGCGTGCAGTTAACAATATGAAGCTTTATTGTTAAATTGTATCGTTGGAGTGCAATGTTTGATACTCAGAAGAATAACTAAGTGTACAGAAACCGTGATATTATCAAGGTTTGCATTGTCTATTTTGCTTGCATAAAGTAATACAGTGTACGTAAGTTAATTGAAACAAAAAATGTTAGGCTTGTGTTGTTTCTGATGACTCATAAATGTAATATGTTCAAATTCATACAAAAATTCAAAATATACTACTAAATTAAAAATAGCGTACACTATTCATTATCTTTTTTGTAAAGTAACACCAATTTAATCCTGTTGTGACTGGTTTGAACTGATAACATCGTGAAGGAATGTATGACTGGATACACACCCCTTTTCGATAGGGTTTCACCACCATACGTGAAAAAACTTTGGATTTGTTAGTTTTCACCTATATTAATACAGTTTCTACCGCTTTAGTTATTGTTCTGCAGTTTGGTATTATATATTTTTTTACTTTATGAAAGCTTTTGCTAAGCGTTATGAACCTTATATTGGATGTATTTTTAAATTTATTACGAAACTTTTTTACAATATTTACAGTGTAATTATTTTTAATTTCTGAATTAAGTATAAATTTATTTTTTATGTGTTTAATAAATGATGTTTTCCATTTTACGTGCTTTTGTGAAATCTTATTATATTATTATTATCTCCAATTTATTTTTATAGGCAGTTCACATTCTCGTGAGAACCTTGCGAAAAATTCGCGGGTATGTACTACATTCTCATTAGTTGCGGTGTTCTTACGGGGTTTTTGTGGTTTACTCGTGAGGTACTCGCGAATATGTGGAGAGTTCTTTAAGTGTAAAGTAAATTAGCTACTACGTATAAAAAGTATTAATGAAGTTAAAGCTGTTACTTAATTCTAAGGAATATATCATTTGTCGAATTAGTTATATTTTATCAATAGCTAAGTCATTAACGTTATTTAGATACTATATCGTGTTAAAAAAGTTATCATGGAATGTATATAATACGACACCCATAAAAATCGAGGTTAGTGTGCTGTAACTTCTGTGCCTTGCACCTCTACACCATATGCCCTCAACCTCACACAGTTCTTAGATCATATATGAGATATATCAGTGTAATTTGAAACGGCGCTTATAGCACCTGCACCATGTATGGAGGGGAGGTATCCTCATTAGTATCTTAAAAAAATTTTTTTCTCACATATGTACTTGTAATACATACACACTAACTAATATTGCTGTTGCACTCTCACAAGGCTTTTTCTATTTATTTTATATTTCAAGCTAAGTTTTACAAAACCCAATCCAGAACATAGTAATTATAACATGTTATTTATAATTTATGAATCACGACAATAAAGTTTTTAATCTCATAACTTCAATTGTTAAGATAGCTTTTCTAGAGCTTATCTAGCTAGCTATAGAAGGCTACGTAATACTAGGCATTTTTACTAAAAGTCGTCTATTACGTAGTCAATTATTGCCAAAAGCTGTCACGTCAATGTTGTGTACTAAAACATCACTCCTTTTTTATTGTAATAGTTAAGAATAAGTTCCACTTTGTACTTAAATTTTGAATCATGCTATGTCTTATTATTAAGTAAAATTCATGGTCAATGATATACTATACGTATTAGTTAAATGTCCAACAGTTTAACATTACTCAACTTTAACTAGAATTTTTCAAATTAATATATGAACCACATACTTGTGAGAACTTAAGTCAGTTTCACACAGTCGTGTCTCGCGTTCTGGCGAGATTCTCGCGAGAATGTGGAGCGTTCATAACACTAGTAAAACTACATACATACACTCACTACACGCATACATTTTTGGACTTGTTTTATTTATTACTTAGTACTATAAGTATCTAAATAATTTAGTAATTTGTAAGACTCTCTTTTGTTTTGTAACTACGGAATGGGGCATAGAATAACTGTCATTATGGAAGAAGAATACAGAACGAAAGGAGAAGTTGTAATGGGCTTTTTAACTCCTTTTACTTGTGTAAACTTATGATGTCGTATACAAACATACCCGAACAAAGTTTATTTGACCGTGATGTTTTGTAAAATGATCCAAAGTATCTCAGTTGATATGACAGTCCGCTTCTCTATCGAAGCACTTTTCCTCTTTTCGTTCTATTTTTATGAATACGAACTGTTTTAAGGCCAGTAAAATATTATTATAAGTTTTTATATTTATGAGAAAGGGTCTTGAAGTCGTTTTGCTTATGTACGTTTTCTGATAATAAATAGCCTTAAAGCATTCATTGAACTCTATACGAGTATTTAAACTTTTACGAAAATATTCCCATACTGAATAAGGCTTTGAGTCAACGCAAAGCTTCACACGAGCTTCAAATAACAGTACTTACCTCATTAAATGCCTATTTTATGTATGTGTTATTTTTAAGATTAAACTAATCTCCCAATATTTAAAAATGATTTTAAAAGCCAAAATCAAAAATGTTGACGTTATGTAGGTACATTTTTTATTTCAATTTCACTTTAAAAAAAATTAAATGCTTTTTACACATAAATAAAGGTTTGTTTGTTAGTGAAATCCGTGATAAATAGTTTACCTACTCATATACTAATGGCCGGTTTCTATATATTTCTATTCATTCACTTTCCGTAACATCCCGGTTGAATTTTGACTGTCAAATTTTACCCGGTAGCAAGGCAAATGAGCTGTTGGTAAGGTATAGGAAGCGGTCATAAGTGGAGCGTTTTCCAGTTTGCCGGCAAGCAAACATGAAAAATGTATTATTTTCACCTCCTTCCAACCATTTGATTAATTTGTAATTATCTCACGTTTTAAGAACCCATGACGATGACAATACAAGAATTTCATAACATTTTGTTTTTTAGTTTATTTTTATAATAAACCAGTGTGTGATTTAAAAGATTTCCTTATTAATTTTACAATAGTCTTCTTGTATTTCCGTAATATAACTGAGACCAAAGGTTATTAAGTAATTATTCAAAAAGTCTTGTAACATTTTATTTTAATTAAGAAACAAAAATAATTATTCATTCTTAACATTTTTTAAAAACAAATTTGCTTTAAGTTGTTTTTGATATATTTTTGTGTGTTTTTAAAACTTAAAGTACATTAATAAAATGTTTATGAAAATCATTTTAATTGTTTCACTTGATCGCGTGCTTCGGGCCACATACATTTCTAAATGTGGATATCCTACAAAATGGATGAAGCCATTATAGTTCGTAAAATTAGAAAGCTGAAGTGGCAGTGGGCCAGTTGTATGTGTCGTGGGAGTTATGGCTAATGGAGCAGTACAGTCCTGGAGAGGAGACCGCATCTCAGCAAAAACCTGTGATTACTATTATCTTCAGCGGTTTGATGTGTACGCAAATTCCTGGAGTTTTTTTCACATCGGATCCCGGATCTACGTACATACCATAGCATGAGTAGATTTTACTTTTGTATATTACCTTTATCGGTTCATAATAATTAATCGCTGGGAGAGGTTCTGTACATGTTAGGACGGATGCCATGTTCTATGGTTTCCCAAAGCGAATATTATAATATATTATCTATATTATAGATGTTCAGGTTTCTAGGAGATGTTTTCCTTCACTGTAAAAAAAGTGGTAATTGTAACAATGTTCACGTAAAGCATGATTTACAGTAGTTAAGTTAGTTAATTTGCGCTCGAAAGAGGAAAGGGCTATGCGGTGGCGGAAAGCGGGAGTATCGTCGTCATCGGCGTTTACTTCTCGCGAAGCCGCCCTCTGGCGGAGTTCGAGCTTCGCTTGGACGCCGTCGGGGCTGCCGTTCGCAGATTGTCACCCAAAGCGACTTTCGTGATGGGCGACTTTAATGCGAAGCACCAATCCTGGGGAAACGTCATCACAGACCCTAGGGGTCGGGCAGTTGAGGATTGGGCTCTTCAAGCCGGCCTCACAATATTGAACCAGGGGTCGGTCCAGACCTGCGTACGCGCACGGGGTGGATCGATCATCGACCTGTCATTCGCCACTCATGCGGCCGCCCGCAGAGTGACCGGATGGAGGGTGCTGGAGGAGGTGGAGTCGCTCTCTGATCATCGGTATATCAGATTTGAGCTAACGACCCCCTCCTCCGGTCCGAGCCCTGTTCAACGCCGCCCCCCTCTCCTCCCGCGTTGGGCCCTTACCAAGCTCGATCCGGAGCAGGCCGAGGAGTGGGCATGTACGGAAAGCTGGGCCTACCCAGCCGATTTCGCGAATTTGGACACGCAGGCAGAGCACATGCGCAAGACCCTGACGAGGGTTTGCGACGCTGCGATGCCACGCGTCTCCAAACGGCAGCCTTCGTGCAGGCAGGCGGTCCACTGGTGGACCGAGGAGCTCGGCGAGATGCGAAAGGCAGTTCGCATCATCAGCCGCAGGCTCAAACGCTGCAGGGCGCGCCGTCCTCCGGACTATGTCGCGGAAAATGGACTCGTGGGAGAGTTTAGGGAGGCCAGAAAGGCCCTTTCGATTGCGATATTGCGGTCGAAAGCCCGAGCTCGGGCCGAGCTCCTCGAGACGCTCGATCGGGACCCTTGGGGGCGTCCGTACCGTGGGGCCCGCAACAAGTTGCGGCCTTGCACTTCCACGGCTACGGAAACGCTCGAACCCGAGGTGCTCCGTTCGGTGATCGATGGGCTCTTCCCGGATCCGGGGAACTTCACTCCCCCCAGTATGGGTCCACCCATTCCCGACACCCCCACGGACGAGGAGCCTCACTCCATCTCCGAGGGGGAACTCGACGTTGCCCTGGACCGGCTCCGGGGCAGGAAGACGGCTCCGGGACCCGACGGGGTCCCCGGTCGCCTCCTCTTCCTGGCTGCAAAACATCTACGCAGCCAGCTGCGGGACCTCTTCGAAGCCTGTATTCGCGCAGGTAGGTTCCCGTCGCAATGGAAGGAGGGGCGTCTGTGCCTTCTTCCCAAGGGAGGTCGTAAACCTCCCGACGATCCGTCCGCCTACAGGCCCATAGTGCTGCTGAACGAGGTCGCCAAGGTCTTCGAGAAGATCTTGGCGGAGCGGCTCGTGAAGCATCTAGACACCGTGGAGCCGGGGCTATCAGATACGCAGTTCGGGTTTCGGAGGAGGCGGTCCACGATGGACGCCTTCGAGACGCTGCGAACGGTGACGGACGAAGCTGTCCAAGCGAAGGACGTCGTTCTTGCGGTGTCGCTAGACATAGCGAACGCCTTTAACAGCCTCCCTCATGAGACGATCAGGGAGGGGCTCCGTGCACACGGAGTCCCCCCGTACCTCACGAGGCTGTTAGGCGAGTACCTGCGGGATCGACACATCCTTTGGGAGGGCGGTGAGTCCGTCAATCACGAGTTAGGTCGGCGACGTGTCGCGTGCGGCGTTCCACAGGGGTCGGTCCTCGGGCCGATCCTTTGGAACGTAGGCTATGACTGGATCCTTCGGGTGACGGTCAGGCCCGGGGTAGGGCTGATCTGCTTTGCGGACGACACCCTACTCACGGCACGCGCCGCGTCATTCGCGGAGTCCGTGGACGTCGCCAACGACGGGTTGGCGATAGTCGTAGACAGAATAGCTAGGCTGGGCTTGAGGGTCTCCCCCGCGAAAACGGAGGCCATCATGTTCCATAGGAAGTTTCGTAATCCACCCCCGGATCTGTCCGTTACAGTCCAGGGGGTGGCGATCAGAGTAGGGCCCACGATGAAATATCTTGGGCTAGTCTTAGACGGGAAATGGCTGTTCAAAGCGCATTTTGAGCAGTTAGTTCCCAAACTCGTGAGTTCCGCGGGCGCACTCCCAAGGCTTCTTCCCAACGTGGGGGGGCCGGGGGGTGCGACGCGGAAACTATATTCTGGCATCCTGAGGAGTATGGCCCTTTACGGTGCCCCCGTCTGGTTCGAGTCGCTCCACCGCCACAATCGAACCCTGCTGCACCGGGCGCAGCGGGTTCTGGCCGTGAGAACCATACGTGGGTATCGTACAGTGTCTTGGACGGCGGCGACACTCTTGGCAGGCGAGCTGCCCTGGCCTCTCCAGGCAGACGTCCTGTCCAGGGTTCGTCGTACCCAGCAGGATGCCCTAGCTAGAGGACTGACCTTCTGTCAAGTCGAGATAGAGACGGTCAGGAAGCGGGAAACCGCTTCCTGCCTCGTCGACTGGTCTCGTGACCTCGAACACCCTGCGGCCGGCGGCTTTACGGTGGACGCAATCAGGCCACAACTGGAGGAATGGGTTAACCGCACTAACGGCACCCTCACCTTCAGGACGACGTAGATACTGACCGGACACGGTTGTTTCGATCAGTATCTGTTTCGCATTGTGGGCTGCTTGCCTTCTCCGGATTGCCGACAGTGTGGCGCGCCCGATACGGCGTTTCATACGCTTGTCGAGTGCGCTGCCTGGGCGCCGCAGCGTTTCGAGCTCGAGACAAAGTTAGGAGCCGTCGCATCGCTCGGCGATTTGGTAACGGCCATGTTGCAGAGCGACGACCGCTGGGATACTGCGGTTTCTTTTTGTGAGACAGTTATGTCTCTGAAAGAGGCCGCAGAAAGGGATAGGGAGCGAAGTCCTAGGGCGCGTGCTACGGTCTTTTCTCGAGGTCGCCGGCCTTCAGCCGGCACCCGGAGAGGCAGGTACGCGCATTACTTCCCTCCCTGAGTTAGGATCCGGAACGATGGGGGCCCTTAGCTACTAGGTCAGCAAGGGATTTTACAACTACCCCCGTTCCGTAGTGGAGTGTGTTCTCCCGGGGCACACTTCAGCACTTTATGCGCTGGATCGACTGCTGAGTAACTATGTTCTACATCTCAGTCTTTCCTTCACATCAAAGCGCAGGGCCGCGAAGGGAGGAGGGGTTTTTTAGTGGGTATTGAGGTTGCTCGCCCGTGCGGCATCGCTCGGAGTCTCCACACTCCTCTGTGTAATCCATAGCGGACGAAGCGCAAGTAGAGCATACAATTGCTAGCGTTATCGCCCCCCGTGGATTCGTGCCGTTTCCTAGTGACGGCCCAGAGAGTGCGTAAATCGGTCAGTCATTTTTCCCCGCCTCAAAAAAAAAAAAAAAAAGTTAATTTGCGAAACTGGCATACTAAGTTATCTGCTAGTTATTAATGCAGTCACTGGACATGACAATTTTAACAGACATCTTTTCAATTAGGTGTCACCCAAAGCCTCCCGTGCAGAGCATGCCTTGAGGCAGAAAAAACAGTCGCCCACGTCCTGCTTGAATGCGAAGAGGTGGCCCAATACAGGGCGAAGTATCTGGACGAAACTACCGCACTTGATTTTTTACTGTCCAGTGCACGCCCGATCGAAGAGCAACCTCGAGGTGAAAATAGGGATAGCCGTGAAGTATGAAAACATGCATGAACTGATGAGCAAAAGACACTTGGCTGAGTTCATAAAATACTGCATATAAATATTTAATATTGTAATAAAACGTAACAAAGATAGATAATACGTGTTAAATATATATTATTAGAATATATGTAAAAACTGTAAAACTGAAAGTTATTAATAGAAACCATATAAGGAGTAAATACATAGTATAAATAAAAAATAGAGATAGAAAACATAAAGAGTAAAATAAATATAGTAGAATAAAAGTAGTAGTAAGAAGTTGTCGAAGTATCTGGACGCCCCAGGTACCCTTCAAGAAGTCTTCAGCAACGTCAAGAAGCTGGTGGACTTCCTAGAGGAGCTGGGCTGGATGGATTAAGCCCTCATCCACCCAAAATAGGCGCTGTATCGTCGAGTTGCGAAAACCGCCCGTTCGTAGAAGAAGAAGTTATCTGCCCAAAATATGATAAAACAATTTTGTGTACCCGCAAGTTACGTAACTATTTAACTAATCGTATAATCAGGTTTTAAGCTAGAAAATAGTATAAGTTGAGATATTGAATCCCTAACATTATTTTGGTGGTATAGATATTAGATGGAAGGGAAATGAGTTGTTTGTACAGAGAGAGAATATATAATTTTAATATTTTTTACAATACAGTTTCTCTGACTCAGTCAATTGTAAACAAACAATTTTGTATTTAACACAAACCAGCCTGTTATGAACTAAAAAGTTCTCAACACATTAGAATTAGACAAGTGTATCTTAGCTACTGCAACTTCTAATCCTAAGTTCAACGTTTTCCCCTAAAACTATATATACATACGTGCCAAATGTTAGTATAGAAACGTGCAAACTTTTCTAATTAAGTTCTGTATGAACTTTTTTCGTTAGAGACTTCGAGAGGTTTTTGTTCTAGTTTTATCTCTCTTGCTAACTAAAACTGTTATTGGCTTTAATTAACAGGAAAGAAAGCAAGGCGATAATACTTATGATGGAGCTCAAACGCTCCGAGTTCGATTGCTGGTATGGAACATTTTGGAAACGAACTTTTTTTTAGTTGTGTATCTGGGATTGGCACCAGAGTGATCCTCTACTAAGACTTAACACATCAAATTAAATTAAGAATTTTAAAAGTAATTAAAATGTAAACAAATAATATTGTGCGCTATATACATGCAAACAACAAACAGCCCGACTCATAGCTTCCTCCGAGATAATATAATAAGTTATTTATTGTATTACTTCAAATCAGGTTGGCTTCGACTTACCTCTATATTTGGCTGAGAAATTGTGACCAGTTGTTTAGATTATGGATTTAGTTTCTTTGTGATTATTGTATGTAATTATATTATAGGATACTGTTTCTGTGCTGAGTATAATGCAACATACTGAGGATGGTGGTGATGATGATATGATGGTGGTGGTTGATGGTTGCGTTGCGGCCGTTGAGCGGTGTACGGGTCAATGAAAGATATTGTTTGCGACGTACACTTTTAATCACACACACACTCTCTCAATGTTACAATATTATAGTTCAGAAGGATTTTGATATGAAGGCAAGCAGCGAGCGCGAAAACTAACGTTTGTACACGAGCACGTATCTCGTGCGGTCGCGTTGAAGACGTAAGTCGGACTGTGTCGAGATGACCCGAAATATATTCGGCTCTCGGCTGTTTCGCGGCAAGTGGATTGCCGCGAAAAATTGTGGGCGCGATGTCATAAAACGGCGCGATGTTTTGCTTGCCACAGATAAATATTGGTTCCGCGCTTGCGTGCTTGTTTTTATGTTGGCACTAATGTCGCCACACCACCCACCCACGGAGAAAAGTACCCCCAACAAATAACAAAATAAGGCTTACAATATTTAAGAAAAAAAACTTATGTCTAAAATATTTACATATACTACACATCAACGGGCGCCTTGAAACGAACGTGACGTCTCGAGCGAGTGACATAATTGGGATGTGCAGAACTTGTGCTGGGGGGTAGTGATGGGTTGGCCTGAGCCGGAGTTGTTGGTGGGGTTGGAGCTGGTGGTGTGGATGGAGCGTGAATTGGAAGCGGTGGAAGAGGAGGTGAAGAAATTTGGGCCCCCTCTAACTCAGTGTAACTCTGTTCTATGGAGATGGCTTCTATTCTAGACATTGTGTCAGCAACCACATTGTCCTCTCCCTTTATATGTACAATGTCTGTTGTGAACTGGGAAATGAAGGACAGCTGGTTGAGCTGAACAGGAGGAAGCTTCTCTCGACGTTGAGTGAAAGAATAGATGAGCGGTTTGTGGTCCGTGTAGATTGTCACGTGTTGAACCTCGAGCAGGTAGCGAAAGTGTTGTACGCTTTCGTATACACCGAGGAGTTCACGATAGTACGCGGGCCATTGTGATTGTTTGTCAGTAAGTTTCTTACTGAAAAAGGCCAAAGGCTGCCATTGGTTGCCTATCTTTTGTTGGAGGCAAGATCCCACATGAACTGAAGAGGCGTCAGTGAAGAGTCCCAGTTTAGCGTCGCTGACTGGGTGAGCAAGGAGAGTAGCACTCACGAGGCTATCCTTGCACTTCTGAAACGCGAGTTCAAGTTCGGGCGTCCATGGAACTGGCTTTGGTCCTTTGAGTTTGGATGCAGCTAAGGCATCTATGAGCGGAGCTTGCAATTCTGCTGCCTTTGGGAGGAATCGGCGATAAAAGTTTATCATGCCTAAGAATCTGCGAAGGCCTTGCACGGTTTTCGGCAAGGGATAATTTTGCAGAGCCTCGATTCTCTCTGTAGGCGGGCGTGTACCGTCTTTGTTAATACGGTAGCCGAGGAAAGTAACCTCGTCGACGCCGAATATGCTTTTTGATGCATTTACTACGCAGCCATAGTTTACCAAGCGCTGGAAAACTGTACGCAGGTGTTCCAGGTGGTCTTCTGGTGTCTTTGAAAAGACCAGTAGGTCATCAACATAGGCGTAGCAGAAATCGAGTCCCCTCATGACTTCGTCAATGAAACGCTGGAACGTTTGTCCTGCGTTTCGAAGACCGAAGGTCATGAAGGGAAACTCGTACAGGCCAAATGGTGTGGTTATTGCAGTCTTGCATATGTCAGATTCATGAACTGGCAATTGTTGGTAAGCCTTTACCAAGTCAATTTTGCTGAATATAGTGGAACCTGCGATGTTGTGTGCGAAGTCGGCGATATGTCTGACGGGGTACCGGTCTGGCACAGTTCTTGCATTGAGAGCCCGGTAGTCGCCACACGGTCGCCACTCTTGGTCTCCTTTCTTCGCCATGTGTAGAGGAGAAGACCAAGGACTGTCCGAAGGTCTGTTCCGCAATTGACCATGTCCTCAAATTCCTTTTTAGCTGCTACCAGCTTCTGAGGTGCGAGGCGACGTGGACGGCAAGAGACAGGGGGGCCATCGGTAGTCACGATGTGATGAACCGTGGTATGCTTCACTTGCCGTGGGAGGCCTGGAGGTCTGGTCAAGTCTGGGAACTCGAGGAGCAGCTTGGAGTAAGCTGAGGATTCTATGACTGACACGGCTTTCACGCTTACTTGGTTGACTTGTGCAATTGTAGCAGCAGTTGTCAAGCTTGTGTTTCCGTCAATTAGGCGTTTGTGGCGGAGATCTGGCAACAAATTGTAGAAGCTAAGAAAATCCGAGCCTATTATTGGGATTTCTACATCGGCGATGGTGAAATTCCATTGAAAGTTCCGATGTAAGCCCAGATTGAGGCAAAGGGATATGCTGCCGTAGGTGTTTATGGTGCTGCCGTTGGCTGCGGCCAATTGGTAATCCGTTGCTGATTTGGCACGACCTTTGGCTAACCGTTGAGGATAGCAGCAGAGGTCACTACCTGTGTCAATTAGGAACCTGAGCCCTGTCGTCTTATCTGTGACGAATAACCGGCGGCAGAACGTGTTGCAGTCAGTCGCCGCGTCTACTGACTGCATTTTGGGTTTCCCTGATCTTGGTTTACCCAGGAGCAGGGGTTAACGCACTTCCTAGCCTTCTTCTGGTATGCCCTATGATACCAGCATAAGGAAGTGGATGGGGAGGAGCGGGTTGAAGATCTGGAGCTAGCTCTGGATCTGACTGGGTCACGTCCTTGACGTGGACGCGCCCGAAATTCTGCCGTTAATGCTTCTACCTGCTTCGTAAGCTGTTCGAAGCGGTTGGCGAGCTCAATGAGCTCAGGAGATTTAGTTGTAACGGCGTGAACCGCAGGTGTGGCCATTTCCAAGATCTTGTCTGCGATGTCGGCTGCCTTTTCCAAAGGCAGGTCCTCCTGTGCAGCTAAAATTGCTTGTACGTTTGCAGGAACGCGACGCAGCCACAGTTGTCTGATTATCTCGTCGCTCCTGAAATCTGATCCTGCCAAGGACTGGAGGCGTCGCAAGAATTGTGATGGCTTGCGGTCACCAATGTCCTCCTCTCCGAGAAGCCGTCTGATCCTGTCCTTCTTGGAGGCAGAGAGGCGCTTGATGAGTTCTGTTTTCAGATACTGGTAGCGGTTGGTGTCCGGAGGCTGCTCTATAATATCCGCAACCTCGTCGGCAATTCTAGAATCTAGAATGGAAATGATGTGGTTGTACTTTGTCCTGTCTTGTGTGATCCCAACAAGTTCAAATTGAGCTTCCACCTGGCCAAACCAGACGGAAGGCTTGTCAGCCCAAAAAGCTGGTAATTTGGCAGTTACTGCCATTGTCCGACTGTCTTGGCTGTCCTGTAGCAATTGGAGTTGAGCTTGAAGCAGCTCTAATAGCTCTACAGGTGACGTCATTGTGGTGGAAGAAGGGAGTCCAAAACAGAAATCGTTACTGGGAAAGAAAGTAAACTGGAATGACAGACTAGTGGAAGTATCAGGAGTTGGTGTTGGAAAAGACCCAAGTGACACCGCGTGACAAAACTAGCAATTTCTATGATTTAATGTAATAATCCTAATACTATTTTGTACACAAAAAAAAACAATTTACAAAATACACACATATATACACCTAATACACAAAAGAAAGAAAAAAAAATATTACACGTCTAGAAAAAAAGTACACAAAACAATAATAAATTTAAACATGAAAACACAATTAATATATATAAGTAAGTACACAAAAGACATGAAGAATTTAAGGATTAATATGTAATGTAATGAATATGTACAATAATTATTTTATCACACCAATAAATTATTATTAAAAGTTTGTTTACTAAACAATTATTTATTTTTAAAAAATGTACCTAATAAGTCTTACAAACTTAGGTAATTAAATATGTATAGACAATAATTCAGTACGTAATCAATATTTATAACCGAAAAACGTAGTCCGAATATATTGTACCGGGTAATAATCACTTCACTATTTTGGTTTACTTAGTTTTGCACTTTTGTTTGTTATTAAAAAAAAATCGCTCACCGATAACTGCACAACACTTAACCTCGATGTAATGTTGGCGCGAACTCGATGTGATGTTGGCGCGCAACAGCTGACGGTTCGTTGTTACCGGGCGCCAATCGATTGTTGTTGCTAAGCAACCAGCCGATGGTTGCCTCGTCGCCGGCCGCTAATTGTCGTTGCTGTGCACCGATTTTGGGCGCGTAAGTTAGAGTTGGCGGCAAAAATCGTAACTCGAAGTTTTGTGGCGGCGAAAATTATCATGTCCGCGATGGATGTTGAAGAAATATTAGGTTGGCTGCAGGTTAGCTGTTAGCTGTCGATGAACCATGTAGCGAAGTAGCACCCGTCCGTGGTGTGTTGGCCGTCTATACCCGAGGGTGCAGGGGATGAGTGGCATCCGGGAACAGTCGTGTATGCAGGTAGCGATAGACGTGACACCGCCGACAGGAACCAGCGTATGTCTGCTCTGCACTTGTAGAAGTTACCTTGGACGTGGGTGTGGTTGACGAGTCCTTGTTTTTCGTTTCGTGCGCGTTGTGCTTGTGCCTTCTTGCGTGTAGGAGGTGGTCACCATTTGAGGAGGGATGGTGATGATGATATGATGGTGGTGGTTGATGGTTGCGTTGCGGCCGTTGAGCGGTGTACGGGTCAATGAAAGATATTGTTTGCGACGTACACTTTTAATCACACACACACTCTCTCAATGTTACAATATTATAGTTCAGAAGGATTTTGATATGAAGGCAAGCAGCGAGCGCGAAAACTAACGTTTGTACACGAGCACGTATCTCGTGCGGTCGCGTTGAAGACGTAAGTCGGACTGTGTCGAGATGACCCGAAATATATTCGGCTCTCGGCTGTTTCGCGGCAAGTGGATTGCCGCGAAAAATTGTGGGCGCGATGTCATAAAACGGCGCGATGTTTTGCTTGCCACAGATAAATATTGGTTCCGCGCTTGCGTGCTTGTTTTTATGTTGGCACTAATGTCGCCACAATACCTCTGTTCTTATCAAATTTCTTGTCTATCCATAGGTTGTCTGGAAGAAATCATAATAGCGATATTTATTTCTGTTAACTGTATCTTTTAAAACACAAAAATATTCATTCATTATTTATATGTAAAAAACCGAATTATTTTTTTATGTACCTAAGTAAAACGAAGCGCCTGACATGACGCGTACCCACGGGGCAAATTCTAGTTATAACATTAAAAAGCAACTCACAAATCATTATACTATAATAGTAATGCTTGTCCAAAAGCCGTTTTAAATTGAAAATGAAATATATTTTAAATACAAACCGTAATAAATCTTTAGGCGGTTTCCGCAAAAAAGGTCGGTCACGGAGTCAGGAGCGATGCGTGTCGATTGACCGGAAATAGTAGCGGGTGTATTTACAACTTCCGGTTAGATCGGGGGATGGCGGGAAACCAATTAATAACTTTTATGGCCTCCGGTGTTGGCGGGACAATTAACACGGACGTACAAATCTTTACAGCTGATTGGGCGGAGTAATTTTGGCACACGCTGCTCTTAAATAACGTTTGGTCGACATTGGGTTAAGCCTGTTAAGCCTTAACAGGTTAGAGATTAAGACACTCAAATTCATATTTAGTAGTTCGTATTCAAGTTATATAGAAGAACATTTTATAAAGTCATACATATATGCTGTTAATAAAACTTGTTCCTATGGATACAAAAAAACACATTGGTTGGTTGATTGGAACACAACATAGACAAAACCAGTAAAGATAGCATAGTGTGATTATGTTATTGGATAAATCAATACAGGTACAAGAGTAGTAAGTATATCATCTACAGACAATGGTGGTCACATAATTCAGAACGCTTATTTATTGGAAATCGTTCGTTTGGCAAAACAAAATCCTTTTAAAGGGTTTAATGAGCTGGGAAAACGACATGTTGATGAAAACAACCATTTGTCAATCTCCCACTTTGTCAAATGCACTATACACTATTCAAAGGCGTTTGTTAGAAAAAAAGTTACATAGCAAGATAGCAAGGAAGGCGCCCATATTGAAACGGTGTTTTAGGCAAGCTTGATTTGCACTTGCACGAAGGTATGAAAACTGGACAGTTAGACAGTGGAAAAAATCCTTTTTCTGACGAGACAAAAACAAATAGGATATTTTTTAACAGAAAACGATTAGATGCCTTCCGAACAAAGTATTCGATCTTAAGTACAGACAAGTACTTAACATCAAAGCAGGGTGGGGAAATGTGAAAATTTGAGGGTGCTTTTCTGGACATGGTATTGGACCTAAAGGAAACATGGATCGATTCCAATACAAAAATATACTTGAAGAAACAATGTTACCTTATGCTGAAGTGCTTCCGTTTATTCCATTCCAGCATGAAAATGATCCAAATCATACTGCACGCACCCGTAAGTAATTTCTCAGTTCGGAATCAGATTCTGTCTTAGATTGGGAACAGCCCAGATCTAAACCCAATAGAGAACCTTTAGTTTCGAAGTCAAAAAAAAAGGTTGGAAATCGACAGTGTGACAATTTAAGAGAGCTGTACGACGTTTTCCCAGAAGAATAGAACTTTATCTCTCTTCTGAAATGACAAAAATTGATAGAGTCAATGTCTCGCCGGTGTAAAGCAGTAATTAAAAGTCGTACATGCTACTAACAATTAATTTTAGTTTGCAGTGTTTTAAATTGTTTTTTTCCCTACGTACTTCACATTAATGTGATTTATTTAATGAAAACAATTCTCGAGCAGTTTAATAAATCGTTCTTAATTATTTGTCTAGCTTCATTATTATTTGAATTTGTTACTGTACAGAATTAATAAAAGTTGTAAAAGAATGGATTCGAAATATGATGTTGGAGGCGATGGAAATAATAAGTTGGAAGGAGAAGATTGAAGAAGAGGCGTTGTCCATAGTAAAGAGCGAACAATTATAAAAACAATAGATGACAGGAGAGGAATGATGTTTGGATACATGATTACGGCACGACACTCTTCTCGATACGATAATCAAACGACGCAAAGTGGAAGGCAGAAAAGGGAACGAACAACTTAGGAGAGCGTTTGGCCATCAAATAAAGGAAAGGACATGTCATTGTGTCGTGTTGTAGAAAGAAGTGGAACAGCTGACCGACAATAAAGAGCATTGGAGGAGGTTCAACCGACAAGAACTAAGCTCCTAAATATTATTATGATGATAACGATGGTGATGAAAAATATATGAATCCTGCGATCGCGATTACCGATACGCCTATCTATGTATGAGTTCTTGATGACCCTAAAACTGGAGAAGCTCGAAGTAGGACGACAGGATAGTGGGACGAGACCTGTAACAATAGACAAGACATTGTGCGAGTATTATATTCTACTAGAATGCATCAAGAACAATAATGAGCGACAATATCTAAAGAAAGACTTATGTTTGGATTTCTTGGACTTCGGGGTTTTTCATTCTATTTCAGACTAGCCTTTGTCTATAGCGAGGCAATAAATGATTTTGCATGCATATAGGTTTTCTTTTGTATCTGGAGTACAGTAAATAGGCAGACGGCCCATCTGATGGAAAGTGGGTACCGTCGCCTATGGACGTTTGTAACAACAGAGATGTCACCAACGCGCTGCCGGTCTCGGAAAAGTTTTCTAACTTACAGACAGAAGGTTTTACAGGCCCGATTTTTTTTATTTTTTTTATTGCAGGAGCTCAACAGACAGGCAAACGGCCCACTTGATGGAAAGCGTTTACCATCGCCTATAGACATTTGCAACACCAGAGGTGCGACAAATGCGCTGCTGCTCTCGTAAGGGAGACTGGAATCTGGTCACTAATGCCGGAACAGAACTCAAGGTTGTTATGGCGACTACTTTAGAGCAGGGGTGGTACCCATCCAGTCGGACAAATGCCCTATCACCTGGCAAACTGATATAAACTCTCATCTAAAAGTCCTTATATTTAAAAAAATGCTAGGACCTATATACACTGACAACATTTTATGATGTTGTAATGATAACAACGTAGAAAGCATTGATGTTATGTGCCATATAACGTTTACCGATACATGGGACAGCGTTTTAGATAAAAATCTCTTTGATAGCAACGCGGGGAGGCGCCTATCGCGGAGTGATGTCATTACGGAGGCCCTAGGGCGCACAAGTAGTAAACAGGATGTACGAATTTGTGAAGTGAAACTTCTTTAGAATGATTTTGATTTGAACCGACACTAAATTCCCTTTTATTTTGTTGTTATTTGCTATTTTCGTCATTTTGGTTATTTTGGTCATTATGATTTAAAAGACCAACCTAGGTAAAAAGTAGTGCAGATTTTAACTATAAAAAAACTTCATTTAAAAAAGCGACTTGAAAACTAAAACGTATAGAATAACTTAATAAAGATTTTTGAGTAAGAATTTATTTAGTTTATTAAGAGACAAAATTATATAAATTTTTCTACATCTTGAAGTCGGTGCCAAGTACACCATAAAAATTACAATATTTTGCAACATTTTCTTGTTATAACAGTGTATAGCTATATGTATGTGTGTATGTATATTTTATAATAATATATACCAATAAATGCTATTTTTAAAAAGATTGTGCATCAAACCCTGCCCTAGTTTTTGTGCCATATTTTTCTCTCCATCCCAAGGTGGTCTGGAAGAGATCGCTGTCAGCGATAAGACCGCCATTTGTACCTGATTCTGAGCTGTTTTTATGTATTATTTCATTAATTTTATTGTACAATATAAAATGTATTTTATTCTTTAAGTATTTAAATTTTCTAAAAAATAGTGAAAATAACATTAAGGTTCGTGCAGTTTTATTCGAAGCCCAACTCTCCTAACAAACTGGGCAATGTCCTTTATACTCAGACTAACCGCATTCACAAAGTTCGTAGCTCAACGTTCCGCGATAGTCCGTACAAAGAGGTTGTAAGTAGATTTGTGGGGGATCCCCGCAAACGGCGCTTCCAGCCACTCCACTCTTCTCATTCAATTACTTCATCTCATCCGTATTCCACGGGGATCAACTATACTACAAACCCGCGTAACGATCGATAGTGTATTTGTTGTATAGAACTTTAATGTAACGGGCGAAATCGTATTGGCATGGCAAACGCATACTTGAACTTTTGTCCAGTAAATAGCCAAACTTTAAAAGCTTTCGAATTCTGCGTATCTAGATGGCGACACAAGTATATTTTTAACCCGCCAATTGATGAATAGCATTTGAAAGTCTTACTATTAATTTTACTCTGATTTGATCTGAAACATGTTTTAAATAATAAATCGTCTAAAGGATATAGAAGCTATTTAAGGATTCTGTACTCATTCTTGCAAAAGCTTAACTGTTTTAAAATAATCTTACATACATACTACTATACATGTAAGTGAGAGTTGAAAGAGAGTTGGTCTGAAAGAGAGTGTCGGGGTGAAGGTAAGGAAAGGAATGCTCCGGTGTTTCGGGCATGTGGAAAGAATGTATGTTGAAAGAATGACTAAACAGATATACAATGCAAAAGTAGATGGATGCAGAAGTCGCGGAAGGCCACGACACACCTTCCATGATCAAATTGATCGTGTACTAGCAGAAGGTGATGTCAGGAGCCTTAAGAACAGACGAGCGTGCATGACAAGAACTATGAATGTCAAAGAAGCAAGTGAGGTGTGTAAGAATAAACCTAAATGGCGCTCTGTTGTTCGTGCCTACCCCTCAAGGGACCTGGCGTGAAGTTATGTATGTATGTATGAGAGTTGAAAAATTCTTTTTCAATGTACATAGTTGTGTGGAGTATCGTTGAATATTATATTTAAGTCAATAAGTGGTAACACATTAGCTCCCAAAGTCGAAAATTGGTTTTGTACAATGTTGGGAATGTGTAGTTATTAGTGCTTTTTTAAAGTTTCAGCGTTTTTTTGGAACTCTTCAATGACCGTGGTCTGACTTTCAACTGATAATGTTTCTTTCCTAAAAATGGAATAAAGCAATTTTACATAATATAATATAATCAATTCATAGCTATTGCTAGTATCTAATAAGATATATATACACCCATAACCACTCACGTTGTTCTGCCTAAAAAAGAAGCCAATTTCAATGCCAACTACCGGGTTTAATTGGAAATCTAAACCATTGTTGGATCCACTTGAACATACAAAAAAAACATTAAAATCGGTCCAACAGCTTAGGAAGAGTTCGGTGACATACACACGAACAGACGAGTTATAATATATAAAGATTAGTAAGATTTCATCATAGTTAACAAAAGTACGTTTTAACGGTTTTAAGCGCGGTTTGAACTTGATTTTTATTCCGACGTTTCGGCCACTTTTTCGTTAATACTTAGTTTCATTACGTGTACCTACTAGCGAAATTTTAATAAATTACTATATACTCGTATAATGCAAAAAATACTTGTACAATTTTAAATAAAATAATATTAGCGGCGTATTTAGATTACAATGGAATGCTTTTAGCAAGAAATTCGATTCTAACCAGAGGATAATCCGGTTATTTATTCTGATCGCTCCCGACTCACAACGAGGGTCCGAACTTAACATTTAACTTGATTTAAATGGTTTTAATCACTAAACAAGTGGCTGGGTCAGTATCAGATTCACATATGAAAATTAGACCTTTAAAATACATACATAACTCCACGCTAGGCCCCTTGCGGGGTAGGCACGAACAACAGACCACCTTGTAGGCTTATTCTTTCACACCTCACTTGCTTCTTTGACATTCATAGCTCTTGTCATGCACGCTCGTCTGTACAGTTCTGATGGCGATTCGGCTAAAAGAACGGCATCATCCGCATAAAGCAAAGTGCTAACAACTAGATCACCCATCCGCACCCCAATATCCATCAATCTTAATCTCTGGAGACAATTGTCCAGATATAGGATGAACCGCAAAGCCGCCCTGCCGGATGCCAGTATTGACGTCAAACCAGGGCGACAGGCTGCCGTCCACCCGCATGCATGCCATACAGTCCTCGTAAGTGGACTGTACAGCACGCAGCAACTGGCCATTAATCCCATATCCGGGCAATATGTCCCAGAGGTACTTCCGCACAACCCTGTCAAATACTTTTACTAAATCCACAAAACCACAGAAACCTTCGAGCCCAAAGGTTTCAAATACATATATAATAATAATATCAGCCCATAAATGTCCCACTGCTGGGCTCGGGTCTCCCATTAAGGGGGAACGGACAGTATAACCGCTACGCTTGTCCAAGGCGGCTTGGCAGGTTTGACACATCGGTTATCTCGATGTGCAGGTTGCATCACGATGTTTTCCTTCACCGTTTTTAGCACGGGGCATTTGTAACAATATGCACATTAGATCAGAAAACTGACTAAGAGGTGCATGCGTTCCGGTTAGAATCGAACCCGCGTCCTTCGATTTAGGGGCGCGTGCGCTAGCCATTACGCTACCACAACTACATACATTCAATAATAAAATACATGCATTCAAATAATTAAAAAAAACCGTACATGAACGGAGAAAGAATACAATTTCCTACGGCCGGGTGGCCTGTCGTAAGAGGCGAGAAAACAACCCATAGCCAGGTGTTACGGCATATTCCCGACTGGATGGCTACCACCCCTGATCTAGAGTGTGCCGCCATAACAACCTTGAATCGTATTTCGGCATTAGTGACCAGATTCCAGTCTCTCTTAAGAGAGTAGAAGCGCATTTGTAGCACCTTTGGTGTTGCAAATGTCCATAGGCGATGGTAACCGCTTTCCAGCTAGTGGGCCGTCTGCCTGTCTGCTGAACTCCTGCAATAAAAAAAAATATAAATATTGTTTAATTTTCATTTGTGTAGATGATAGATATAGTTTAATTGTAGTATTTAATTTGTTTTAAAATATGTAAATATTTTAAAACAAATTCATTAACTTCAATCAATTTATGTGTATAATAAAGCTGAAGTAAACGCACTGGAAATTTTTTAGAAATCTTGTTCCGTCAATGATCAGATATAAATAACGCTTTTTATAAAATATAAAAATAGGACTGGTTTTCCAATCACTATATAAAAGTTATTTAAAAAATGATTAATAAATAAAAATATAATTATATTTGTATGAGTTGCTCAATTGTTTGACTTTTGTATTCAGTCTTCTTTGTATTTTCTAAACGATAATTACAATTTTACCAAAGGTATTATTAAGCGAGATCATATTTATTACTTAAAAAGTACTCTCCAGAAAAAATGTCTTCGAGACATCATTAATAGTGATTCACTCGGCTTTTAGTTAGGTAAGTAGTCTCAGGGAGATTTCTTTGATCTCGCGGCAAGTGGCTGCGTGTCGCTGCGTCAGCGTTGAGTGTCGGAAATCACTGTAATGGATGGCGGGCTGAGAGCAGGGCTGTCGGACGGGTGTATGGAGACTCTGAAGAAAGAAAACAGCTACGTGTCGGACCAAGCGCTTTACAGGGTTCTGTAGAAGCAACAACCGTCTATTAGGAGCCATGCACAAACTAAGTCACAGGAGTTTCATGATGTTTTAATCCATCCCCGATCCGTGCCACTGCTGGTCATATTCGTAAGAATCCTCCCTAATGTTACATCACATATTTTGCAATTTTACATCAAGAAATTGTTAAATGTAAACAGCAGTTTCTTAATTCGTTTTATTGCCATGTAAATTATTTTTATTAATTTAAACACTATGTTCATTAAAGATAGATTTGAAAATATTTTGTGTTGAATGCTATAATGTCAGACAATGTCACAATTCGTTGACCCCACCCTTTAACGTGTGATGTAATGTATGAATGGCCCTTTATTTAAGTAATTTCTTCGAAAACCAAATCACCCTATATCTTAATTAAATTGCTCAGAGGATCCTCTTCAACTTTCGTTCAGTCTATTTTGAACCCATTTGAATTAATTGAGATTTTTCCGTGTCATACTTCCAGGGCTAATAATCTTCCGCGACCATCATTGGCCGCAACCCCGTTTTGTTAAATCCTATATCACACCCCTAAAATTATACAGACCTAAATCAAAATTTTGTATAATTGAATTTTGATACGTAATACATAATAATAAGGCATACCATTGAAGAACTTGATATTTTTAATTAGGATTGTATAGTTTTAGGGGTGTATTCTTATGTATTTCTCCATGTCAAGTGTTTTGCTGATGACAATAATGAGCATCAATCAATGATATTTTGAATTAATGATCTAGCACTAGTTTTAATAAATACAGAGGTTAGAAACACAATTTTTAACAATATCCCAAAAATACCACGCTTGCCATTGACTTAAACCAAAGAGTCATTAACAATGTTACATACATACATACATACATAACTTCACGCCAGGTCCCTTGCGGGGTAGGCACGAACAACAGAGCGCCATTTAGGCTTATTCTTACACACCTCACTTGCTTCTTTGACATTCATAGTTCTTGTCATGCACGCTCGTCTGTTCTTAAGGCTCCTGACATCACCTTCTGCTAGTACACGATCAATTTGATCATGGAAGGTGTGTCGTGGCCTTCCGCGACTTCTGCATCCATCCACTTTTGCATTGTATATCTGTTTAGTCATTCTTTCATCATACATTCTTTCCACATGCCCGAACCACCGGAGCACTCCTTTCCTTACCTTCACCCCGACACTCTCTTTCAGACCAACTCTCTTTCTTACTTCGGTATTACGAACGCGGTCCGCGAGCGTCACTCCGCAGATTTTGCGCAGTGCTCGCATCTCGCATTAACAATGTTATTAGTATATATGAAGTTATTATCTTTTAGGATCTGCCTAACCGTGCGTCTCACGGCTGTACGTACTGAAAACATGTTTTCAACCCTTAATTTTGGATATGAAAGCCATCGCTTATATAATATTTATTTTTAAATAATTCACTAGGAACAAATTTTATACCATCACATATACTACACAAAGCATTGAATTAAGATTACCAGCGGTCAATGTTAATTTATTTAAACCTAGTAGATTCTGAGAAAAATCACTAAGACAAACGGGTAGACTTCACGGGTAAAATTGACGATTTCATAAGCTTTCCGTGTAATAAATAATATTAACAGTCCATAAATGTCCCGCCCTAGGCCCAGCCTCCGTAGATTTTTTTAGGGGGACAAACATTATACCCGCCACATTTATCTAAGGCTTGGCTTGTTTGATATAATGATTAGCTAGATGTGTAGGTTTCAAAACGATGTTTTTCTTAACCGTTAGTAAGTGCTTATTGCAAGCATATGCACAGCAGGTCAGAAAACTGCTTAAGAGGTGCGTGCTTCTTTTGGGTCTGCATTTGTATTAACGTCATTAGAAATGATAGCTCGAGTGCGTTACTCCAACCAACCTACTAAACTACAGTAAAGTAGTTATTGTTTCATTAGACTATTTTTTACTTTTTTATTTTTTAACAAGACATCTTCAATTTGTACGACCTGACACGGACTGGGTGATTTTTACAAACTTCATTTAACTTGCAATGGATGTAATACCGTATTATTACCATGAAGCTGATCTGATGGTGGCCCTATGAACTCCTTGCCCAAACAAGATAGAACCGTCGTGTTTGGGCTCGTTTTGGTTGTCTTGGCTAACACTCTGCTGCTGCATAATATCCAGGGTCTCAACAGCTTGTATTTAAAAACCTTTTTGAAAATCCAGTTATTAAAAACAGAGTTCGTAAAAACTTTACTTGAAATGTCACATGAAAGAAATAAGAAAATATCTCCCTAAGTAAAAATAAGAAACAATATAACAGCCCTATGTTTTGAGTCTGTGGGTAATAGATATCCATTATTGGCCACTTGTACCGGGAGTGGAGTCAAGCGGCTACTGAGCTAAGCCACAAAGCTTGCCTTTTGAGATTTAGGTTTGCTTATGTTACTTCGTGAGTGTGTATGTAAGTAGTGGTTTTTATAGCCGGGACGTCTATAGCTGCACATCAAATGCAAGATGTCTTTGTTTATCTTCTTCTTATATATAAAAATGCATGCTTGTCTGTATGTCCTTTATAGAATCGTAAATTATACATTCGATCATGGGATGATCTTAAGCAAAGTTGTTGTGCATGAGCCAAAGAAGATTTCTGAGTTGGTTCACAATTGGACCCGGTAGGTGGCGCTGCTGTCGGCATACGATTAAAGCTTTTTCTGACAGGACGATGGCTGTTGGGATAGCTAGTATATTATAAGATGTATAAATACAAATATATTGTGCAGGATATTATAAAATTTTTACCTTAAATAATTTAAAAACTTATTTTGATATTTTGATTAATTCGCAGAATGAAATTTTCATTTTGTGAATTTGTATACTTTTACACAACTTTATTGAAATTCGAAATTACATTAATGCAGACTCACTTGTATGTTAAACATCGTTGGTCCTATTCATAGAGATTCCAAGTAAGTTGGAACGCTTCTTTAAAGTTCTTAAAGAAGCGTTCAAACCTTTTACTTTAGTCGTTCCTGAAATAATCAGTTATGATACACAGACTGACACGGGAGTAAGACTATAAGGGACTTTTTACCATTACTTAGCTTTAAAATCCTACACTAGTGATACACTCGAAAGAGGTGAAACTTCGTTGTTTTTTACTTGCACACTCAAATACAAACATACGTTCAATCCGTAACGAAGAACTTTCACTATTTCTACTCTGAAGCAGACTTCAATTTAAAAAAGCATCATATACAGCAGAGTACATATAACATATTTTATAATCCATTTAGAGAAAAGAGGCACTCAATCATTCGCAGGTTTATTTAAATAGAATGCCTTTTAAATAAGGCCGCGTTAAATGGGTTCCCGAGCTCAGCAGGCGTGGGGCAGACAAAAATCTCATTTCCTGAGTAAGTGGGAACAAGCGCAGATAACGAATGTACGCTTCGCTTATTTGCAATTCAACGTGTTTACCCGACTTAAGCATGTTTTCTAGACATAGTGTGCTTATAAAATGCGCGTGTCTGGAACAGATCTCTCAGGTACAGATAATAATATTGTTACGAGCTACAGGACTCGAATTAAAATAAATGCCTTTGGAATTACTATAGAATTCATTAAAACTATACAAACACGTATAAAACAAGTACAAAGTAAAACTGGATGCAATCGGTTCACACTGCACGATTCAATGCAATTCAACAGGCGCAAAGCCCGTCGCTATGTCGCTAATCGAAAGTACTACACCTCTTAATCATATCGTAGTCGTTGAATGACTACCCCACTCCTCCGTTCGGGCATTGTTTTATACTAACCTACATAAAAGGGGCCGCGTTAACCTGCACATCTGGCAATGAAATAAAAACAAGGACTAAGTCGTTTGACACTAATTACAGGCATAAAATAAGTACGATAACAATAAAGGTTTTTAAAGTTTAAACACGAAGTAAATTCAAAGAATTCGTTTTTAGAAAATGCAACTGTTGGGTCTTTCTCGGTATGTAACAATATTATTGGTATCTTAGAGATGCAGAGGATAATATTCAGCGAGGTAATGCTGCCAACCTTTTAGACACACTGCCCAGCGACAGCCGATCCTGGTCCAGCTGGACCGATAGTAGTTTATGCTTTATTTTTCATTTTAGGGTCGATTTTTCAATCATCAGATAAAAGTTACCAGTCGAATAAATTATAACCTCAGTGAGTCCAAAAGTGAAAACATTCAACTGTTTTATTCATAACATTTTTAATTTTTCTATGTTATACTTTATTCTATCAATAACTCTTGTCTGGTGACTGAAAAATCTGAATTTTTATATTTGTTAGGGGTTTATTTATAGTACTAACAGTTTTATTATTACGGTTTTATCTCAGTCATTGAGAGTTAGGAATGTTTGAACGCTTCTTCATGGTTCTTAAAGAAGCGTTCAAACTTACTCTTACTCTATGAATAAGATCGTTATTGTTTAGTTTTTATTATCAATCTTAAATGAATTTGTTACCTGTAAAAGTTGTTATTAAATATAAAAATCCCCCATATTATTTGTACCTCAATATGTAATCCACTTTGGGCAAAAAAAATTACATCAATACATTTTTTTAAATAAGTTGCACTATATTACTATTACTACACTACTTGCATTTTATACATGTTACATGGGACTAGTAAATAAATAAGATAAAATTTAGATTTTAGATATAAAAAGAGCATATAAAATAAGGAGTAAAATAGAGTGATGATGTCATAAGGACGTACAAGTAGAAGAAGTCAAATAGCACATTCATTATTGTATGAAAAGTAATTATGATTATTTACAGCATAATAACTCGTGGTAGTGTAATGGTTAGCGCACGCGCCCCTAAATTGAAGGGCGCGGGTTCGATCCTGACCGGAACGCATGCACCTCTTAATCAGTTTTCTTATCTAATGTGCATATTGTTACAATTACCACGTGCTAAAAACGGTGAAGGAAAACATCGTGATGCAGCCTGCACATCGAGATGACCGATGTGTCAAACCTACCAAGCCGCCTTGGACAAGCGTGGCGGGTATACTATAATAATAATAATAAAGAAAAATGTAAATAACTTGAAAACAAATAAATATGTGATAATAATATTTATTTATTTGCTCTCACAATATAACATTACATAATTGGTAAAAAGTTTTTAAATGACTAAAACATGGTGAGAGCCTGGTGTCAGTAGAAGGAAAAATCTATCTGTGTGACTGATCACCAGCCTCTCTCTCTCCCCGGAAAAATAACTTATGTGTACAAGTAGTTATTTTTATAATAGATATACAATGTATTGAGTGTAGATAGCTGTGCAGTGTGTTATTGTGTATTTTTATGAAGTATGTATATGTTGTACGTAAATGTGCGTATGTGTGTGTGTGTGTGTGTGAGTTAACGTGATATGAAAATGTTAAAATACTGACCGATTCCCCCTAAAATGGGAGGCCCGAGCCCAGCAGTGGGACATTTATGGGCTGAAATTATTATATTTATATTATTACAGCATGATATTTTCAAAGTTATATAATAAGCTGTTATTTAAACGACAAAAACATTAGATTTAAAAAAAATTGGAGTAGTTCAGCAGATCGGCAGACAGCCCACTCGATGGATAGCAGTTACCATCGCCTATGGATACTTGCAACACCAAAGGTGCTACAAATGCGCTGTTGCTCTCTTAAGGGAGACTGGAACCTGCTATACTGTATTAATTATGTACTGTACTAATGCCAGAATACAATTCAAGGTTGTTATGGCGACGTACTTTAGACCAGGGGTGGTAGCCATCCAGTCGGACAAGTACCCTACCACCTGGCTGTGGATTGTTTTGTCGCCTCTTACGACAGGCCGCTTGGCCACATTGTAATATGAATCCGCTTCCCTGTTGTAACTAAATCTAATAAGGCTTTTGCACAAAAATCTTTAATTAAGTTAATTACGCTTTCCAATTATATATCTAATTAAAATTTTAACATGATGTAATAACTTCAATTATAAAATGTTATGTTTATCAACATGACTCGGTTGTGTTTGATTGGAAAAATTCCAAATTATACTATTGGCGAACATTTTAATTGGCTTATCTGTTTTAATTCTATCCGCCACTGGGTTATCAGTCTAGTTGGCGGATTTCACACATATGTAACCAGTGGATGAAGAATGGTGCTGAAAATGATTATACTAGTACTTTAGTGTTTTTCATGTGTCATCTTGTTCGTTAAACGTTGCTAACATCGATTCAACTAACCTTTATGTACCTACGTAAAATATAAGGGCACTTATTTAATTCTGATACTCTAGAAAAAGGTTTAAAGCAAATTGTTTTAAAGTATAAAAAATCAGTCACAAGAGAATGTCCTGTGGCTCCATCTAGTACATACATACATACATACATAACTTCACGCCAGGTCCCTTGCGGGGTAGGCACGAACAACAGAGCGCCACACAGACCCATTCTTACACACCTCACTTGCTTCTTTGACATTCACAGCTCTTGTCATGCAAGCTCGTCTGTTCTTAAGGTCTGTCCATCTAGTAATATAGAATTTATTAGATTTTCAGATCCTCTCCAAATTCGCGCATTTTTTTTAAATGCAGGAATTCAGCGGACAGGCAGACTGCCCACTTGATGGAAAGCGGTTACCATTGCCTATGGACATTTGCAACACCAAATCACCAAAGGTGCTACAAATGCGCTGCTGCTCTCTTAAGGGAGACTGTAACCTGGTCACTAATGCCGGAACACAACTCAAGGTTGTTATGGCGACATACTCTAGACCAGGGGTAGTAGCCATCTAGTCGGGCAAATGCCCTACCACCTGGCTGTGGGTTGTTTTGTTACCTCTTAGGATAGGTCACCCGGCTGCAGGAAGTTGTATTTTTTTTTTTTCCGTTTCTGCACGGATATATCCTGTTTACCCATATACATGTTCATGTTAATAATACCTATTGGTTAAGAGTTGACTTATGTATGTGATATGTCCAGGGCACATGGAGTTGCTTGAACTTCCGCGTTTCCCCTAGCCCTGGCATAAGGCGAAGGAAGGAATACCGAGGGGTTTTAATGGCTATCCCTAACTGTGGAGTGGCAATGGCATCTTTAGTTCTGTCTCGTGGTGCTATTGCTACCGCGACCTGGTGAATTCCACACACCGGCCGCGATTTTCACCACTTCACTACGCGGCTGATGATCCTCAATCGGGTTTCTCCTCGTAAAAATGGACATTGTAACTATATTTTTTGTGATAGTGTTACGACCTGAATGACCTGACCTGAAAAGACAAATTCACACCTGCAGACATTTTATTACCTTTTCGGCTTTTGGACTTCTTTCCTTTACTTTGTGTTTAAAATATGTAATTAGAAAAACAGCCCATTGTGTATTGTAATCTTTTTTGGTAGTCAGACCAGGTGTGATTCTAAGAAATTCAGTCCACGCGGCCGAGAGACATATTGTTTTTGTGCAGTATAAAGCAATGCCCCAACGGAGGGATGGGCTGTCTAGCGATAGCCTTAAGCCAAGCAAGACGTTAGTGACGGACTTTGCGCGTGTAATTGAACCGTGCATTGCGATTGGACTGGTCGCGTACAGTTATATTTGTACCTGTGTTATACGTGTTTGTATATTTCTAATAAATTCTATAATAATTCCAACGGCATTTTAATTCGAGTCCTGCAACTCATAACAATATTTTTTTGGTTAAAATTGAGAGATATATTATGTAATATGTACCAATTTTGATGACAAAATAATGTCACCAAAAAATGTAGTAACAAGGTCCTGCACCGACGCCGACGATATGTACCCTATTTTAGTACTACTTTCACATATTTGTGTACTGGTTTAATATTCCGAATATAGACCAGTTTGAGGGTAGACGTTAAATATAGAGCTTAGATTATCGAAGCAATAGTCTGCCGTTGGATGTCGCCTGCTCGGGCTGCAGATTAAACAAATATTACTCGGTGATATCGTGCATCTATGAAGCGAATAGAATAGCTAAATTTAAATATTTTTATTGTTTATTTCTCAAGATACTGAGATTTTTATACGAAACAAATTAGAATATACATTAATATATAATGTGTTATACAAAATAAATAAAATTCAAGTACAATATTTATCTATATATATATATATATATATATATATATATATATATATATATATATACATATATATATGTCGGAGAAGGCCTCGTTCTCATGACATCTCCTTTAGTTATTGCAGGTTTAGTTGGCGTCATCAGGGTAAAATGCGAGCATAAAACACTATAGCCACGGTTTATACACTTTTAATTTAGATTTAAAAGACATTTTAACATAGTTTAGACCGAGCAACAATATTGTGCGTTATAAATCCAAACAACAACAATTATCCGGTTTATAGCTTCCCTCCGACATATATATATATATATATATATATATATATATATATATATATATATATATATATATATATAAATATAGGACTTGTAGGTCTCACATCCATGGTTGGATTAATGTTTTCTGTTCTATGCACGAATGATTTTTTATTTGTAGAAATATTGGTAATAATTATACAAAAGATGGAAACAAAGTCAAATGGTCTATATTTCGAAGACCTCAGTGCCACCCGAGGACTGGTTAGTGCCGTGCACTCTCCGGAGCTGTCTAGCTGCCCTATTCGAGGTAGTATTCCGAGATAAGTGGAGCTTATTACCCCATTGGTTTTTGTGCACGATTTGACATACCTCTCACTCGCATACATTCTCTTAAATATAACTCACAGCCCACTAAATAATCACTCTAATCAGCAAAGCTGCGTGGAATCCGTGATCCTGCATTGCACAAGTGTTATAAACCTGATTTAATACTGTGCGTCACTTCTATACATTTCATGTAACTATAAAACGCTAGCTGCTTTTGGCGCGTAATACTCAGCAATATCAATACTGGAAGTCGAACCTGAGAAATGAACATCGAAGCCCACCCCTTTTCATTCCCACCCACTGCCAATATTATTGTAAAGTCACTTTTTAATACTTAAGGTCTGTACAGTTTCTTTGCTCCGATATTGATCGGACTGTTATATCCATATAGTAGAAAATTGTCTAAAAACTATTCACTACGCATACTGTATTGTAGGAACTAAAGCGTAAGCGTAAATTTATAGCCTATATTTATTATGGGTAACACCCATAATTTTTATGTTTATTATTAGTTTTAAATTCAAATAACAGCCGTGCAGGAACGGAGAAAGAATACAATTTCCTGTGGCCGGGCGGCCTGTCGTAAGAGGCGACAAAACAACCCACAGCCAGGTGGTACGGCATTTGCCCGACTGGATGGCTACCACCCCTGGTCTAAAGTATGTAGCCATAACAACCTTGAGTTGTGTTCCGGCATTATTGACCAGGTTCCAGTCTCCCTCCCTTAAGAGAGCAGCAGCGCATTTGTAGCACCTTTGGTGTTGCAAATGTTCATAGGCGATGGTAATCGATTTCCATCAAGTGGGCCGTCGGTCTGTCTGTTGAACTCCTGCAATAAAAAAAGAATAAAAAAGCAGCTTTCTACAGGTGAATAATTTTCAAAATCGGTTCTGTAATTCAAAAGGTTAATTCCTACAAACTAATTCACAAACTTTTCCTCTTTATAATATTAGTATTATCTTTCATGTTTTCCACATTGGTAAGGTTCTGTTATACATATGTTCATACAGAGAATTACAGAGAAAAGTAAGTAAAGACAATATGACAACTGTTTCTCGTAACTGAAAATGAAAGTTGAAAAATTCACAAGAATTCTAATTTGAGTGAAGTTAAAAAATTGCACGGTTCTTCACTCGAGGGAAATTAATGGAACTAGCCAGACAGGCTGCTATTTGCTAAATAAGGTTAATTAATATTTTTGGCTTGAAAGAACTTTGAAATAACTTCAATAGTTTGCGAAATAAGTTTAAAGCTTAATAATATACTAACAATAATACAAATATTTGCGCAGGGGGGCTTTGTGGCGAAGCCTTAGGTGAGTGGCGACACCTCGTACCTGATTTCGTGCTTGCCTTAACCAGCCGGCATGGAGTGGAGATCGCTAGAGCTAAGACTCAAGCTCCAGGGGTGGAAGTGATAAATGGCCTAACGTCAGAAGTAGCTTCGGTGAACCTGCAGCCCACCTGTCTACACCCCTTCTTTAGCCACTCATACCCATGTTGCCCCTGCTTTTATGGTATTTTTTGGGGCCCATGCAGGTAGTGGCGAGTCACCGTCTGCCCATTTTCCCATGTTCCCCGAACATTTCGACGGGCAGACGTCATAGTCCCCATATTCCCAGAACCCCAGTACCACTTGCAGTTCACCCCAATAGCTCGCTACTTTTTATCCTCATTTTCCACAATAGTCCTACACTGGCCGGGGCTTATCCTTGGGTGCATCATTATATGATGTAGACAGGGATAATCGCCGGTCAGTGTCACGCCACATTTACATTAAATTTGTCAAGGGGCCTGCCTCTACGTGTTGGCCTTTCCATGGCCCTGCGCAAGCCCTCCAAATGTCCGGGCCATTTTTATGTCCCGTGGTCATTAGACGTGTTAAAGAGAAGTCAGTTAAAAAACATCTCAAACAAACGTGCATATATGAAAAGGTTAAAAATGTGATTGAAATTGAAATGTGTTTTCTAGAAACGCATGCCAATAAATAAGTAAACAAAACGACAGACGATCATAAAAGAATTACAATGAGTTCAAATGCCGACAGGTGGTAAAATGTGTTTTTACAGTGCATGTGAATATTGTCTTTGACGGCGCCTAGGTTGTAATAATATTTGAGGTACATTTTTCATTACATTCGATTTTTACGAGACGAAATATAGAGCACATTTTCATAACGTAACATTAATGTAATTTTAAATATATTTCTACTTTTTCTCTATCTCTCAGCAATGGCAAGATAAAGGTTGTATACGAGTTTAACACAAAATACGTACCTTTTGATCAGAAGGCTGGCTCTTTTTCCGCGAACATAAATAAAGCATTGCCATAGAGCATGGCAGCTTTCAGGCTTCAGCATGACAGCCTTCCGGGCACTATCCCCGCTGGCAGTGATCTGTTACATAGTTTACTTTACATTTAATTATTTAGTATGGTATGTCACTTATTCGTTGGAAGATGGGACGGCCGCTTGTTTGGGACGCGACATGTGTAGACACTATCGCCGTCACATCTTCCAATGACTGAGTTAGAGGCTGGCAATGCTGCTTCAAAAGCTGAAGGTCTCAAACGGCGCAAATATGGAACTTTAGGAAAGGGTTACATATTTGTGCCGTTTGGAGTTGAAACATTAGGTCCGTGGAGTCCATCGGCAAAAGAGTTTCTTCGAAGAGATTTGCAAGAAACTCTTTGATGCCACGCATGATCAGAAGGCTGGCTGATATTTCGCCCAACGAATAAGCATCGCCATACAGCGCGGCAATGCGGTCAGCCTTCTGGGCACGCTCCTATATGACAGCGATTTGTTACACAGTCTATAATAGCTTGTAACATTTATAACTTAGTTTTTCTTAGTTTTTAATTATATAGTTTATGTTTATATTCAGGTACATTAGAAATACATTCTTTTAACCATAACGTATATTCAAATACGTACTTAAATCACATGTCCTCGTTCCTTGTAATCTCTTTAGGGACATTTGTGAATACGACACGGCCAATTTGGGTACATTCACGAAGACCTGAACGCGTTTCGCGAATGTGAATTTTTACACGAACCTTCCCAATTTAATAACGTAGCCTTTTCATCGTTACACTTAGGAGATTCTACCCTAATGGTATTAGATGTGAAATTACTGTTTGTCGTATATTTTTCTTATTAGGCTGAGATGCTTTCACACCTTCCATGATCAAATTGATCGTGTACTAGCAGAAGGTGATGTCAGGAGCCTTAAGAACAGAGGAGCATGCATAACAAGGGCTATGAATGTCAAAGAAGCAAGTGAGGTGTATAAGAATAAACCTAAATGGCACTCTGTTGCTCGTGCCTACCCCGCAAGGGACCTGGCGTGAAATTATGTATGTATCTATGTATGAAGGCTGAGGTATTACTAATTTTAATAATAGGCTGCTACTTGTAGCGTTATTAGAAAAGCATGAATAACAAACAAGGTATAATTTCTTTATGTGACTATATATAATAGTGTTGGATTTTGAAAAATCAAATCTCCTAAAAAGGAGACACTAGTTTTGGTCACAGGGGCTAAAGGGGTCGCTTTTGAAGAATTGTTAAGCGAAATTGACATTTGTCTTTTTATATATGTATAGATTATTTATAATATAATAATTACATTATATATGTATGTATCTTAAGTGTCATCATCATCATCCGAGCGTTAAATCCCGGTTGCGTTCGGAGCGTTCACTCCGACGCCCAGGGTCCGCTTTCCTACTTTTTCTACTCCACTTCGCGCGGTCTTCAGCATCCCCCGTTTTGAGACCATTGGCACGCATGTCATCCTTCACGACGTCAAGCCAGCATTTCTTGGGCCTTCCCCTTCGACCGGGACCTGGCGGAGGTGGCATGGCTAGACATTTGTTCCCCACGTAATTAGCCGGTCTGCGTAAAACGTGGCCGTTATGTATCTTAAGTGTATCTTGTATATAATTTATTTTTTGTTAATATGTTTATATTATATGTTACATAGTTAAATCGTAAAATATCTTAGTGTACACAACCCTGCCTTTTGCTTCTCCCCTTCTCGCTAGACTCAAAGGTTTCCTGGAAGAAAACTTTTTAGGGTTAAGTTCGCTTTTATAAATTACCACTATTCTATAATTTTGTATGTAACGTTTTGTGTACAATAAAGAATAATGGTATTGTAGATGTTAATTAGTACAACAGCGTATATAATAACGTAACGTAACAAGTACAACAACGAACAAGTACGTACGTAACGTAACAAGTACAATAACGAACAAGTCCGCACGTAACGTAACAAGTACTATAACGTAACTTATATATTGCTAATATAGGTAGATATTCTGTGGTGGCCACATTACAGGTGTATCTAAGACATCAATTCAAATGCATTTTTAAACATGAACATAGACATATTAAATATCTTTGTTACACTAATGTTTAACGTATTACTGTTATGTGGCGAATAATGATTTTAATAATGTGAAAAAAAGAATCATTTATATAAACGAATTTGATTCGGTTTATAAAATAATACAGTCACTTTACTCCCTGGTTATGCATTTGTTTATCTCTTTTATCTGTCTGTTCGTGGGAGTCGTAAAAATTCAATCTGAAAATTGCGCTTCTGCCTACACGCAATAAAAGTAGGGTTGAACCTGAAATATTTCGCAAAAAAGTTCAGTGTTTCTATTGTTCGATTTGTTTGAAGTGACTTTGAAGGGCTTGAAAATACAACTAAAGTCTTTTAGTCTTCACCCTTCATCTTTACACTAATTTCTTTTAGATATATTTTTGGGTTCCGATACCTCATATACGAGGAATTATAAACATATGAAATTCGTCATATGTGTGACAGTCTAGTCTAGTCTAGTGCATTTATAAAAATTTGGCTGCGGCCGGCGGCCTGTCGTAAGAGGTGACAAAAAAACCCATTTGCTCGACCTGATAGTGACCACTCCTGGTCTAGAGTATACCGCCATAACAACCTTGTATTGTGTTCCGGCCGGGGAGGTTCCGGTCTCCCTTAAGAAGACACAGGCTATGTTAACCGCTTTCCATCAAGTTGGCCATCTGCCTGTCCACTGAACTACTGCAATAAAAAAATATGGTGTGTACATTTTTTAATATTGAAAAGGGGACCTGTAAACACCGGTACTACAACAGGTACTACAATTATGCTGCTCTCTTATGGGAGTCTGGAACCTGGTCACTAACGCCGGAACACAACTCAAGCCTGTTATGGCGGCATACTCATCCAGTCGGGTAAATACCCTACCACCTGGCTGTGGGTTCTTTTGTCGTCTCTTACGACAGGCCGCATGGTCGCAGGAAATTGTATTCTCTCTCCGTGCCTGCACGGATAAAAGTACATAAAATAAAATAAATAAACAGAACAGAAGAATTATTTTAGAGAATAATCAATACAGACTTAACAGATAAGAAAACTAAACCTTATTACACACACACGCGTGCACGCACGCACGCGTGCATACACATATAAATCAGTAACATTGATTAAGACGTTATCATTAATTTCGACGTGACAACCCTATAAGTTACACGCTACTGTCATTGTATTAGTGAAGGAATAAAAAAATATGAAAACAGAATCGCTTTATTACGGGCTTGGATTACGAAAGTAACAATCAGATAAGATCTCATTGATAAGTAAATAAAGAATTTCGAGTATCTATGTATTTTAGAACTATTATTTACTTTAAACAACGTGTATGCAATTAGCGATAAAGTTTTAAGATAGACAATTATGGGCAAGCTTAATAGTTTTTAAGCACGTGAAATATGATGCGTAAGCAAAACTTCGTGATGATCTGTTGCATAGTTAAGGTGTGAAAACGTCACAAAGAAACTAACTCATATTCTCATTTAAAATATTAATTAGGATTATGCACTCTTATCTAAATGCCAGTTTCTTTTATTAGCAGTAGATGTTGCACATGAGGTGAAACTGACCTATTAGGTATGATGATTGGCGCACGAGGGTGGTGAAGGCGCTAGTAATTCGAATGGCTAAATAGGCCTTTCATCCGAGGTTAACATTCTGCTTTTCATTTCGAATATGAGGATAATAAATTAAAATTGACAAACTAAACTAAAGCTATTAAACAAGCAAGTACTTCTCTAATGAAATCAAACGTCTAAATATAATGAACTCATTTAACACGAAACGTCAAGTAAAATTTTCATCTGAGGCATTCTACTAGCCAGTATTTTATGTTACTGATAATGCTGTAAAAAGTTGGGAAACGAGTCGCATGTATAATCTATGATACGCATAGTTTTTAAATTTTGTTGACAGTAGAGAAAATTGTTTCGAGGGACGAAAAGTATTGTTTTCATCCCTGTGACCAGGCAACTGCAAGCATACTTTCAGAATATGACAAATGAATAAAAAAGTCTTTTCTACGGTTTATATTGGACCTTTAACAAGAAAAAATAAAAATAAGTTCACATGGTTCTCCTCTTCTGTTTGACTTGCCAAACGAACTGTTTAGTTGCACAACTACTAAACAACGTTAGATGAAAGCGGATGCGCAAACAACTGTTAACAAGAAAAGTATTGAATGTAAACGAACAAAAATAGGCCAAGTGCGTGTCTATCGATACCCAATCTAGAGTTCTGTAGAGGTGACAAACGCCAATTATTTTCGTTATTTGCCATAGATCCATAAAGAAGCATTCATGCCGGTTTCTATATCTTAATATTCATTGGTCCTAATCAATTGGTTGAATTTCGACATTACTTATATGGAGCTTAGGGGCTATCCACAAAATTAAGTTGAATTGGGGGAGGGCTAACGTGTGACGAACTGTGACATTGTTTGATAAGGGGTGGGGTAGGGGTCCTAAATTTCGTGACGTCATACTTCAAAATCTACTTAAGCTAATTAGGAAACGGATGTTTTTATTGAAAAATTTTTTGAAGTAAAATTGCAAATATGTGATGACAAACTAGGGTAGGAGTGTCACGGATGTGACCTACTGTGATAAGGACGGGGGAGGGGTCATAAATCATGAAATTCGTGTGACGTAATTTTTGAATGGCCCCTTATGTCATATTTTAACCAATAGCAACGCAAATGCTCGACGTTGATTGATATTGTGAAGGATAACATGCATAAGAATGGTCTCAACGGGGGATGCTGAAGACCGCGCAAAGTGGAGCAGAAAAAGTAGAAAAGCGGACCCTGGGCGTCGGAGTCAAGGCTCCGAACGCAACCAGGATTTAACGCTAGGACGATGATGAGTAACGCAAATGAACATTTGGTAAGATGTAGAAACGGCCCAGTAATCAACACTGAAAATAAACTATTGAACATAATTATACTGCTGTACCGATTTATCTTTTATTTAAATATTACATATAATATAATAATAATATTTATTCACACCAAAATAAAATTTACATGTTGTCTTAAAATTTAAGACTGTTTGGGTACTAACACCTAAACTAGGCCAAGCCTGTTCTCTTAGGTGTTATTTCCTTCCAGCGACTTAGGAAATACGACGTGAGTGTGTAACGATTTAAGTAAGTAAGTTAAGTAATCGGAAACAAAGAATTAGAAAGATAATAATTTAATATGTATACAATATATTTAGGTAAATTTACTTCCCCAGTATAAAGATAGGCACAATATACACGCATGTAACGCTACAAACCAATAATGCCTAGTACCCACTATCTATCGATGTCGTCAACATTTTTTCAAAGATATTACAGACCCTTATAAAGCGGGATACGTCTACAAAGACAAGAGATAAACCGGATCATGGCCGCGGGTCGAATTGCGGGCATTCGGTTTTATTGGCACCCTCGACTTGTAGTCGATAAGCTCACTTTGATCGCCACATAACAACCAACGAGAAGATGTCCACATTCAAATAACGTATAAGTTTTCGACATACGCAAAGGATTCTGTATGTCCTCTTTCACATATACACACATGTACGCAGGCACGCACGCACGCACGCACACACACACACACACACATTTCCTTATAATTAGTAGGTACTTTATTTTCGCCATGGAGTGCAGCACTGGTGACCTGTAATACAACGGGCACCAGTCTCATACAATAGGTATTATATCACTTGTAAATTGTTATGTGAGAAAATAAAGAGAAGTTTCTTTATTTATTTCTTTGTCAACGCTTAGAAAGACTTGAAAGTTAACCACTTTGTAAACGTTATATTTGTTTCCATGGAAAGTGGTTACTATCGCTCATAGACGTTTGTAACATCAAAAGCGAAGCCAAAGGGTCATCCATTTTTAGGATGGGATAGAAAAGATATAGTAGGTGCATGTGATGGCCCAATGAGTGAATGGCCCAGAAGGAGGCGGCCGAACGAAAGAGGCAGGAAAGCTCGTCAGCGAACCCCATCCGTAGAAGGTTGCCTAGGGTCGTAGGCGCCGCTACGCGTAACTCTGGGGCAGTCCGTGGACCTCCCCCCCCACTGTTTGTAAAAAGGGTGTCCTTCCCCATATGAGACCCTTAGTAGGAAGCCAAGCGTGGGGTCGCTTCAGATGTAGCGTCTCAGAAGTAGCTCCTGTGGTGCCCCGTAAAGCGCATAGAAGAGGAGCTCAGGTTAAGTTTAGTGGGTAGTACTCGTATGACGGCTGACGTCCCCCTGTCCTTCATTCGGAAGCCACAGTGGGAATCCGGTTTAAAGCCTCCTCTAGGCCCGAGGATGGTGTCGAAAAGACATTCACCCTGCGTCAACAATGAAAATATGGATGATAGAAAGGGATCAGACACGAGGAATGACATGGAATGAATGGAATTGGAATAGGGAGAGGAGAATGTGGGCCATCAGAACTCTCACTCATCGCACGAAACATGTACTATAGCTGAAGGCTAATCACCACACGCTAATATTCAGTGAGAGCGTGGTATCACACCGATTGAATCGGCCATAAGAGCTGTAATCATGGTTAGGTTCAACTTCGCTAGATGGCGTTATGGGTATTTTAAACAAAAAAATTAAGTTTGACATTTTTAAGAATTTAAAGATGCCCACTTCATGACATAGAAGAACATGTCCTTTTTTCAACACTGGGGGAATGCCTGAATGTACTATCTCCGGGATCGGGAGTAGGAGGGATTTCCAACGGCCGCTGCTCCAACTTGGTTTACAAAATCTCGTCGCGGGCAAAAGGTAGTATTTATATAGGGCTATTATATATCTACTTCTCTGGTAATAGTGAGACTTGCAACTTTATATCGCTGTGAAACTTGAGCCAGTTTGTGTTGGCTGCACTTTTAAGATATTGGCCTCCGCTAGAGGATTACGGCTTTGAAGCTGTACTCTCGTGTACGTAAGTTATTGAAATTCAGCACTGCACGATTTATTAGGTTTTTGACGTTACTTATATAAAGCGGCTCATGAACTCTTGCTTACATGGAAGCAGAATACTAAGAATCACAATAGTCCGAAAAACCTAAATATCAAAATCAAATTCTTCAAATTACTTAGTAATTGAATACACCTATATTCTGCCAGTAGCAGTGTGTAATGTGCTATACTTAAATCTAGTATAGGGAAAATTTAATAATTAATAATTAAATTTCTCATGCCAAATTAAATATTAAGTCAAACTAAGCTAATATCCATAAAAGTATAATAACTAAAACAAAGAAAATAAAACATAATAGAAAACTGAAATATTCTCTGTGATAATAAATCAATGTGAAAATAATTAAGAATAATATTATAATATATCTGTCAACGTTAACTGATGAACAGGATTTTTTTAAATAATAGTTGTTTTAAAATAATAAAATTATATACCCCAATGGCCCGGTACTTTCTGTTCTCATTTCCCACAATAGTCCTATACAGGCCGGGGCTTGTCCTTGGGTGCATTATTATGTGACAGGCACAATCGCCGGTCAATATCACGCCACATTTTGATTGAAATTGTCAAAGGGCCTCTACGTGTTAGACTCCGCGTGGCCCCCAAGCCCTCCAAAAGTCCGAGGTACTTTCATGGCCCGTGGTCTTTAAATACATTGTTTTTAATTATTTTTAAAGGTAAAGTTTGAACTCTCTAATATAGATTTTAAAAGGTAATTGTAAAGTCTCGGAGCCACCCAGAAAACACTATCGTCGATAGCACATGGTAATAGGGGAGCGGGCAGTCAAAGAAACTGAAATGCTTTTTTCATAGAATTCGTACGAGCGTACCTACTTGACGCCACGAGTAAGAGGAGTCAAATAGCGCATTGATAAATATTATTATTTTAAAAGTAATTCTATGGTAATCATTTAAAAGTTAAATGGCAACATGTTTAGTCAGTTTTCTAATCTAATGTGCATATGGTTACAATTACTACGTGCTTACAACGGTGAAGGAAAACATTGTGATGCAACATGCACATCGAGATAACCGATATGTCAAACCTGCCAAGCCGCCTTGGATAGCGTGGCGGGTGTACTGTCCGTTCCCCCATGTAATGGGAGGCCTGAGCCCAGCAGTGGGGTATTAATGGGCTTATATTATATTATTATATTATATTGCATATGTTATTTTAGGTGTTTTCTATATATAAAATGTTAGAATTTATTGAAACCTAGTGTCCGCTTCTCTATGGTAATAAAATGCGCATTAGGTCAGAAAACTGTTTAAGTGCTGAACCTGCGCCCTATGATTTTGGGGCGCCAAGGCTATTTTAAGCTACCACATCTTCATTCAACATAATATCGAGAATCGAACCCGGACTAACGTCTATACCACTGGACCACGTAGGCTATCGAACTATTTCGTAATTTATCATTACGAGAACGAACTTTACATGTTTGCAAGCACCTCCGATCTCATTCACAATAAATACACCGTACAACGTGACTTGGGTGTGAAATTGAGGTCCATACAAAAACGTAAGGTGATCGTGCCTATTTAATCTAGTTTTCTTATTGTATGTCCCTTGAAAATGTTTCGGATAACATCTTTATTCAGTTAACGAACACGTGACTTGATGTTAAATGTTCCACCACGTGACGGTGTGAACTTAATACAGGCGGAACTTATGGCACAATGTCTTTTAACTCAAGCCAAAATATCTATTGTTTATTGTTTATGTTGGTAAAGTCAAGTATTTTAAATCAGTTAATTAAACTGCCTTCTATATTACTCTATATGAAACATATATTATACATGTATACTATATACTATCATACTTGTTTCGAATGGGGCTAGACAGAGACAATACGAGTACATCTTCATTTGCTACGACTGTGCACAAAATTTCTGTTCATACGATGTTCAATAACATGTACACTCTTTGTCTCTTTTCTTTTACCTTTTGAGGTCGGTACAATATATTCTTCCCATGCTCCTCCATTCTGCCATACGTCTTCTGTCAGATTACAAATCATCATGTTATCCTTCATACAATTACACAATCTTTTTTGGTCTATTTTTACACTTCTACTCATCAATTTATCAGTTTGACACTCTTTTTGTTACGTGATTGACTTTCCTCCCTTCTCATTATATAGGTCATCACTAGCTTCTGCCCGCAACTTCGTCCGCGTGGAATAGTAAAAAAAAGGCTTGGTGTTAGCGTGATGATATATAGCCTATATCCTTCCTCGATAAATGAGCTATCTAGCACTGAAAGAATTTTTAAAATCAGACCACTAGTACCTGAGATTAGCGCGTTGAAGCAAAGAAACAAATAACCAAAGTTTTCATCTTTATATATTAGTATAAGTATAAAATTGTCCACACCATTATTATATTATGTATGTAGGGACTACTATCTACTAATCTTAGAATATAATAATAATGACAGCCCTCAAATATCCCACTGCTGGGCTCAGGTCTCCCTCGGGTGTCCCACAATAGAAGAACGGACAGTATGCTTTGCTTAGTTAGTATACCCACAACGCTTGTCTAAGGCGGCTTGGCATGTTTGATACATCGGTTACCTGGATGTACTGGTTTCATCACGATGTTTTCCTTCATCGTTGTTAGCAGGTGGTAATTGTAACAATATGCACATTCGATCAGAAAACTGCTTAAGTGGTGCATGCATTCCGGTCAGGATTCGAAATCGCGCCCTTTGAGTTTGGGACGAGTACGTTTGCCATTACACTACGACTTACTACATAGTAGTAACCGAAATAAAGCCTTCCTATCTACATTGTTAAGAAAATACCAAAGGCAATAAATACAACCCTTGCAATTTGGCTGTGAGACGAGATGATGCCGAGTTCTCCGGTATCGGACGAATCGCCCCTCCGTCGTTTATTGAACGCAAACCATTCCGACATCCGATACCCAGATAAAACTGGGACTGATTGAAAACACGTGTTAACAGCACATGTGCTTTTGTTACGTTGTACACAACATATCAATATTATGCATTTACCTACATGAGAATAAACTCTGTACCCTTTTAAACGTGTTGTACGTCCTGTTACATGTCTAAACTGTAAAATGCTGACGGGATGCTTCCTCAGCATCCCGTACTCCTCATTCAATTGCACCACTCAGTTCGAGGCAGTTCCGATCGCGCCACCTTTAGGGTTAGACTTGTATTTTATTATCCTACATTTTTAATAAAATATGTTGTACTCCTTTGTGTGAAATAAATAAATCTTTTTTAAAAAGACTATTCTTTTAACCGGTATAATATTTCGGACAATTGTGAAATTTAGTATAGATAAAATTTACATGAAGAAGCTGTGCATAAAGCTATCTTACAAATACATTAAATTGGATACATTAGCGCTTGGATACTGTATTTTTTACTACTGCAGGTACTCCATCCGGACCGAGATATGGCTCCAGTACTTCGCTATTATGTACTACCCTGATTGGGGGTTGCCTGGAAGAGATCGCTTTAAGCGATAAGGCCGCCCTTTGTTCAACAATTCCTGTATTTATTTTTAAGAACAATTAAGTGTTTTTATTTATTCATTCATAGGCTGGTAGTCCGGCTAGGAAAGTAAAACCACGATGTTCACACAAATTACGACATATTACGAGTGTATCTAGTGATTTAATTATCTAACATACAACGATACTCCACTGGATACGTAATGCGCAAGTAAGATGTTCTTGTAATCCACGATGGCAGGCGGATTTTACATGTGGTGAATTTATGTGTGCGTGAGACCAAAAGTGCCTATTATTGTATGCTGGCAACAAATCGTTCTAGAAGACATGTACACTATTGCATTTAGCATGCACCTGTTTAACCACGAGTAAAGGCGGATTTATATTTGTCTAACGTGACGTGTTGTGATGGGCTCTGATGTGTTGGGTATTGTTCACATCTATATGTCGCATTCTGTTACCTGCTGACGATATTTTTAAACAGGACTTCCGTAGGTCTCGGAGAGTTTAAACATTCATCATCAGAGCCTGATTCCGATATTCAGTTTTTGGTGTTGTCAAATCTTTTAAAAATAGAAATACAGGTACTCTGACGCGTCACAATACAATTACAGACGCGTTCATACTTATCTGACGCGGCCGATCCTCCACCTACCCAACCACTCTGACACAGATCGGGATCGCTTCTGATGCGATACAACATTCAGCCCTCACAACATATTGCGTCACACTAGTATAATCTCACCATACAAAATGTATAAAACCCATATCGTTCTAATAACGATACGTCCAACAAAAATAAATCAGCCTAAACTCCTAAAGCCCGCTCGTCTTCGTGAATTGTAAGAACTTATAAATATGCTCTCACAGTTACGAAAGATCGATATTGACAACTGACAGCTGTCATTGTTTTCATTGACATTTGACATTACTACTCCAAAAAATAATAAGGTAAAAATAGTAGGTACCTAATCCAATTATGACTTGAAAATTCAATTTTGTGAAATAATTATCGAAGCACTTTTAAATAGAACGTTCAGTTTTTACATATATTAAGACCACATCGAAGGTTGTTATATTCCATAGATGCCTTCTGTCAGGATTCTAATGCATATTATTGGAAAGACAGACGGATGTATTAGTTAGTAAGCCATCACGATGTACCAGTTTATTACAGACAAAAGCTATCGAGATATGTGTGGCATTCGCCCGGGGCAGTATAGGGCAAATATTTGATTACTACCCTCCCGTACCCGCACTCGGGTCGCACGAAATTATATTAGCTAATAGACCACTTTATTGTCTTGTTTGTGTTCTGTTTATTTTTGCTATTATATAAGTATACGTATTTTCGCTAACTCTTTGAAGTAATTAAGTTACGCTATGGAAAAAGTAGTACATTATTGCTTCGCGTACACGCTATCAAATAATTCCTACCATGTATCGTATGCAGGAACGGAGGAAAAATACTAATTGTAATAATTACAATAAATAAAGAAAAATAATTTAAGTAATAATGCTGAATGCAAACCTTAGTTGCTGAAAATGCGTTGCACAAACTCTCAAAATATACTACGTAAGCAATGTAGTTAATCCCTATTTTTGAAAATAAAGTCTTTTTTTTTTAATTCTTATGGCTGGGCGGCCTGTCGTACGAGGCAAGAAAAGAACCCACACCCAAGCAGTAGGGAATTCGCTCGCTTAGATAGCTGCTAGTCCTGGTGTAGAGTACTTTGCCATAACGACCTCGTGTTGTATTTTGTGTGTGTCACAAATAATACTATGTTGAAAATAGTGCGTCGTTATACTTTGAGCAGGTATTAAACACTATCACAAAAGATTATAAAGTAGATAGTCTAAAACAACAAAAACTAGTGTTGCAACCAAACAGCGAGTGTTTTTGTAATATTTAACTCGAAAGGTTTTCACTACACACTTTAGTGTTAAGACATAATTCTAAACCAAAAACAATAGCCTATATCCAATTGAGTTCAATTTAAGAACGCAGGAGCAGTTATTGTCAGCCTTTTATAGTTTATATTTATTTATGTAAGTGTATTGTATAATATTTTATTTACATATATCGTATTGGTATAAACAGAAAGAAAAAAACAGATATACAATGCAAAAGTGGATGGATGCAGAAGTCGCGGAAGGCTACGACACACCTTCCATGATCAAATTGATCATGTGTTAGCAGAAGGTGATGTTAGGAGCCTTAAGAACAGACGAGCGTGCATGACAAGAGCTATGAATGTCAAAGAAGCAAGTGAGGTGTGTAAGAATGGGCCTGTGTGACGCTCTGTTGTTCGTGCCTACCCCGCAAGGGACCTGGCGTGAAGTTATGTATGTATGTATTAGTATAATTTTTGTAATGTATATATATTGTATCATGTATGTATATATTTATAAGATACTGATTCGGCAGTGAGAATAACGCAACATACCTCTGTTCTTAACAAAAAAAAATCCATTCAAAGGTTGTCTGGAAGAAATCGCTAATAGCGATAAGACCACCTATTGTATTGTTAAATTTTATTTCTATTAACGGCATCTTTTAAAACACAATGAAGCATATTCATTTATTCATTTTATTAAAAATTATACCGCACAGCATACCATAATCCTTCAGTTCCCGCTAAAACTCTATATAAGATAGGCCTTTACATTTTTGATGCTATTAAAAGCAATCAGAATTATTGTACTCGGAAATGAAAATCGTCAACATGCAAATGTACCATTTCATATTCTAATGAAAGCACGAAACTATATCGATGGGTGAAAGGCTATTTGTTTTAAACACTATGACACTTTTATAAATTGTCGGGAGAAAAGTTTAAAGTTTCTAATGACCCAGAAAAACACATCACTAACGAACTATGTCCCATATTTAAAAAAAAAAGAACATCTGTAGACTGAAACTAGAGATCAGGTTCTTTATATTTCTTTAAGTTGAGATATTAGGATGAAAAATCCATCGTGTTGAGTATCACACAAAATGTCACTTAAAACAAATAGCCTTTCACCCCTCGATATGAAAATTGATAGTTTCGTTTGTCATTGGAAAAGCAGTTCTGGTTTAATCTACCCTTAAAGAAAGAAAGCATCGAATACCTTCAGAAAACCTAATAGAACTTTTAAGAGAAGTACATTATCAGCGTAGGAACTGTACAAAAGTAAAGTTAAAAAGTCCAAAGGTACGTGTTTGGGGTGCCAACAATAGTTGACTAGTAAAGTGGGGTGAACTATCTCACTTTCAACGGCCCTCACCTTTCCAAATAAAGTAGCCAAGTTACGAACGGTGAGCGATAGGTACGAAATGCGTGGATGTGGCATTTTCAAACCTTAACTATCGCGAGGATCAGGGTGATCACTGAAATATAGTAAACCAGCTGTAATTAAAGGTTTTTTTCATTAATGTCTTTATATTAATTAATTGTCTTTATATTATTAAATAAAAGTTTACATAGCTTTTATCGCGGGCTTTGAGCGCGGCGACCGAATCAAGAAATTCCGTAACGAAAATAAAACCTAACACCCCCACTCCGCCTACCATGCAGCTGGGTCGAACGTTCGCTTAACGTATGTATATGGTACGACTTTACGAAGCTCGCACGAATCAAGACGAGCTGCTCCGAAATCGGACGAATACGTAAGCAGCTGTTTGTGACAAATTATATAGGTGTGTATAGGTATCTGTCATATATTTATAACGCCACACTCACCGCATGTGCGCCCCGTAAGTATACATGTAGGTATATATGTATACATAGGTGTACCTATGTACAACAGTGAATAGCAATTGCTGGTGAATAGCTGTACGCGTACAATTTGGGTATATAGTGTTTTAAATATGAATAAACAATGTTAATTTATTAATGAAGAAAGTGGTGAAAAAATAGTGAAAGAAAATGAGTGATAGCTTAAAAATACTGCATAAATAAAAAATAAATAAACACTTATAATCGCATAAGTTGATAAAAAATGCTATGCAATAGCTTTACCGCGGCAGTCCCCGAGTGCCACAAGGAGTTTTTTGCTCCTTAGACCATTGACGTATAGACGATAGATGTAAACAAAAGCGTCAAATGAATTCATATATTATCTACAAAGTTGTGTGCGTAAAATTATATAGTATCTTACCTCCTCTATCCAATCGAAAACCTATAAAACGTTTTTGATCTATATCGGGTATTTCGTTTTATTTGTAAATTAATAAAATAGGTTTTGTTATTTTCTAGCGATTAAAATGAAAATACACTTTTTTATAAACATTTCAGAATATTTAGATAACGCCAAGGTTATAAAACACGATGTTTTAAAAATTGATTGTGTATTTTAAAATGCTTCCGTTACGTAAACATGCAGCAGAAGATTGAATGCCATATCCAAATACCTGTCTAATCTTAGTACAAATTATGGCTTCATGTCAAAATGCATCAGTATGCGGGAAGCGGCTAGCAAATGCCGGACCGACTTGCAATACTTATAGCAGTTTAGTGCTGGCCTCGGTATTGTATTACACGGGCATTATGCGCATAGGTCCTGGGTTCGATACGTGACCCACCATCAATTGGAATACCGTTTTTATTGTTAGGTATTTTAAACTGCTATTTAATAAATATGGAAGTACATTTTGGACTAGGATTTTTTAATTTTGAGCGAAAGTGTCCATTCATTCCAATTACGTAATACATAAGAATTCTTGTACAGCCTTCCACCCCCTCTTCTTACGTAAGATACAATCTCGTTTTACCGAATAATAAAACGTTAGAAAAGGATTAGTTAATGATACTAACACTCACAATTTAACATAAATCAGATTTTTATTCAAAAATTAAGTAAAATAAGATGTAAATAGTATTAGCACTTTATAGAATGAAGAAAATCATTCCGCATTCGAAATAGAACTAATTTCTAATATTAAATTTAGACTTGTATAATTACGTATGAATGGGTTTTAGCCCCCCCCCCCCATAGAATATCTAAACATCTCTATGTTTAGATTTTTCTAATCCCCTCTCCCTCGGGACTCATACGTAATAAATGAATTGGGCCCCCTAAGCATGTATACCCGTCATGCCTGTTTAAGACGGTTCCATGCCAAGTCTAAGTTTCTCAGTGCCTATACTATGTTGTTAGGCTCAGCCCAGTCAGCTTTCCGACTGGTTGACCAAAGAGATGCTGAAGTTCGACCTTTCCAATCCGAAGAAAAAAGCTTCCCAAAGAGCTTGCCATTCGAAAGTGTTCATGGTTATTTTTGAAGTCTTCAAAGCATGGCAATGTTCTTCCATGATCAGTTTTTTGCAGGCAAGACTGTTATTGATTGGATTATTTTTATAATTAAATTATGATATCAATTTTTGTTGGTTAACAGGACGGTGCAGTTACCTATATTTACTTACCTGTTCATACCTGCTTGCCAGGTAGCCATGAACAGAAATAAGTAGGCAAGCCTATCAAGGCCTACTCTCCATGTTGAAAACTATCAGTTGAAACCAAATTTGTTAAGTTATCAAAAGAAAGAAAGTTATGAGAAAATGATTAATTTAATTAATAATAGCTCTGAACACTTCGAATGGCAAGCCATCGTAGACTTGTTTATAAATTAACTATTTGTGCCGGTGAAGTCGTCCGCGTGGATTTGTTTTCACAACCCAAAATTTTGAAACATTCTTTATTGGTGCTCCGCTCCTATTGGCCTTAGCGTAATGATATATAGCCTATAACCTTCCTCGATATATAGGCTATCTGACACTGAAAGAATTGTTCAAATCCGACCAGAGTAGTTCTTGAGGTTGGCGCGTTCAATCAAACAAACAAACTCTTCAGCTTTATTTATTAGTTAAAGATATAATTTGGTAATAAAATATGTCTTGTCTGGTTACCAGATGGGTGAAGGTCGATCGTCAGCATCTCAATAGAGAAGGTCCGGTCTAATAAGACCGGAGAAAAAACGTACGCGCTATGCGGCGGCCGCATAGTGATGCGGCCGCCGCATAGCGCGTATGGGCGCTAAAGTGGTTTTACTTCTGTGCCAAACTACTAAAGGTATAAAAAATTTATGACTGTGCTACGTACAGTTGAAACATTACGTCCGCGGGTTACATCGACAAACAATTTTTCCAAAGAAATTTGCAAGAAATTCTTTCTTCGATGCCACCCGTGATCAGAAGGCTGGCTCATATTTCTCCCAGCGCTTAAGAATCGCCATTCAGCGGGGCAATGCAGCCAGCCTTCTGGACACACTTCCATTTGGCAGCGATTTGTTACACAGTCTATAATCGCTTCTACTATTTTTAACTTAGTTTATTTTTAGTTTCTTATTGTATTTTCTGAGTTATTTAATCAATCCGAAATACAGATTTTTAGTTCTTAGTAGAAGTAAATGAAAAGTAAATATTTAAAAATCTCCTATCAAACTTGTGCTTCGGCTATATAGGTTTATGCTATTCTTATAACAACTATGCATATACAGTACATGTATTTAAGTGAACGACTGTTGTTAGGTATCTGCCTAAAATTTATGTGGCACCGAAGCACTGTCACAGAGTCGCATGTCAAGTGCTCCACAAATATACTGGGACACACGAATAAACATCCTTTTAGCTCTACTAGTTTGTGATAACAAGTCTAGAATTTATTCGAAAATTTTGCCTGTCTTTAGAAATACTAGCGGTCTCGGTAGGCACACCTGACCTGACAAAATAGAAATCTAGAATCCGATTCCAGCGACATCTACCGGGTCTAATTGTGAGTCTAAATCTCCCCGGGAACCACTCAAACACGTACAATGTCATCAGAATATAGAACACTATTCCAGCGGAAGTATTTCGTTTGGATTGATGGGTTACATTATTGAAGTTTAGTAGGGCTTCCTTATTGTATATAGCCTAAATTAATCAAGGATAATGTAATATTCGAATGGTGCAAGAATTTTTGAAAACGGTCTAGTTGTTTTTGAGTTTATTCATTACAGACAACCAATAAATAATCGTTTAAAAAAAAACGCCTTTATAGAAAATCCAACTAAAAAATTGAAAATAAATTTAAATTAAGAACAGTGTAAGAAAAAAATGACTTTATTGTAAAAAAAAGCGTGGGGTGTATGGTATCAATAGTTATAAATAAATATTTTATAAACAGATATGAGAAGAAGGGTTATTTTGTTATATCCTGAAAAGCACCCCACGCTTTTCAACATGTACAATTATTTCTGTATTGTGAAAAATTAGTCGTTAAAAAAAATAATAACTTTTCCAAAAATTTAATGTTTTGTAGTCAAAATATTTGTATTTTGTTTTTAGTTACTAAAATGAGAACAATGAAGAGATATTTTTTCCAAATGTTATAGGTTCTTGAGCATGCTGTTAGGAAACTTTCCAACGACTCAAACCAAAACAATGGTTAAGGAAACTGGATGAGGACTACTGCGATTATAATCAAAGATTCTTGGTTTTCCTTACTTTTGAGGCCTATACCAACAGCAATACATAGACGTGTATGTATACGTACTACACATAAGTTATCACGTAATAAAGAGGGTAGCCAATAGATCAGATCGCCTGAGGCGAGGATCGACTGCTCGCCGAATCTTAATATCAACCGCCTTTTATTACTCCAAGCACACATACTACTTAAACAAAATTCTCCTGAATAAGAAAATCATAATGCAAATACCGAAAAGTACAGTACAGTGTAGCTTATTATTATTTACACGAGTATGTATGATGAACATCTTAAGATAGTTTGGGTATGTAGAAAATGAAAATAGAATTGCAAAACAGGTAAAAAATTATGAATATAGTATATATCATTTTTGAAGAAAAAAATAATAGATGAAACCCATTGGAAAAGGCAGAGAATAGAACAAAAATGTAAGTAAAAATAATTACGGCTGATCTGAGGTCGGGAAGTGGAAGAGGGTGAGTTTTAAGGGTATTTTTTAAAACTAATAAACAAATGTGTGTAAATATAAAAGTTGTAAATGTTTTAATTGACTATAACTTTGCCATTGCTTTACTCAGACACCTTATATTCTAACTTAATTAATGTATCAGTCAGTTTTGTGGGAACAACAAACAAATAGTTTTTTTTCATTTGATTCGGCATAATACTGGCCACCAAATATACTGAATTTTTGTATTTAGAACATATATGTTCTTTTGATTTTTAATCTGTATATTTTTTGCCCCTATTAAAATCGTAATACATTAATTAACGTGCCGTTTCCTTTTATAATTAAAATGATTACAGTCCACAATTAATTAATATTTAAAGAAGTGTTTAACAGTTTGGTAAGTCTCTTTCGGCAACTGAATCCATCCTACATCACTTGTCCTGCCTCTGGGTACCAATCAATACATTATGGTGTTACTCCAGTTTTTATAAGCCCTCTTACATTTATTACGAATTTACCATTTTTATTTTGACCTTAATTTATTGACTACATTAATTTTACTTCTTACTACGTCATTCTACCCAACCTTATTAATTTTTTTAATAAATAGCATACTTCTTCTCTTCGCTGTTACGCTTAAGATTATTGGTATGAGCTTTAAGCCTAATTCGGAAAAGAAATAATACCCTACAAATATCCTACTTATGTTGTTAAGAGGGTTATACATAGTACCGAGTAGCGGCAATAACCTCGGTCCGGTGCTGCGTATGGATTTATTTATGAAACGTACACACGGTGGGACTCGTAAATATCCAATCTGAAGATTGAGTCTCGCAGTTATGTTATAATATGTATCATGGTATGTTACGTATCATTGCAATTTACCAAGGTAATAGCTATGAATTAGATAATAGGGATCTGAACAAATGTTACAATAAATTCTAACATATTACATATATAAAAGATCAGACGATAAAAGAAGCTCTTATCGCCTAACATTAAATATATTATGATAGAAATAATTTTAATTGGTTTTCAAATTAATGCGTTTTACTTGTACCTATATTTAACGTGATAGGTAGGCGCGCTCGTACGAAATCTACGAGCCCGCGAAGTTTTGTAAGTTTGTATAAATAATCTCAGTTGATTTAATTATCAAATCCCCTATTGCGATAATTAGAATACAATAAAAAATATGTCTTAGGGGTTAGGTGCAATTTTCATTTGAGAAATGCAGAAACATGAGATCTAATTTTACTTTATAAGCATTTATGGAAAGGTTTTAATTTTTATTAGATGACCAAATTTCTGGCATGTTAATCAAAAGATATGTCGATATACTAGCTACTCCGATAACTTATATATGTAACCTAGCATTCTCTACAGGGGAATTTCCAAGGGCATTTAAAACGGCTCTTATTAAACCAATTTATAAAGGAGGGGATAGAAACTGTGTCAATAATTTTAGACCTATTTCGATTTTACCTACACTATCTAAGATACTGGAGCGTTTGATCAACAAACGCTTAACGAATTTCTTAGAAAATAATAATTTACTATCCGCAAACCAATACGGCTTTCGTTCTGGGAGATCAACTAGTGATGCTGTTTTAAAACTAATTAGTAATATAGTGACTAGTATTGGCGATAAGAAAAAATGTCTCACAGTCTTATTAGACCTTGCTAAGGCTTTTGACACAGTCTGTATCCCACACCTAATATTTAAGTTAGATAGAATTGGGGTTAGGGGATTGCCTTTAAAATTATTGACTAGCTATTTGAGTGATAGGACTCAGCGCGTAAAAATTGACAAATGGACAAGTGATGAGCGTGTACTCACTTTTGGCGTCCCTCAGGGCAGTATTCTTGGCCCAACGCTTTTTCTCATTTATATCAATGATCTGTGCGACATGTCAATAATAAATGGTAAAATCTTCACTTTTGCGGACGACACCGCTATCTTTTTCATGGGCAATAACTGGTGTGACTTGTTTGTAGATGTTCAAACTGGTTTAAGCAAGGTCTGTGATTGGCTCAAATCTAATTTACTGACACTTAATGTCAGTAAGACAAAATACCTACCCTTTTCTCCTAAATCCAATCTCCTCCCTCCACCTACTTTGACTATTGTTGCACACTCCTGTATAAACTCGACCTCAAACTGTAACTGCCCATCCCTACAAAGAACTGAGACAATTAAATATCTTGGCATCATATTAGATTCGACTCTTAATTTTAAACCTCAGATTGACTCGCTAATTCCTCGTTTGCGTAAGCTAATCTACATTTTCAAGTCCCTTAAATTCGTTGCTGACAAGAACGCAATAAAAATGGTTTATTATGTTATATTATGCACTTTGTCAAAGCATCATCGAATATTGTCTTGTTTGTTGGGGGGAAGCAGGGAAAACTCACCTGATCGAAGTGGAGAGAGCTCAAAGAGCAATTTTAAAAGTTAGTCTAGGCCTTCCATACCGTTTCCCTACCAATGAACATTACAAAAAATGGGATGTATTGACTGTCAGACAGCTCTTTATATTACTTACATTACTCAAGAAACATTCACAGTTGCAGAATGATTCACAGTTACTAAGCGACAAGCGCAGGAAAACTGCTGTTTGTAACCTAAGAACTTGCCAGACGAGCCTAGTCCAAAGATTTTTCCCTTTCTTGGACCATACCTATATAATAAAGTAAATAATATTCTACAAATATACCCGCTAGAAAATTATGCCTGTAAAGAAAAAATCACCAAATGGCTTAAAACCTTAAGTTATGATGAGACAGAAGGTCAGCTTCATCCACTTATGTAAAATACTAAAAGTACTAATATGTTGTCCCTTAGAATTTAAACATACTATATACACCCTCACACACCCGAACACACGCTCACGCATCCACGCCTACACGCCTACACGCCAACATACACACACACACACACAAATGCTTATACATTCGTTTTCTTTCAAATAGCTTATTTCTGTCTTAACTGTGTAATTTTAAATTTAAGTTATTCTTAAGAATCTTTTATTTTAGCCATGGAGTGGAGCACTGGTGACCTGTCATACAGATTTCTTAGAAATCTATTTCAGGCACCAGTCTCACACACCAGGTTTCTTTCTGAATCTGTTGTGTGGAGAAATAAATAAAGTTTTATTATTATTATTATATTATTACAATCAACTAGGAAACTGTATGTTATAAAACTAAGTTATAACGGTTTTAAGCGTGGTATTTCATTTGATTTTATTTTCCGACATTTTTGCCGCTTTTCAGTAGCCGTGATTAGGGAAGACAAACATGTCAAAATATTAGACTGTATTTTGTTAAAGTACTTAATTTAAATAAATTCTATTGAGTTTATATTAATGTGTTCTATATTATGTATAAGAAATAGATAGACGAACATAGCGAAACAGATGGCGCTGGGGTCACTTATTTTTGGTGCCGTCGCTTTTGCAATTCACTAATAACGTTCATCGTCCTAGAAACGCAAACAAAATTTCTCGAGCAGGTGCTAAGGCTGCCTGTCCATTAAAGTCGAGTAAGGCTGTGGAGCGGAGAAACGGAGAAACATTAATCAATAGGATTTCATAAAAAAATTTCGTCGTCAAAATTACGTCAATGGACAGGCAGCCACTCCTGTGGATTAATATTTCTCCGTTTCCCCGCTCCGCAGCCTCACTCCGCTTCGATGAACAAGCAACCTTAAGCTGGAAATGTGGGGACTATGGCATCTGCCCGTCGCAATGTTCGGGGATCATGGAAAAACGGGCAGACGGTGATTCGCACTCACTTCTGGGTCTAAAAAAATGCCATTGAAGACAGGGGCAACATAGGTATGAGTGGCTAAGCGGTGTCGAAAGGTGGCCGAAGCTACTTCCAACCTTATGCTATTTATTACTTCCACCCCTGAAGCTTGAGTCTTAGCTCTAGCGATCTCCATTCTGTACTGGCTGGCTAAGACAAGCAGGGAGGCATTGCATGCTTTGGCCCCCGGAGTCAGATCCGAGGTGTCGCTACTTACCTAAGGCTTTGCTATTCCATAATAATATATACATGTGTCCGATCTAATATCAAAACATTGTTCTACTTTGATTTTAACCTTATTCTTCATCTATGTTATCATGTTTTGTGCAAAAGAAGAATTTGAATTTGAATATGATTTTTACTGAACTGTCATTATCATGTCATTTCTTGTATATTACCTCTATGATATCTATACCTCTATATATGATTGAAACGAATATGTAATATATTCGTTTCAAATCCACTGTTCATACTGTAAAAGTAATATAGTTTTTCATAGCAACTGACGGATACCGGCCGTCAATAAAACGCGAATAAAATTCTGCGTTATCGCCGTCCGGTCGTAAAAACCGCACCGGACGGCGCGCCCTGCGTGAAACGACCCTTATAATGTGTGAAATAAAAACTCGACTCCAATACAATTGGTTTTATTATGTAGTTTTTATGAAGAATTAAACGAAGAATGGGCATAGATTGCAATTTTAAGGCTGGCCTGTTTGTTGACAAAATTGAAAAAAATATTTTAGCAGATCCTTTTGAAGTATTGTTTTGGTTTATTAAAACCGTATTTATTTACCGTGTTTTGCTAATTGGTTAATAGTTTAATACTTAGGTATATTAAAAATTATTTCACTTATTTTTTTCAAGCAATTTCGCGTCGCGTACACCCTGCGAGCGTACACATAATAAACACCACCTACCAGTTTAGGTAAATTATTACTATATAAGACGTATATAAACATGACATCAGTTAACCAGTATTATTATTTACCACGCCATGTAAACAGGGACTACTTTCCTTACACGGCATGGTTAGTCTTAGTGTGAACATAAAGAGAACTTCGACACAAACAATGGCGATTGTTCACAAAAAATTACCCTCTGATTTTAAATTTTTATTACGTAAAATAGGGTATTTTAAGATACTAACTTGAATATTTTTGTATTTTAAGCGTTAGTTTTTTTAATAATTCGATTATAAAATTATTTCTCCGATGACGTCATAAGGGACAAGTTTACATTGATTTCTTTGCCTAGAAAACAAAAATAATAAAATTAAGTTTTATTTTCTATATATAATCATAGTAATCTGTGCTACTATTTAAATGTCACTGTCATTACTCATTACGTATCATGATCATTTTAGTGTTTTTTGTCGCTAGGCTTATAATTTTTCGTGTTCAACCATTATTATTTACTATAGTTATCGTTAATTTTTTTAAAGTGGTCTTTAGGGAAAATCCGTGTTATAGAACTTAAATCAAATCATGTAGTACAGCTAGATTTTTTTTTACACCTGAAGCAGGCAAACAGGCAGACGGCCCACCTTAGATTTAGTAAGGCCAAATAAAGTCAAACGCAATTCTTACAAAATACAAGAAGATCGTACGTTTTTGGAATTTTAACTAGACAGAAATGATTAGGGACACTATTCCTCGAAATGGTTTTTCAAAAAGCTAAATTGAAAAAAAGTGAACAATCCCAATTCGGTTATGAATTTTACATTAACTATTACCCGTTAAAGTTTAAATGTATCTACATTAGTATATTTCAGAGAAATCTTATCTTCATTATCTTTCTTATGCTCTGCGATTTGTCCGTGTCAAATATACATTAATATTAAAGTTTTACAAGAATCATGAAGCAAAATGATCAAGTTGTAGGTGATTTGAGACTTTGTCGTAGTTTGGAAAATGTACGTTTCGTTGACACTTTCATGACAGTTACACAATTATTCGTTAACAATAAATAACTAATATCAATAATTGTACCATTTTAACCAATATTATCCATTATTGAAGTAAAAATTCCAACGTATCTTGTAAAATCTGTCTCATCTATCATATATACACAGTATTACACAGTACATAAGAATCTTTCCGATATCACTGATTAGATTTCAAATCCTATATAGATTGATAAGCGCATATTGGTTTTCAAAAAGCAAGAGTTTACTTCACCCAGTAACTACATTCTAAGCACTTACTATTGGTTTCGAAACTTCTCGAACAATAAAAAAGATTTTAGAACGATTGTAAAACGTGGTGGACTATACCCACAATGAAGCATTCCTAGCGAATATAAATTTTAAGAATTATTGTGATATTGTATTAAATCGAAAACAATCCTTATCTGAAAAATTATATAATGGATCTTGCTCAAAATATTTTTTTGTTTAAAAATATTTTTAAGGATAGATATTAGATTTTAAATTCATTATAAGTGTATCGTTGCCTTCTAAATTATTGAAAAAAATCCTAAAATCAGTACCTACCTAGAGTTTTTATTGGAATTGGAGGTAACATTAGTAATGTTACATTAAATAAAATTTGTTGAAGTAAATGGAATTCTATTATTATTCGCATGTAAGTATCTGTAATTTATATTATTATTATTATTGTAATTATTTTGTTTTTTTTCTTTAATTATGTTTGAATCAGTTTCAATTTAGTTAAACCACCAAATATTATTTAATTTTTCTTGTAATATTTCAGTGAACACCGGGTTTCCCGGAAGAGATTGCTATAAGCGATAAGGTCGCCCATTGTTCTAATGGAAATGTGTTTATATTAAATGTCTAGGTTTAAGTTATGGTGAACAATAAAGAGTTCTCATTCATTCACTTGACGCGGTTTTTGATTGAAGCTACAATCGACTTCCTTGCGACTTTTAGCTGCTTTAACCTGCCTTTGTCAAACAGTAGTTCGAACTCAGGTGTGGGTTTGCATTCAACCCGCATTCCACATTCAATTTCCTACCAATGGGGGATCGTAAAGAGAACACACGCTTCGAGCGCCAGCAAACTTTATTAGCCGCTTGTCCCGGCAAATTGTATTTGTAACTCAATGAAATAGTTCAAGATTTGCAGTAGTTTCTAAACGTCAATTTAAACCATAAACAGAGGTATAATTATTCCTTAACTACGTTGGCTTCACATATCTGATTGTTCATCTATTGTTATTGGGTTACGAAATTGAACATATCTAACGCTATAAAGATTTAAATCTTATTAGTATTGAATGACATTTATGTGCTTATGAAAGAAAAATACCATACGTGGCTTAAGGTTTAATATGTAAACACATATAATTCTTTTATATTAGTTAGCAAGTCCCGTTGTTATGTAAGCTAAGATAATAATGGAAGAATATTCTTCCATGTTATAAGTAAAGTTCTGACAGTCTATACTGATTATTTATAGAGTAGACTCAACACTTAGCAGGAAATTAATTGAAATGACATCTAAGAATGGTAATTGAAAAAAGAGTAAAATTATGCTAGGTAAAATGTCAACTAAATCAAATTAGTAATATGTATTATTTAATCAATTAGTCAATTTTCGTAACTTTGTTATTCTCTGTCCGTAGGTATGTTTTTTCATTGTTATAGAAATCGCAGCGTATTACACTACACTACTGTTTAATAAACAATATAGTGTTATCTAGGTTACAAAATCAAACAACTATCAATTGACTTGGTACAGGAGTAACTATTCTATAATTGCAATTCGTTCTTCCAATATCCATGCATATCGTGCAACAGCCGGCACACGACTGACACTAAACTCTTTTACGAGCATGTCGCCTGTCGCCATCTAGTTGCGGAGATTGGCAAGTGAACAGTAAATCTGGTGTGACTAGACACCACGTTAAACTGGAACTTTTATGGCGAATAAGCTTGTGAGTGTAAACGACCTAGTTTTAAGGTGCAGTAAAATGATTTAAAGTCGACTATGAGGTTGGAAGGTGATTTCATTGTGTAGGAGTAATTTGCGTCACATAAAGACAAAAATCTTATGCCCTGTTACTGAGGTACTTTTATCTGTTCGCTAACGCTATAGGTTCAATAACTTATAAAATTGCGTTTTTAAATACAAACACAAACTATATTAAATTTTTAGGGGACCAAATGACAACTATTCCGCATCAATCTAAACAAGAATCACTTAAATCGGATCATAAATCTCAGAGTAATCGGTGTACATATGGAACGGAATGGATTTTTTTCCATAAAAACTGTTCATAAAATGAAAACTACTGGGCCAAAGTTTGTAAAATTTTTAGGGGATCAATTGAAAGCTATTCCGTGTCGAACAAAAAAAGAATCACGTAAATCGGATCATAAATCTTGGAGTAATCGCTGAACATACATAAAAAATCAAAAAAGATCTCGACGACTTGAGAACCTCCTCCTTTTTTTGAAGTCGGTTAAAAACAGTTAATTTCGAGTCAGCTCTTAATTGTCTTACTACAACTCGAGACTGCAAACTAAAATTACAGAAGTCACTATTTCCAAACTGATGTCCATCAAAAACTTGAAACTGCATTTCGAGCCAAATGTGCCAAGTCAGGGACGCACGAGTTGATGAGGAGTCTCATCATTTCAGATGGCACATTTAAGGTATCAATAAGATCGCCGAATTTATAAATTTAAATAAAGATACGATAATAAAACAAATTTTCAGTAGCCATGATCACGGAGGACAAAAAATGTTAAGTGACAATGTGTATTAAGTTTTATTTTCAACTTGTTCATTTCAATTATTTAGTTTTAATTTTATTTAAGGTTATTATTTACTCCATGGGAGCCTAATCTAATTTACCACTGCGTCGCAACATGTTGTGGCTAGAAGAGAAGAAGTGGCACTAGAAACTCTTCGGCAAAATGCCTAGCTCTAATAATTTTGTATAATATGTGTATGGGTGGGAGGTAAAATAAAAAGAAACTGTCAATCAAGTTGGTTTGTGATTCAGTGCATGCAGAAAGAGTTCACATTATGTTAGGTCTGGCAGTCGATTTCTGCTGGTTTTGGGTCTTGATTATAAAAATAAAACGTTGTTTTATTATGTTGCTAATAGCGAAGGCTTAGAAAATATTAAATAAATATTTTATTTAAATATATATAAATTAATAAAACACGTATATAGTGTAGTATATATAAGCGAAAGGAGTATATATATATTCAAGTCTCTGACGATGTCAGAGGAAAATCCGGGCCCGGTAAGACCCTTACAAAAAACTTCTTACTACTGGATTAGGATTTATTACTTTCCTATTTAGGGAATCAAATAGCATATACACACCAAAGATCACGAGATTTTCTGCCAAGTCACCTTGGACAAGTGTGGCGGGTACACTGTCCGTTTTCTTATAGTACAAGGCCCGAGTCCAGCAGGGGGACGTTTACGGGCTGTTATTATTATTATAAGTAAACAGTGATTGTAGAAATATGCTCATTTAGTGAGCAAAGCGATCCACGTATTGGTTTTCCGACCAGGATACGCATATCAACGGCATTCAAATAGACACATTCAAATAGAAATTTGCGGCAAATTAAGTCCAGCAACTAATGTTTTAACAGTAAGTAATTAAAGATATATTATAAAGAATGAAAGAAACTATTTATTTCTAAACACGACACATACAAGACCTAACATAATAGAAGGTCATCATGCAGTCGATGATTACACCATACGTAGGTTTTTTGTACGCTAAGTAGCGGTAGGTAAAGTCAATTCCTTTCAGCAAACCCTCTTACTGTTTTTGACAAAGTCCCAAATGTGACAAAACATAATAGAAACAATAATGATAGAATTACATATAATCGAATGGAATAAAAAAAACTTACCTGTATTTTATTCTACCCACAGTCCCTCAAGACCTCAAGGTAAGGTGTCCAGAAAGCAGGCTATGTTTCCTCGCTGGATCGCCATACTGATCTGTTGCTCGAGGTAAGCAGTTTCTGATCACCTGAAGAGAGAAGAGGTATATGGCCTCAGGCACCTCGGTCCAAGCGCCAGGACAGCAAACGGCACAAACTTTTAACTCTCACTGGGGGTTGCATAATAGTTAGAAAACATACAAAACTTCTAGGCTGCAATTTGAGATCATGGCATCGTAATTAACAATATAGGATAATGTAGGTATTATCAAGATGTGCAGTATAATTATCTATGTAAGCTGTTATACAATTTATTCTTTTGAAAGTGTCATCTAGTATCCAATTGGTTAGAAGTTCTTTATATCTTTCTATGATCAAAACAAGCAATATTATCTGCAAATCTATTTTTATTATTAGCGTAATTAATCATTGTAAATATTAACTAATTTTGATTCTAATGTTTATTTTCTGTTGGTAGATAATTTTTTGATTATAATCTAAAGATACGAGTTTACGTGTATAGTTAAAGCAGATAATACTTTCGATTTTTCAAGCGAGAAATACACTCACTAGTAATTTAAAAATTATGAGCGAATTTTAAAATTCAAATTTTAAACTGAAAATTTTAGAAACTTATTATTTTTTGTAATATAAAATCAATAAAATAAAACAAATAAATTTTTTTTGAGCTGTCCTTTAGAGGGAGTTCTTAAAACATCAAAAACTAACATTTTTCACTCGAGACTCAAAAAAAGGGCGCCATCCTACTGTACATAGTATTAAAAATTATATCCTCTTAACTTTCAAAGTATGAAATTTAGAATACTGAAAAAACTATGACAGGAATTTTTTGAGACTTAGACGTGTAATAAATCCAACTCCATTTTCAATTAAAAATAGTTTAAACAGGGTGAATGTTAAATGATTAAGTTTTCAACTCAACGGGGCCCTTGACTGCGCTTGCTACAACGCATTTGCCCGATGTTATTATATCTTTAATCGTCTAACTTAATTGAATTATCCTGTCACAAAAAAATCTAAATGATTATTTCTAATGTTTTAAAATTACGATAAATGTTGCTGATAAAGTACATTATTGATTTTGTGATAAAAATATATAAAGCATTTTGTTTTTCGCCAAAGTTCAAGTCTTAGCGATAATACTCATCTTTGGCGTTTGGTTATTGCCTGTTTTTTATTTAATTAGTGCGTGATAGTTTAATAGCTGAGGGGTCAGTGTCTTGTTCCAATGAATCATGGTAGGCGACGAGTCATATTGCCGCCGCTTGTTGGAACTGAGAGGGACGACGCCGGAGGCTATGCTTCCCCTCGGACAGTGCATGTAGGCTTTGGTGCTTTCGTGTATGTCGTATGAGTTTCACTGAGTATGCCGAATTGCCACCTTTCCCATAGCCCCGGCATTAGTCGAAGGACGGAACAGCGAGGGGTTTTATTAAGAACCCCCGACTCGGGCAGAAATAGTACTTCTTTTGAGATGCTAATGCCACCTCAATGTGGCGAATCCCACATGCTCTCGCTACGCTCCCTAGTAGCGCTAGTCCTCACTCAGATTTGCCTTACAAAAAGAAGAAAATGTACCTGTTTGCTAAACCCATGTACATATTCTTTGAATTATCATGTGCTGATAGAAAAAGCAAACATTGTCTGTATTGGTGACAGTTGCTTCTTCCAAATAAAACTCTATGTGGACTGTATGACTTATTATTATTGTATGAAGGCGTTAGTTACAATGAAATTAAAACTAGTAGACGAGCAGAGAATATAACGACGAATGGCAGAGAGTAGAGTAGTGAGTATTAGTGCCATAGGTACGTGAGCAATTCCGGCCTCCAAGGTCGCTTCTTGTCTCTCCCGTTTCTTCCGACGCCTAGCTGCTAACTGTGTGAGCTATGGGCGTCGGCGATATGCGGAGCGTAGAGAGAAGGTGTCCGTCGGCGGGCGGGTCAGACATTGACCGGCGATTATCCCTGTCCCTGTGCTATTGGGGTGAACTGCTAGTGGTACTAGGGTTCTAGGAATATGGGGATTATATGGCGTCTGCCCGTCGTAATGTCGGGGAACAAGGAAAAATGGGCTCTATGACTCGCCACGCCATTAATTATATTTATTTTCGTGTTTAGTTTTATTTTCCCAGAAAGCTTTAAAATAACTCGATACATTTTCCGCTGTGGGGTTAAAAGGAAAATATCAATAGACTCTCCCGGCTTTATGGGGAAGTTGGCGAGTTTCAGACAAAGGTACAGGCAGCGAATGGCCGCGGTCAGCCTTTATAAAGTGGACTTTTATATCGAGACCCCGCGAAACACGACCTCCTGCAGTAAACTATACCCAACAATGAATTAGAGCGTAATGGAAGTGGCACTGCTACTTTTTCGTGCAGAATTAGAAAAGAATACTAATTCCTGTGACCGGGTGGCCTCTCGTAAGAGGCGACAAAACAACCCACAGACTGGTGGTAGGGCATTTGCCCGATTGGATGGCTTGGTAACTCTGGTTTAGAGTATGCCGCCATAACAACTTTGAGTTGTGTTCCGGCTTCAGTGGCCAGGTTCCAGTCTCTCATTTAAGGCCGGCAGCATATTGACAGCACCTCTAGTATTACTAATGTCCATAAGATAGGCAACAGTAACCTCTTTTCAACACAGAGGGGCAGCCAGCCTGTCTACTGTGATTAAGAGGCTATGTACGCCTAATTCAAATCGGCATTTCATAAAATCAACCCCGCACGTCCGATATTTACTTCGATGGAACAGCGCCAAATAAAACTTCGACCGTGGCGAAATATTGCAATTGACCATACCGACGCGCACCGCGCGCCTTGCCGACTTGATTCAATTTATTTGATTCTAAAGCCCACGAGAGCGAGACAAACTGTCCTAAAGTGAGATAGACCGTTTGTATGCGTAATTCCTATTGAAATTTTGACACGACTTCCTAAGCGTCTTTAGCCCAACGGCTTACCATGCTCAACGGTAACTAGGAGGTACAGGGTTCAAATCCTCCTCTAAGACTTTACGTTTTTTTTTTCCCAAGAACTTTTTAGATAGGTAAATTTTATTAAAATTATTTCATTGTACTATGGAACACCAATGAGTTCATATTATTCCTTCCCTAGAGCCGAACTTTGCATCTGTGCAAATGTCCATGGGCGGTAGCCATCTCTTAAGAAATTAAGAGGAACTTACTATCAAATTTTTGACTGGGTAAACGGTCGTGTCACACGATCTGGATCCTTATTAAACTACATTTATTACTAAGTTTTGGTAGAGATAGATATAGCGTAATAACAGGTCACTTTAAATATCGTTAGTCCTGTTACTGTTATACAAAAATAACAGCATTGATTATCTGCAATTACATTTACATAACATAATATTGTTATTTAGTTTTTATTCGAATGAAGTTCCTTTGCGCGGCTTGCGGTGTTGCCAAATTATCGCTTTCAGTGTTAATTTTTTTTTCTTTACGTAAATTATTTTTCAGCGCTTAAAGGTGTTAATTTATTTAGCGCTTTTTTAATTCTGTAACTCTTCACTGAATTATCGTCGTGTATTGCAATATTTTATTTACAATATAATAATACTTCAATCTTCCAAACCAGTCATAACTAATAGGTTATTATTTAAAATTATCGTAGCACTGTCTTAGGTGAACACCCTAATTCAAATCGGTGTTTCACATCCTAAAGTGAGAGGAGTTCACATGATAATACTTATTGAAAATTCGACATGTAACACTAAGAATGTTTAGCCTAATGGTATTCTAATACTCTGGTAGTGAGAAGGTATAAGATTCGATCCCCATAAAATTTGTTCTTTTTTTCACTTTTTCTAACTAAATTTGATACAGTAAAAATATTTTAATGATATTAGTTTTTAGATAGGTAAATTTTATTAAAATTATTTCATTGTATTATGGAATAACAATGAATTCATATTAGCCCTTCCCTATTATCCCTATTAATATTATAAATACGAAAGAAACTGTCTGTCTGTTTATTCCGTTTTCAGGGAACAACTACTGGAACGATTTGCTGAAATTTGGGCTATTTCAGTCATTTTAGCCATTTCAGCCATTTGGACCATTAAAGCCATTTCAGCCATTTGGGCCATTTCGGCCATTAGGGCCATTTGGGCTATATCAGTCATTTCAGAAATTTCGACCATTTCAGTCATTTCAACCATTTTAGTGTTTTTGGCCATTTCGGCCATTTGGGCCATTTCAATCATTTCAGCCATTTGGGCCATATCAGTCATTTTAGTCATTTATAGCATTACAGCCATTTCGGCCATTTGGGCCATTTCAGTCATTGCAGCCATTTCGGTCATTTGGGCCATTGCAGCCATTTCAGTCATTTCAGCCATTTAAGCCTTTTCGTTCATTTAGGGCATTTGGGCCATTTCGGCCATTTCAGCCATTTTAATCATTTCAGCCATTTCGGCCATTTTGGCCATTTCGGTCATTTGGGCCATTTGGCCATTTTGGTCATTTCAGCCATTTCGACCATTTCAGCTATTCCGACCATTTCAGTCATTTCAGCCATTTCGGTCAATTCGACCATTTGGGCCATTCAACCGTTTGATCATTTAGACCCGTTCGGCCATTTCAGTCATTTCAGACATTTCGGCCCCGTGGGCCATTTCAACCATTTTAGTCATTGCAGCCATTTCTGCCATTTGGGCCATTTCAGCCATTTGGGCTATATCAGCCATTACAGTCATTTCAGAAATTTGGGTCTTTTTAGTGATTTCGTTCAATTCAACCATTTGGGCCATTCGGCCGTTTGATCATTTAGACCCATTCGGCCATTTCAGTAGTCATTTCAGCCATTTTGGTCATTTGGGCCATTCCAGCCATTTCAGCGATTTCGGCAATTTCGGCCATTTGGGACATTTGGGCCATATCAGCCATTTCATTCATTTCAGCCATTTCGGCCATTTTAGCCATTTCAGTCATTGCAGCTGTTTGAGCCATTTTAGCCATTTCGGTCATTTCATCCATTTAAGCCTTTTCGTTCATTTAGGGCATTTGGGCCATTTCGGTCATTTCAGCCATTTGGGCCATTTCAGTCATTTAGGCCATTTCGGCCATTTCAGCCATTTCAGTCGTTTCAACCATTTGGGCCATTTCGGCCATTTCGGCCATATTCGTCATTTCGACCATTTGGGCCATTTCAGCCATTTCGGTCATTTCAGCCATTTCAGTCATTTTGGCCATTTCGGTCATTGGGGCCATTTGAACCATTTCGGCCATTTTAGCCATTTCAGTCAATTCAGCTATATCGGCGATTTGGGCAATTTCAGCTATTTCGGTCATTAGGGCCATTTCAGCCATTTCAGTCATTTCAGCCGTTTCAGCCATTTCGGTCATTTGAGCGATTTGGGCCATTTCAGTCATTTTGGCCATTTAGGCCGTTACGGTTATTTAGGCCATTTCGGTCATTTCGGGCATTTCAGCCATTTCGGTCATTTCAGCCATTTGAGCCATTTCGGCCAGTTCAGCCATTTGGGTCATTTTGGCAATTTAGGCCATTTCGGTCACTTCGGTCATTTGGGCCTTTTAGGCCATTTTGGCCATTTCAGTCATTTCAACCATTTCAGCCCTTTGGGCCATTTCGGCCATTTCAGCCATTTGGGCCATTTCAGCCATCTTGGCCATTTAGGCAACTTCGGACATTTCAGTCATTTCAACCATTTGGGCCATTTTGGTCATTTCGGACATTTCGGCAGTTTCAGTAATTTCAAACATTAGGGCCATTTCAGCCACTTCAGTGAATTCAGCCATTTCGGCCATTTGGGCCATTTCAGCCATTTCGGTCATTTAGGCCATTTTGGTCATTTCGGTCATTTGGGCCATTTCAGCCATTTCATACATTTCGGCATTTTCAGACAATTCAGCTATTTCGGCCATTTGGGCCATTTCGGTCATTTGGGTCATTTTGGTCATTTCGGTCATTTGGACCATTTCAGCCATTGCGGTTATTTGGGCCATTCCAGACATTTCGGTCATTTGGGCCATTTCACACATTTCGGCCTTTTCAGTCAATTCAGCTATTTCGGCCATTTGGGCCATTTCAGTCATTTCGCCCATTTCAGCCATTTTGGTAATTTGGGCCATTTCAGCCATTGCGGTTATTTGGGCCATTCCAGACATTTCGGTCATTTGGGCCATTTCAGCCATTTCACACATTTCGGCCTTTTCAGTCAATTCAGCTATTTCGGCCATTTGGGCCATTTCAGTCATTTCGCCCATTTCAGCCATTTCGGTAATTTGGGCCATTTCAGCCATTGCGGTTATTTGGGCCATTCCAGACATTTCGGTCATTTGGGCCATTTCAGCCATTTCACACATTTCGGCCTATTCAGTCAATTCAGCTGTTTCGGCCATTTGAGTCATTTTAGTCATTTCGGCCATTTGGGCCATTTCGGTCATTTGGGCCACTTCATCCATTTCGGCCATTTCAGATATTTCGGCCATTTTAGCGATTGCGGTCATTTGGGCCATTCCAGCCATTTCAGTAATTTCGGTCAATTCGACCATTTGGGCCATTCAGCCGTTTGATCATTTAGACCCGTTCGGCTAAATATATTTTCATCTCGGAAATCTCATTTTTCGGGATAAAAAGTAGTTCTTGGCCACCCTCGGTATTAACATAACATATGTACTCAGTTTCAGCCAAATCGGTTCAATAGTCTTTCCAAACAGTGAGACAAATATACTTGTGGATTTTTTTACGTGGAACCCTAAAAACGTAGCCTAAGTTACTTCTTATAACATCAGCTATCTGCCAATGAAAATTACGTCAAAATCGATCCAGCTGTGTCAGAGATTAGCCGGAACATCCAGACACACAGACAGACAAACAAAAATTCTATAAATAGCATTTTCGGAAACTCCTGGTCCGATCATATTAGACTTTATTTTGAGATTTCAAACAGGCACTTCACTTTTATTTATCTGTATAGATAAGAACTATAAAATAAATAATAATAGATATATATATAATAGTTTAAAAAAAAACACAAAACAAATAAAATTTAATAAATTTGGTTTTTGATGAATGGGGTCTTAAAAAAAGCGTGGGATGTATTCAATGCGCTTTTTCTTCTTCTTTAAAATCTTAAAGAGCGCCTTTCTTTAAACTATTATTTATTTTTCATTTTCAGTTGTTATTTTTTAAATGTTAATGTTTTTTTAATTTAAATTTTAAATATAAGCTTTTGAGATTCTGCATATCATGTAGCAGCAGAGTGCTAACTAAGACAAGTAAAACAAGCCCAAACACGACGCGTTTATCTTGTTTAGTAAAGGAGTTCCTATAGCCACCTTCCGACTTCATCATCAGATCAGCTCCATGATACCATATTATTGCATTGTCACGCGATATAAACATACGAGCCCAAACACGACGGGTCTATCTTGTTTAGTACAGGAGTTCCTATGGCCACCTTCCGACTCCATCATCAGATCAGCTCCATGGTACCATATTATTGCATTGTCACGTGATACAAACATACGAGCCCAAACACGACGGGTCTATCTTGTTTAGTACAGGAGTTCCTATGGCCACCTTCCGACTCCATCATCAGATCAGCTCCATGATACCATATTATTGCATTGGCACGCGATATAAACATACGAGCCTAAACACGACGCGTTTATCTTGTTTAGTACAGGAGTTCTTATGGCCACCTTCCGACTCCATCATCAGATCAGCTCCATGGTACCATATTATTGCATTGTCATCGACCTTTGACAGGTGTTCAAACTTTGAATTAAATCTGATCGTTAAAAGTAGGACAAAATCGAGCTCAAAGGGGAAGGTTACAAACATACATACATACATACAGGTGAAGCTAATAAAAGCGTGTTAAAAACATAATAGGGCTAAATAAAAAAAATTGTTAGAAAAGGAAAATGGAGCGAGCACTCAACTTGAACAACGAAACTTCATATTTCTAACTATCCATGTGTCTACGTCATTTCTATTGAGAAACATAGATGGCGCTTTAGAATTTTAATGTTACCGGTAAGGTAAAAATTTTATTGTCAATAGCATAAAAGTCCAAATGAAATGAAATATAAAAATTTTGAAAAGTATTTTTATGGCATTTTATAAAATTATTTAGGAAGAGAAAAAGAGCATTTTATCAACTTTCTTATAAAAAAAAATCTTCTGGATCAAGTGAAACTAGTAGGGTTCGAACCCACACAGCTAGTGATTTAGACCAGACCTCTACCGTATAAGCCAAATAAGTATAGCGCGACCGTTTCAAAATTCTTGTTATTATTGCTCCTTCGTTTATTTAAAATTATTTTTCAATGGCGGTCGTGGAGAAGAGCAGCGCGTCCGTATTAGCCGACGCTCTAAGCGATCTAACAAATTCCATACATTGGGACCGGCAGGCGGGATTTTTGCAGTCATTTTTAATAAAATAATTAATTACTTCCAAATTAAGTTAAGTAACCGAATAAAACTCTATAATTGTATTTGTTATAATATGATATGTTACTGTTATTTATTTTATCGATGTACGATTAACAGTAATAACAATAACGAAGATTGAATAACTCGTTTAGAGGTTACTTTGCAATTATTTTCTATCGAGAAAATTTATCGCAAATGCGTTCCGAGTACAAAGTTTACGCCAGAAATATGATCAAGATTGACATATATTTTTTTCACCGCAATAAAGTGTGTATAACTACTGTAAAAATAATTGAGAAATCGATCTAAAAACGCATTCTGTCTCTTATAACGCTGTTAAGCAATAAAAATAAATAATAAATTGTATCAACTTATGAACATCACACCGCTGGATTAAAGCTTCCAGTTGATTTTTTTTGCAAAGCTGGTTAGCAGTTAGGCGTCGAACATAATGGAAAGTGATTATTCTCGCCTATAGCTTTTGTAAAAGCAGGGGCTAAGCGCAGGGACGGAGCTAACGCGTGGCAAGCATTTAAGATAAAATAGATGGGATGCGATAGAATAAACAGACAGAAAAATTATGGGGAAATGGATTGTGGAAGCTGACGGGTTATACGATGTGCAGATTTTTTCATTCACGAGTCCATGGTATTTGTAACAATATGCACACTAGGTCAGAAGAACCCTTAAGCAGTGCATGTTTCCCGCCAGCCCTTGAGTCTGCGTAACCAGAAGGAGACTCGAGTGACTTAATCATAGCGTTATCAAGAAGATAGGAGAAGATGGATATCAGGAGAAGGCAAAACAGAAAAACAAGTTTTAAAATATTGACTTAGGGAATATATATCTTAAATAATAATAATAATCTGCAAACAAACACACATATTGTATATTGCCAAGCTAAGTAAGTTACGTTTGAGTTACGGGTAATATATAAAAGACCATTCTGAGGAGGATCCCAGACACCCAGACAATATTAAATAACAGAATGATTTTTAAAATTCTTTCAGTGTTAGATAGCTATAGGAAGGCTATAGGCTATATATCACCACGCTAAGACCAATAGGAGCGGAGCACCAATGAAGAATGTTTCAAAATCGGGGGCTTTTGAAAACGAATTCTACGCGGACGTCGTCGCGGGCACATCTAGTAATTAATAAAATGAATTAAAAATACAACTTTCTCGACGCAATTTATTAAATTACTTCGTTAAGTTACATTTAATATATTTTATTATTAGATGAATTTAATTCAGAAAACATTGACACATCCAGAGGTTTTATAGCTTAGCATTCCCTCCCTCGGGAGATTGAATAAGAGCGAAGTGAAGCCGACGGCGGATTTATGAGGATTCCCCGAGACATTGCACTCCTCTCTGATTGCCAGTTTATTTTGTGTCAAAGTGCGTGCACAGAGCTCCCTCTAACGGTAATACACTTTAAGTCTAGACGTGTTAGGTTTAGTAAAAATATTTGTAAAGTTAAAACCTACTTGTATTTTTAAAAGTTAAAGGTACTTTTTTATGAGTGGAGTACAGCGGACAGGCTAACGACTTACCATATGGAAAGCGGTTACCGTCGCCAATGGATATTTGTGACACCACATATGTCACCAATGCACTGCCAGCCTCGAACAAATTTGTAAAACACCCTTTTTAAAAAAACTCCACATCGTAGCGCTGTGACAAAACCTTAATTGATAGCTCATTCCAAATCCTCACGGTACACAAAAGAAACGTTCTTGAGAAATGTTGCGTAAATGAGTGAAGTGGCTGATGGTAGTGCGCCTGAATGCTCAGCCGATGGCATACAGTGCGGTTTTATACCGCAGTGCGGTTATACCTGAACAATGAAAAAAAAGATGCTAAAAACGGAGTCAGGGGGATGTAAGAAGTGAAATGGAACTAATTTAGTTTTTTTTCAAATTGTTTGTTTCTCTGTTTACATGGGCAAATTTCCGAAACGATTGACCGATTTAAATAAAATTTTGTATGGTGGTAGCTTACATCCCTGGTCTACATATAGGATACTTTTGATCCCAAAAATTCAAAGGTTTTCCCTGGGTTATAGTTATAGTTAAAAAATTAATTACTAAAACAGCTTATCATATTAAACACACTAGATGGCGCTGAGAGTATTCTACATCGCGATCGTGACACGGACAAAGTCGCGGCCATCAGCTAGTTTACACATAGAACAGGTTCATAATGTATCTCATTAATATGTCTTCTCTCTTTTCTTTCACCTTCGCGGGGGTCGCTACAATATTTATTTTCCTTCCATAGTCCTTCCTCTATTCGTCTATTCTCTATTTAACACACAATCCATCCATCTCTTGCAGGTTACCATTCTATTTGTCGTGACTTGCATCTCTCTTCATTACATAACCATACCACCTTAATCTTCTTCTCAATTTTTCAGTCAGGGGTTTACCTTTCAAAGGTCTCCTTATTTACTAATTTTTCACCTTATCGATAATTGTAACATCACACATCCATCTCAACCTCCTCATTTCAGCTTATAATATCATAAAAAATAGCTTATCCCGACTCAGTTTTCTCAAAAACGATTGTTTACATTATTCTTGAAATACCGCGGTACTTTGTGTTTCGGGAATACCAGGTCCAGCGCGGACGAAGTCGCGGGCTCATCCTAGTTATAATAAAAGAAGTGTTTTGGCTTCATGGTCATCAGTATTTAATTTACATACGTGCCGAATTTCAGCCAAATCGGTCCAGTAGTTTTTCCGTAAAAGCATAACAAACAAACAGACAAATATCATTTTATCCCGGAAACAATCCCATTTTTCGGGATAAAAAGTATCCTATGTTCATCCTCGGTATCGAAAATATATATATACTGAGTTTCAGCCAAATCGGTCCAGTAGTTTTTACGTGAAAACGGAACAGACAGACAGACAGACAGACAGACAGACAGACAGACAGACAGACAGAGTTACTTTCGCATTTATAATATTAATAGGGATTTATTTTCGTAATGTTTTCGGACATAAATTAGCAGTAACCCAGTGCTCCAGTATTGTGTTCAACCCACAGCGAGTCAAGAGTTAGTTACTTAGCTAACATGACGTCTTTTGATCATAATAATAGATTAGTATGTACATCATAATGGAAACCGCTATGACCAAAACAAAATAGAATAGAACAATCCAACTCTCAATCCACTCTCATCTCGGTCCATAAAAAATATTGTGCAGTCTTAGCACACTGTAATCGCCCCTCTAGCCCGAAATTACCCGAAAAATGCCAGCGCCCTCGAGTGAATCGTTTGGGGAGGGTATCGGGAAACATTGAATAAAACAATCACAATGTACTTCAGAAGTAATTGACAGATACTGCAACATACTATGTTCTAACTGGACTTATAAAGTCAGCTGATTCACATTACTCATAACAACATAATCACGAAAAATAATTCGTTTATTTATTTTTTATTCCGAAAGTACAACGGATAGGTTGATAGCCCACCTGATGGAAAGCGGTTACCGTCACCTACGGACACCTGCACCTTTCAACGTGCGGGTTGATGAAAGCGGGTTTAATAAGCGGTACAACACACAAGACGCGACGAGGTTTGTGCGGGAGCAGCGATGCGTTTAGCGGTCGAGCGTAGACTATGTCACATTGTTTAGTGACAGATGCGGCGGAAGTAAAAAGAAACAAAAGAGGCGGCGACCAAATAGGTCGGCGTTAACAATGTGTCTTATGGAGGTGGAAATATTTTTATCATAAGACTAAATAAATGAAATGGCATAGAAAACGGTGATCTAGGCTCATTATTCTACCTATATTCTTGAGGGACTGGGCAGAATACGATACAAATAAGTTTTCTTTTATTAATAAATTCATATGTACATTTAATAATAATTAATAACTTTCTATCTTAGTATCAATATTTTAGTACTATTTACATAATAAATGAAAAATTATCAAATTATAGGTCTAAAGAAAAATGATAAATAAATTAAGTAAATATGAAGTGCATAATTATTACGTGCAATAATATGTACGTATGTACATAATTTCCAAAGAAACTGTAAAACTATTAGAAAATGTATTTAGAATTGTAGAGTTCAACTATTTACACTTGTAATTAGCATATAGATGATTAATGTTTAATTCTTACTCAGACTCGAACAGGTGTATTAATTATTTGTCACACAAGCCTTTCTATGAGACCTTGGTACTGGGCGAATACTCAACGCGCATCATTGTCCACAATTACGTTTTTAAAAATTCGTGCTGCATCATTCAATTTGCAAGAGCATCTATTTTATCTATTCTATTATTTATTGTTATGTTAAAAAAAAATTTGTTTCAAGACACTTGAAACATATTTTTTTTAAAGGAGACACGGTAGATTCACTATACTAGATATATCCTTTAAAAAAATCGTGTTTGTTGATTTATGCACATACTAGTATGTATGTATATACATCAGCTGAAATCTGGGTCGCATAGTATTTAATATTAAGCATATCGTATATGTGTTAACCAATGTCTTAGAATGATAAAAAATATGCGACGACGCGAAATGAGGAGTCCGTGTATTTGTAGATTAGATAACTCGCTATGACATTGGCCTGGTGTGGATCCCTTTCGACAAGGGATGCCCTTTTACATCTCAAGTTTGATTTCTTATGTCAGGCTCTTCAGCGGTCTAATGTAATAGGACCTTGTAAGACAACTTGATGTGGCTTTTTATGTCAAATCAATAGCAAATCATGGTCATGGCGTAATTGTATTGTTACGGGTAGCGGCACTCGAATTATAATGCATATAATCATTTTCTATTCTATAAAGTTGAACTTCAACTATGTCTGGGAGAGTGTTAGAACTTTTGAAACTGTCTGGCCGTTTGGGAATATATATATATATATATATATATATATAATCTTTGAATGACATGACAAGAGCTATGAATGTCAAAGAAGCAAGTGGGGTGTGTAGAAGTATAAACCTAAATAGCGCTCTGTTGTTCGTGCCTACCCCGCAAGGGACCTGGCGTGAAGTTATGTATGTATGTATGTATAATCTTTGAATAGTTGACCAAGTAATATATATAAAACTCAGATTTTATATTATGTCTTAAGTAGAATTATTAAACTTTAAAGGCGTCTGGCAGGGGGTTGCCACCCTACAAAGTGTCTGGCAACGGATGGTGTGATATTCTAATAGTATCCTGTAGGACATACTAAAAAATTGCGCATTATGCTATAATGTTTTTGAGCAGCAATTATACTCACCTTTGCTACCTGTTACCTGTTAAAGCCACCACGGTTCGAGATTCATAATATCCAAACCTTCTTACCTGCTGTAGGGTACTTGCACAGATTTTTTTTAGCCTTTATACTATGTGGTAGGACTGGCGATCACGGGCTCTTAGTCTATATTTGTACTATTCAAGCATTGGCTATATTATAATTATACACTGCTCGGGCAAATATTATAATTTTTAAAATATGACTATGAAAATATATTAAGCCCTAGATCACTAAACATACTGCACAGACTACCAAAGTAAAACATCGTATTGGAAGATTTCTAGTCTTTTCTTTTTTTATAATATTACCGAATAATCTAGTATCAAAAAACATAGTTCGCACTACTAGATCGTAATTCGCCGTCGTAGGCGTTTCCGCCACGCCTAGCGCTCGGTAAACCTCTGATGAGTCCCTGGACAACACGACGGTATGTCATTAGCTGTATATACTGTCGTAAGTATAGCGACATTACCAAATGCATTAGACCCATCGTACAGATGGAACTTTTCAAAACAAATCATATTAAAACACTGTACATAAATCTTTCTTAACTTATATTTATTATACCCTATTTTTATGCAAGTCCTTTAGTATATTTTAGTTTGATTTTAAGATATGTATTATAATGCCCTACTCCACCCGCATTAGCGGTAGTGACTGTGTCCAAATGCATCTTAGTTTAGCATAAAAAATAATGGCTTGGCTACATCTGCACGATATAGTTACTAACACTAACATTATAATACGTGTGTAGGAAAGTAATCAAAATTTTAAAAAAATGTAGGCAATATTTAGTCAAAATAAAATAGACATAAATTACCGCGCTTAAAACCGTTAAAACGTAGTTTTATTGTTTTGTACACATAGTCACGAAAACTTAAGAAAACATTAAACATAAATGTATTAGTAAATAATAATAACAAACTTTATTTTCTCCCAAAAATACAAGTCTTAGTTAAAGAACATTGTGTTATAAATAAGTCTTACATACGATACACAAAAAGTTAATCAAAAATGGAGCAGAGGGAGACAAGAGTCCAAAATGAGAAAACTCCATGGAAAATATACTAAAAAGCTAATAGTAGATAAAATGTACTAGAATACATAAGTTGTAATTTTAGAAAAAAGAAAAGAAAATCATAAAAAGTCTACCCCCCCCCTCCCCATTTATATGTCCACAGTTTCAGAATAATGTAAAAACAAGACGTGAAAAAGAAAAGGCTGTCTTGAACTATGACGGGGAAGTATGCGAAAAAATCTAGTCAAACGAAGTATAGAAGTTTTTCGGATATACATTTTTTTACTGGACGATTGGAACTCCTGGTGTTTTTGTTCCATATTACAGGCAAATGTGAGTAAGTCATCTCGTCCGTACATATAAATCTACATATTCGCTTGTCAAACTTTTCCAAAGGTTTATACAGTACACACGCAAAGTTAAAAGCATGCATATGTTCGAAGAACCTCCAAACCAAGTTCATTGAGAAATGGCTTTCGGAATTGATTCTGACAATCTCTCCGGACACTTTAAAACACGCTAAAATGCCTCCTACGCCATGCTGAGAGTAATTTATACTTTATTGTTCATTTGATAAAGTCGAAGTTCAAAAGGCACATTTTGCTAAGGTTTTTATCAAGAAAACCGTTGCTCCTTCAGATTTATTAGTTGTTCTTCTCTCGTGTAATGGATTTTTAAGTGAATAAACAACAACAAAAGTACGCCGTATATAAGCCTCTTTGCATTCGTTGTGGGATCGTATGTGGTAAAATGCTTGGAATTTTTATATAGGCATTAAATTCTACTACCTGCGTTACCTAGATAGCACAAGAAACAATTTTTATAATATTTTTTTCTAAATTATTATTCGTCGTAACAAACGTAACATTATATTTGCATATTCATAATTATATAAGCTGTTAACTAAATATAATATCTATTAAATTTGTAATCAAAGTTGATTTATTAGTTATGTCATAGAAAAGAATTTTATAAATGTCTGTAAGAAACGTAAGTCAGAAAAGCTCTCAAATCCTCCATCACTACATGGCACCATAGGTTTCTGCTGTTCTTTAAAGTTTTACAATTCTAAACATTTCAATATTCAATCGTCAAAGACTAAAAAGAAATTTATTAAGCAAGGCTTGGAAACTGGTAAAAAACCAACCGCTATCAGACTAAGTACATAAGAACTTTTCTTTCCGTTTTTGTTGTCACTTAAGTTCAATCAACCGGTTTATGATAATGAATTTCATAACATTCAAAATTGAATAAACCGGTTTCGTACGATTTAGAACGGTTATTATTGCACACCTTCAACTATGTGGTACACCAAGCTTTTAGTCAGACAAAAACGTATGCTTGGAGAGATAGAGTGATACTTTCTCTACTCGCGGAATAAACTGCCTAACTCAAGTTTATATAATTGTTTCTCAGGCCACCAGAAGCCACAGATGGCCACCCAAAGCCCGATATGGCCACCGAATGCCTATGAATGGTTAACTAAGCCGCAGACGAAGTCAGTGTAAAGCCCGCGAAGGCCATCGGATGCCGCAGACTGGCCAACGAGAGCCGTTGAGAGACCACCGTTAGAAAGGCTCCAAACACCGCCACCGCCGGGCGAAGAGGTTTTCCTCTAGGCTCTAACCTCCTCGCCGCGTCAAATGGCCAAGAGAAAAAAAGATCATCAAAAAAATAATCTCTTTAAGGTTTAAACGAAATAGCTGACTAAAACCGTTTATAACTAGTGGCTAGTATCCAGTGAATGAATGAATGAATGAATGAATGAATGAAAACACTTTATTGTTCACCAAAAATTAAAACTACGTTCTTAAAACTAAGTACGATATACATGTTGAACAAAGGGCGGCCTTATCGCTTAAAGAGATCTCTTCCAGGCAACCCCCTAAACTAAGGAAACATTAAGACAACAGTGGCGGTGAAAACAATAAATAATAAGAAACATACAAAAAGAATAAGTGAATAAATAAATAATAATATACTTTATATACTATACAAAAATAAGACATATCATACTATATATAAGATCAGCAGCATGTTTTAGACTTGCGAGGACCAAAAATATTTAGTAACCATTACTTTAAAAGACAATATAGATTTAGCTTGTCTGATATTGAGTGGCAGGGAGTTCCATAAACGGACAGCCTGTACCGTGAAAGAGTTATCAACAAAGGAAGAAGTGTGTACAGGTGTCATTAAGGAGAGGTTATTACTAGAGCGCAAATAACGGGAATGAGAAAGATGTAGGAAATCAAAACGTCCCTTTAAATACGGAGGGGTACGAGGATCAAAAAGGATATTGTACAAAAGAGAGAGTAAGTGAATATTCCGGCGAAGGCGAATAGGTAACCATTTAAGCTTCTTGCGATATTCGGAAACATGGTCATATTTGCGCAACCCAAATATAAACCGTATACAGACATTTTGAAGTCGATCGAGCTTGTTTAGTTGTTCTTGTGTTAAGTCGATATAACTGGCATCAGCATAATCAAGTATGGGTAATAACAGAGATTGAGCAAGCATTACTTTAGTATCAGTAGGGAGGAAATTTTTAAGTCTTCTAAGCGAAGCTGCCGACGCAAATATTCTTCGGCTGAGATTGGTCAAGTGAGGCCTCCAAGACAGTTCTCTGTCAATGACAATCCCAAGATTCTTTACAGTTTCATTAATATCAACTACCTCGCCATCAAATTCAATCTGAGGAAGATTACACCAGTCTATCTTAGAGATTAGCCTTGAACTTCCAACTAATATGACTTTTGTCTTTTGAGGATTTATAGATAGACCGTAAGCTTTACTCCAGTCAACTATTTTAGAAAAGTCTCGGTTAGTAGTTGCAACTGCTTTATGCAGACCGTCTAAATTAGCCTGGGTGTAGATTTGCAAATCATCTGCATAGAGGTGGTATGACGAAGAAAGGTTATTGGATATAGAATTGATGAAAATAGCAAATAAAAGAGGGGATAGAACACCGCCCTGAGGGACACCAGCAGACAAGTCACACCACGATGAGTAAACATCATCAATACGAATTCGCTGCCGGCGTCCAAACAGGTAACTACGAAACCAGTCAATAGACGTCGGAGATATGTTAAGAGAGCATAAAATCCCGAGTAAAATGTCGAAATCGACATTATTGAGGGCACTGCTAAAGTCAAGAAGCGATAGTATAGTTAGCAGACCGTTTCCCATACCGTAACGAATATCATCAGTGATCTTTACTAATGCAGAAGTAGTACTATAACCAGGGCGAAAACCGGATTGGAGAGGATTGATTAAGGAGTTTGTATTAAGGAAGATGCTGAACTGCTGATAAATAAGACGCTCTAACACCTTGGACAGGAAAGGAAGTATGGAGATGGGACGATATTCGGAAAACAGGACAGGATTTACCTTTTATGGTAATGGAATCACTTGTGCTTGTTTCCAGGAGTCAGAAAATGTACTAGAGGTTATAGAACAATTAAAAACGTGAGTGATCACTGGAATGATAACGTCCAATATGGGAACTATCATATTTCGACTGATACTGTCGCAACCCACAGCATTGGAACTGATGGACAGAATGCTCTTCCTAACATCACGATCAGAAAATTGACTAAAAGCAAATGAAGGATAAATAGGAGTTGACAAGTTTGAAAGACAACGTAAGGTGTTCAATTTTGTTTGCCTATCTAAACTGGCGGAAGATGAGAAGTGCTGATTTAACAGTTCGATGTTTAAGTCTTTAGGAATGGAATTGTTAGGTTTGCCAACTCCCAAAGATTTAAGAAACTTCCACATCTTAGTGGAATCATCAATATCAAGAGATTTGTGGATATAACGGCGTTGTGCGTCCCTACACACCCTATTGCAGAGATTACGAATCTTTATAAATTTACTGCGGTTTTCTTCTGTAGGCTTATGTTTATACTTAGTCCGGGCAGAACATTTCTTTTTTTGCAGTGATTTTATGTCCTCAGTAAGCCACGGAGCAGGTAGATGTTTAATCTTTATAGGACGTATAGGTGCATGTGAGTCATACAACTTAATAAGAGCTGTATTAAACACATTCACCTTTTCATCAACAGAAACCGCGTTGTAGTATTAATTTTAAAACGAAATTTGTATATATTTTTGGTAACAATATTTTATTTATTTATTTAATTGATAAAAAAAACTTGTGTAAGAAAAAATATTTAAACAAGTATCAAAAGCTCTCAAGCTACTGTAAAGTTTTCGTATACCTCGCATAGGCGGATCAGACCAGATGAAAAATCACAGATGACTTTTTACTGAACGAGTCACCACCAGTGGAGGCTTTACTTTTATTTATGCTGGAAAATACTTTAATTCAGAATATTTATTCTACTCACAACATAACTTTGTATTAATGACTAGCATCGTATAGGGGAAGGTAGGGTAGCTTCGTTCGTACAATTGTTACGATTTACTTCCTATAACGTTTCTTAATAGACATAATTATCACATGTCATTTGAATTTACTGGGTAGCTAAATTATGTGCCTTTGTAAATAACATAATTGACTTTGTCTAATGACAATAAATTAATAATAACATAGGAATGTTAAGGTGTGATCAATTAAATGAAAACAAAGCCTAATGGTTCGTTTTCATTGTATTCTTAGGAGTATTCAAGAACCCGGTCAACTTCGGGGCGCTGTAAAACCTAGATAAATAAATAAAATTAAACAAATTTGTAATGGAAAATATTGGTTAAAAACCTTCTGTATAAGATTGCTGTGATGTAATTTTATTGTAAAATGACAAGATAAAATAGTAAGCCGAGATCACGGAAATGTCGGAATAACAAAAATCAAATAAATTACCGCGCTTAAAACCGTTAAAACGTAGTTTTATTATTTAGTTATTGTTTGATTGTATAATCTGTAATTTGAGCCAGAAACTCTCGCGGGTGGGGCGGTAGGGGTATTCTAAGGATCGCTTAGCGCGCGGAACGCCACCACACACCTTCCATGATCAAATTGATATTGTATTAACAGAAGGTGATGTCAGGAGCCTTAAGAACAGACGTGCATGCATGACAAGAGCTATGAATATCAAAGAAGCAAGTGAGATGTGTAAGAATAAGCCTGAATGGCGCTCTGTTTTTCGTGCCTACCCTGCAAGGGACCTGGCGTGAAGTTATGTATGTATGTGTATATTTGTGCAAATAATAAAAAGGGCCGTCGAATAAACCGCGCCATACAATATCGTTTCCCTCGTCCAATCCGTATCGCTTACTCCAGCACTTTTCACATATTTTTTCACCCGCAATAAAACGGATATACGGACATCGGCCATTCTCAAGTGCAATTCCGGCAGTCACCGCCATGCGGCGCCACTGTAACACGACACTTTGAAATGAAAATATATCGCCACTTGGCACTTGAGTACGCGAATATACTGAGATATATAGAGTGGAATATGTATCGCTGAAATAAAGAGATTCTGCTAACGGACGTGGAAATGCGATGGTTTTTTGAGAACGTTTCCAAAGGACTGCAATTTTAGTATTATTATTTCAATACTCAATATTAGTCAATTATTTATTTTCGTATCAACGTGTTTTATATTTGTTTGCTACTAACGCAATTCTTCATTTCATAAAACCTCACTACATCAAAACATTATTGTATTAGAATCATTCATGTCACTCGCCTTACATCGCTTACATACGTCTAAATATCAACAAATATTACTTGCTGTAAACTTTAAAACCACATTTTAAAAAAGTGTAAAAACATAAAATATACATCTAAAATCTCAAAACTTTAAATTTAATATATTAATAAAGCAATATTCTTCTTTTAGGTGTTAGTTTTTTATAGCTAGAGTAGCAAACAGGTTGACGGCCCACCTGGTGGAAAGTGGTTACCGGCGCCTATGGACGTTTGTAACACCAGAAATGTCAACAACGCGCTGCCGGCATCGAAGAAATTTTATGACACCCTTTTTGAAAAACTCCATATCATAGCGCTGTGGCCATGGCTATATATTATCACACTACGACTAATAGGAGCGGAGCACCAAGATTTTTTCAAAATACGGATTTTTGAAAACAAATTCTACACGACGACGTCGCGGGCACAGCTAGTATAATATATTTTAAAGTAAATTCTACTTATTGTCTTGAGGGATTATGGGTAGAATACAATACAAATAAGTTAAGTTTTCTTACATTGTATTCAATGTCGTACAATGTATGTAATTTTATAATTGTTCTTCTTCTATGTTATGTATAGCTTGATAAATACACTTTACGCCCTGAGAGCGTGACAAGTAAATTTCAGTACAGATTTTTTCATACATAATATAGAGCGCTTTTTTATATAATTCAAAACATTAATTTCACATAGAAATTTCAGTAATTTCCTTTTTTATTCGGTTCGCCAGTTATGGCGAGACAAATGATTAAATATTTTACAAGAAGAACGTTTGCAAGTAATTTATGAATTAATTTGTTTGGTGAAAAATGAGCAATCTCTTGCCATTTCTGTATTAAAATACCCGCGTGAATACATGTAAGTGGGAAAAAAGTGGGAAAAAATTCACTTTGCTCACAACAAAGCGGCGGTCTACTGCCCTTTTGCTTATTAACTTAAATTTTTAATATCCGCGCTCAGCCCGCGTAAAATTGCAATCCTCGGATGAAGATATGAAACATTAAAATAGATTACTTTTTGGACATATTTCTGCATGGTAAAATTGGACACGTTCGTAGAAACTGAGAGCCTAAAGCGTCCGCTTTTGGAGAATCGCATCATGCATGATTTTTTTAATAAATTGGCAGACAAAGACCCTTTGTGCATCGCAAGTTAAGCAAGTTACGCGTATGTTATGTGTTTTATACAGCGGATCACTCTAAAGCCGATCCTAGACCATCATAGTAAATAATTGAAAATTCGTTTACAAAATTTACTCCGCCAGGAATCGAACCCGGAGTTTTTAAGTTGTACTAAAGTTGGATAGCAAAGATTTAGCCTGCTCAAACACAGGCTGTCACTTTTAGATATACTGGTAATTATAAAACATACCATAACTTTCCACTTTATTATGAGACTTGTTCTGGGAAAGAGTCGATCCTTTGTACAAACTGGTGCCTCCATCTCCTTTCTACGACTGCACAGATCGCTACCGGTTGAGCCCTTATTCTCACTTTTATAAGCCGCCTCCCTATTTAACGCGATTTTTTAAGAATGTCTCTCTTGCGTTGTTTCACAGTGTGTACTCCAAAAACATTAGATAATATTTTTTTTATTGCAGGAGTTCAGCAGACAGGCAGACGGTCCCCTTGATGGAAAGCGGTTACCATCGCCTATGGACATTTACAACGCCAAACGTGATACAAATGCGCTGCTGCTCTTTTAAGGGAGACTGGAACCTGGTCACTAATGCCGGAACTCAACTCAAAGTTGTTATGGCGACATAATTTAGACCAGAGGTGGTAGTCATCCAGTCGGGTAAATGCCCTACCAACTGGCTGGGGGTTGTTTTGTCGCCTCTTACGACAGGCCGCCCGGCCGCAGTAGTAGTATTGCTGTAACAACGTAAATTATAAATTCACTTATTAAAAATCTTTTGTATTTTGACGATAACATTCCAAAACACCTCGATATTTATATGAAGAAGTATATTTTCAATGGCAACAATTAAGCAGCGCCCAAAACCACCGTAAACATTTATCAGTCGAGGCACAAAGCTGCGGCCTACTGCCTAACAGTCGCATCCGATAGTTTGATTAGCGCTTGAATCCGAGGTCTTCGACGTCCAACGTCGATTTATTCTAGACGCCGCTTTCAGCAGCTGTGACAAACACGACCTTGGGGATTTGGAATGATTCATTCAGCGATATCTATGAAGGATGACTGATGATGATAAGGACTGGCTACTTACTTTAGATACGCTGCCATTGAGGCGTTGTTGTAATCTATTTATGTTGTGATCAAAATTATTCTCAACTCAAACACACACACACCACACTACATACACACACACATACACACATGGGCGCATTGTTTTCATAGTAGACATAGACACTGTCTCTGATTTTTTTATTACAGTATCAAACTACTAAATATGAGAGGGCACAGATTCCCGAAACACAGGCCTAGTGCCTAGGTCGGGAATTAAGGACTTTAATATTACATTCTGTATCTGATTTTTACAAACTTTTATTTCACTTGCAATAGATGTATGTATGGAAGTTCGGGTGGAATCTTGCAAGTTAAATTTGACCAACTTCCCGGTTTCCGATTGAGCTGAAATTTTGCACGCATATGTATATCGCGTGACAATGCAATAATATGGTATCATAGAGCTGATCTGATGATGGTGTCGGAAAATGGCCATAGGAACTCCTAAACAAGATAGACCCGTCGTGTTTGGGCTCGTTTTACTTGTCGTGGTTAGCACTCTCCTGCTAAATGATATCGAGGATTTCAAAAGCTTGTATTTAAAAACTTTTTACAATACAAGTTTGAATAAACATTTATTATTATTTTATAACAAAATCACATTTAAATGATATTACAAATTAATCTTTGATATTTATAAAGGTGCTTGCCTTTATAATTCGCGTGAACCTCGACAGAAAGCCTCAAAGATTTCGTTCGTCATCAATAAAGCGGTGAAAGTTGGTAATTTTTAATTCTAACAAAAGAAGAAACGTCCGTACATTTTTTCTCGATTCTATTCAATTTGTACCGACGTGAATTAATTCAGTTCGCTCCTCGTCCGTGCATTAAGCAAATGTATTCATGAGATGTAACCATGAAAAATATTATTTCATCCAAAACTTCCAAGTAACAAACATTTACTTTATTATGATACATTTTATATTTCTCTTTATACTACTCTTCAGAGGTGTTAATTTTATGATGATTTTTTTAAAGTGAAGCTGGTAATACAGGGATACCACCCTGCTCATGGAAAATGGTTACCGTCCCCTACAAATGTCTGCAGCAGCAGGGGCGAAGCCAACTCTTAGGACGGGATAAAGGATTCCACCAAACACCCCATAGCAAATAATGGAAGATTCGTTTACGAAACTTACCCTGCCAGGATCGAACCCGTAGTTTATGTGTTATACTGAAGTTGGATAGCAAAGGCTTAGCCCGCTCAAACACAGAGGCTTTCATGTGTCTAGATATACTGTTAGTTATAAGATATACCATAAACTTCCATTTTATTTTTATACTTCTCATGTTTGGGAAAGCGGCTCTGTAGATCCTTTGTTCAGAGTGGTGCCTCTATCTTCTTTCTACGACTGCACAGCTCGCTATCGGCTGGGTCTTTATTCTCGCTTCTAACCTATATTAAAAAAAGTTTGAATCTCTTCCTTAACAAACAAATGATGTCCCATAACTATTTCCCGTCTAATATATACTGGTATGTCTAGCCTACTACAACTGGACTACGTTGGCTACAAAAATAATTGACTGATTTTGTCACATATAATTTTCCTATTAACAACAGTGCTACTTCTTCTACCTTCTCTTTACATAAGGTTGATCGGCTTTTATCCGGATCATAACGTATGAATGAAGAACGGTCATTGAAAATTCTGAAGCTACATTCTATACTAACTTTAATTTAGTCAACTTCAGTGGCACGAATTTCTAAGATAACATTTTCCATAATAATCAATATCCCATAATGGAATTCTTATCATTCCCCTCCAATGAAGTATTGGAAATATTTATTTTGGTTATGCATTAATGTGAAAGCTGTGTATTGTGCTCGTGATTTGATGGATCGACTTAAGCTTCGGTGGAAGCCATTTTGAAAGATTGCGACGAGGTCGCGACCTTTGCGATGTGTCACGTGGTTATTATCCTTTAAATTACTTTGGATGTTTAATTGAACAATGATTATAGCAGATGTTATTACCTGATCCTGGCAAATAGGCAAATGGCAAAAGGTCATTGTTGCCTACGTACTTTGTCCAATACTAAGTCTGTGTCTGTCAGTTTTAAAATCATTTGGACGCGTTTCTTAAAGAAATCTATATGATAATCCCAAAGAAAAGTTTTACTGGTTTATATCTTTTTGATCCCCGCTGTACGCAGTTATACTGCGTATTTCCTAAAAACACTTAGTAGTATTTTTAGGAAATTGATTGATTATTGTATGATTGGTTGATTTTAGCTTTTTTGCTCAATTCCTCTAGCTTACGCTCATTCGTACATACGTACATACGTGTAGAAGAGATCACTTTTTAGACGCCCTTTGTCCACAATAAGAATAGTTTTAAGTTTTTTCTTTGTAATGATGTATAATAAAGAGTTATCTATCTATCATTCTAGCAGCCCGATTTTGTTTAGAGTCATCGGTTCAGAGCTGGGTTCCAATTTCTTACTTATTCTTCTCCAACTCGATCGACTCAGCATTCGGCTTTCGGATGTCTTACTATAAGGCGACTGACGAAATTTAGCCACCAATTATTAGATTGTCCACCTTTTGCGTGACTGTCTTCTGTACTCGAGCTATAAATAAGATAAGCATGCGCAAAAACACAATTTTTATTATGCATATAGATCAAAAAACGAATCCGCACGACATACGAATATTAAAATTCATTCATAACATAAACCGAACCCAGTATCAATATCAACAGATTAGCCGTGTTTAGTCCCGGAAGCCCCGACACGCGTCAAAGCGGAAAAACACGCCGAAGTCCGTGAAATTGTTGAAAAATATCCACCCGGACATTTGCAGGGGAACTGTATGAATACATTCAGTTCGTGCCGGCATGAATAAAAATGAACGAAGGTTTCGTGAAGCGCGGATGATGTTAATCATCTTCTTTTAAGTTTTTATGTTTTTCTTATAATCTTATTCCTAGGCTTGCCAAGTGCATGCCTTCCTGAATATTTCGGATTAGAATATAATAGTGTTACTACCTAGACAGGGCTCTAATTAAAATGCCGTTGGAATTACTATAGAGTTTATTAGAATTGTACACACACGTATAAAACGGGTACTAACATAACTGGGCACAGCCAGTACAAAACTGCACGATTCAATAACACGCGCAAAGTCCGTCACTATATCGCTAATCGAAAGTACTGCACACGGCTTACTCGTATCGTAGTCGTCGCTTGACTGCCCCACCCCTCCGTTCGGGCATTGTTTTATACTAAACTGTACAATACAACAAAGGACCGCGTTCAATGAGTTAATCTGCACACCTTGCAAGCTCAACTCGATCGAACATCGACCCAATGCGATAACAACAAGGATTAGTTCGACACTAATGACGGCCATAAAACAAGTACGATAACAATATGATGTTTTTCTTAATTGCAAACTTTAAACACGAAGTAAACAAAAGAACTCCGAATGCAGGAAAGGTAATAAACTGCGTTTTACGACAGACAGGTGTGCGCATTTCTTTGACAGCATGTATTAATAGAATAGAAAACACTTTATTATTCATCAATTAAACAATTGCAAAATGAATAATTATTATAATTTAACGGCAAAACAAATGGCGGCCTTATCGCTTAAAGCGATCTCTTCCAGGCAACCTGCCTAAGAGGATACTTTATAAACTTCTAGGTATAATTAAATTAAAAAGAAGTAAAATAAAAAAGGAAGAACAGTACAATGTGGACAGTAAAGAGCTAAGTTAAGAAGAATAGAAAAATATATATTTTATTATAAACTAAGGTAATGGTTAGGGTAATGAATCGTGGTTGACATTGTTTTATTTCTGTATTTTTTTAATATAACGAATCAATGCAAATAAAGATATTTATTGATTGATTAATTTTATACTGTTAGAATTGTTGTGATTTTTTGTTTTTAGATTAACATGCACTTACATATTTGTATGACCATGTGTAGGTCAAATACAGTGAAGAGATCTGACTTTTCTATCATCCTAGTTATAACGATTGCCTCTATTTTTACAAATAAATAAAGATTCTTTCATTCATTGGGATTCATAACCTATTTAAAATATTTTCCATTTTAGGATATAGATATCTACTCTATAGTCATCTCCGATTTTGTGTATATTTTTAGTTTTTAGCCAGGTGAAAAATAAAAGTCACACAATCTAATATTTCTACATTTTCTTTTCATGCGACGTTAATAAATGTCTCAGTTGAGTTTTTTCTGAAAACTTGAAGGAGCATTTTTTGCTATGCAGCTGTATTTTGAAAATTTTAAAATAGGCGTAAGATGTTAATTGGTTTAGCGAAGAATTGTGCGTTTGTGTTGAAAATATCAACTGTTAGTAATAAGTACTCTCCGAGCAACCACTAGGACTCACTCATGTTTCATCCATGAAAAATGAAAACAGGTGGCGTTGCAATCAATTGAGAAAAGAGCCAGGAAGCTGGTCGGCAATGATCGTCTTATTTATGCTCGACTTCAGAGTCAAGAGTATAGACGCAAGGTCGCGAGGCTGGCTGTCTTTTGTCGGATTCGGGAAGTGTTCCTTAGAATTGCAGTAGCTGATTCCTCCATCCCCATTTTACCGTCGGACAACCAGACGCACTGGTTTGCGCCACCGTTACATGGTGAAAAACACCACCAGTAAGTACCAAGCGTTTCGCTTAATCTTTTCTGGTTCTCACTGCCGAAGAGTGGAATAATAAGTCTTCAAGTCACGAGTGAATAGGTATCTTCTAGGTAAGCGTGCACAAACCTAGACTGCGTCATCACTCAAAATCAGGTGAGACAGTGGTCAAACGCAAACATATACCTCCATTTAAAAAACCAATAATTTACCTGAGCCTACGTTGAGATGGGTCCGAAATTCACTCGATAATGTAATTATCCTAAAACTTGAATATTTACAATTACTTGACTCTGGCTGCATATACAAATTTTCAAAGAGAAGTGTCTCTTTCGAATCGACTGTCACCTACTCTATTCTTGATAAATAGAGCACAAAGCCTTATTAATCAGTTATCTCGATCTGATCCAGTTGTATCCGTTAAATCATTTATAAAGACTTCTCCACGCGGCCGAGCGAGGAATTTTTCTTGTCTTAAGTAAATAAAAATCCAATCAGACGCAAATCCAATTTTCATTCCGTCGCCCGTCTGATTCACTCGGGATTTCACTTCAGCCTCATTTTTTATCCTATTTTTTGACTTATTTTTTATCCTTGTTTTACGTTTTTACACTATCTCATTCCGCTAGCGGTCTTTCGGGTGGCTCTGGTTTGCAGCGATGTTTTACATTTTGTAATTTAATCAAGGTAATTAGAGATTTTAAAGTTTAAAACCATATTTTTCGCAATTCTTTTTAAACCCATAAACTGTAAAGTTACTTTTAAGCAATTTCAAATTATAGTAATTATTTTCTTTTTATTGCAGGAGTTCAGCAGACAGGCAGACAGCCCACCCGTTGGAAAGCGGTTATCATCGCCTATGGACCATTGCAACACCAGAGATGCAACAAATGCACTGCTGCTCTCTTAAGGGAGACGAGACTGGAAACTGGTCACTAATCCTTAAGTTATCTTCCGGCACACAACTCAAGGTCGTTATGGCGACATTCTTTAGACCAGGGGTGGCAGCCATCCAGTCGGGCAAATGCCCTACCACCTGGCTGTGGTTTGATTTGTCACCTCATACAACAGGCCACCCGGCCGCAGGAAATTGTATTATTTCTCCGTTCCTGCACGGTTGATTAAAATTTCTTCATACTTAGATATTTTATGTTCATTTGATCTTTCTTCAAATTCTAATTTATGAACAGTGTTACCAAAATGCTGCCGGATTTGAAGGAATTTTATTTTAACACTTTTATTAAACAGACACATATCGTAGTACTTTGGATGAACTTAATATCTGTATTTTATATATATTATAATATTAGTATACGCAAAACGGGCTAGATGCTGTGGACCAAGTATTCAATTCTTATACTATGTGGAACGCTTTAGATATAAAGATTAAAACGAAAAAAATACGTGCAAACTAAACTGTACCTAATATCTCCTGAGAAATCAAGCCCTGTAGTCTAAGTTCGCCGACGCTTTCAATTGCAGTGCATCGGAATGTGAACTCTTGGGACAGAGCACGTGCACGTGAAAATTTAATAATTCAAACATATTCCACAACTGGTTACCGTATTTGGGAATATTTTATCGACTTGAGAATATTTGTATTATGCGTTTTTGGAGTTATAGGGATGCATGAACGGAATATAATTTGCCAGGTGATAGGGCATTTGCCCGACTGGATGGCTACCACCCCTGGTCTAGAGTATATCGCCATAACAACCTTGAGTTGTGTTCCGGCATTAGTGACCAGGTTCCAGTCTCCCTCAAGAGAGCAGCAGTGCATTTGTAGCACCTTTAGAGTTGCCAATGTCCATAGGCGACGGTAACCGCTTTCCATCAAGTGGGCCATCTGCCTGTCTGCTGAACTCCCGCAATAAAAAAAAATCATTATGACAAAGGCAAAAACACATTATTAAGAATTACATTTTTGAAATCAAAGTAATTTATTTGTTTGCTAAGTGATAAAAGTTACATGTTTCGCCTTGACATGTATAAAACAAATTCGTAGTTTTGGTTACAAGCCATTTGTAGTTCTTAAAATATATTTTTACACGGCGACAAAGTAAATGCACACCTGGTTTATCACCTTTCCCGCATTTGGAATTTTTATGTTTACTTTGTAAATAGAAATAAAATTTGACTCAAACAGTTAATTACAAAAAAAGAAATACAACTATATGAAAATTACATAAAATATCTATTTAATTTACATTAGGTCAATATTGAAGAAAATAAAATAAAAATGTCACCACATTAATTACTGATAAAATAGAGATAAAATAAAGGAAAATATAAAAAAGAGTTTATGTCATTATTCTAAAAATTATGTCATTGAATAGTTCTAAATTATTTCATTTTTTAATTTGGGTTTTATATTGGTATAAGTTACCTATGAAAGTATCAATACCAGTAAATAGTGCATTGTATTGTTGACAAGTGCGGTATGAAACGTTTACTATTAAGAAGAAGAGATTTTGTTCATGTGTTCTTTAAAAGAAAAATTGCAAGTGAAAAGAAATTATTAAAAAGAAGAAATAATTGCACTTTTTGAGTATAAAAGTACTTGTTATATTAACACACTTTTTTATATAGACAAGAATATAATGATCATGAAAAAATTAACGACTCCAGTTGCTGAGGAGATTGATGCAGATTTTTTTCGTCAACAACAACAATAGTTACCTTACGAAGTAATATTGGTAGAACATAAAGTAGATTATGTTTTTAACTTTGTTTTTTTTTTCAAATGGTGATGGTCTGAATAAAAACTTTTGAATTTGACAAACAAAAGAGTCACTCGTCCCATTTCGTATTAGGATCGAAAAGTTGTATATTCATATTTATTCACGTCTTATAAGCATTATGGTAAGCCGCTTCGGAATGAGAATCCATTACTGGTTATTTATGGAGTGGCTTTGCAAAATATTTATCTAAGTCGATAATGTATCGGGTGCGGTTGCGACCGTTCGCTTTTAGCTAAGGGAAGGCGTCCACCAAAGTGAAAGCGATAAATCTACACAAATCTATAAGCATAAGATAAGCAAGCAAGTCGATTCTTAAACGGTGATCCAGCCTGTGTTCCATTAAAAATGAACGTGTTTCAAAGCTATGAGTTTCCTTGATGACTTGTACCGCATGAACAATAATATAATTCCATCCAACAATTACTTTTGCTTTTCTCAGTATAAATACGTAAGAATCTTATTTTAAATGAAATAAGTTACGAGATCGTTTATGTAACCTTTATTTATGTAACCTTGTGCAAAATTTCGCGAAAGGTGCTTTGTTTCAAGACCTCGATAAAATAACATAGGCAAAGAAACACACGAACGCTGAAATAAATTCATATATACACCTATACATACAGAGTGCATTTTTCAAATCGGTTTCTATAGCCGACTCAGTCCCATAACAAAATCAGAAAGAATCACAAAAAACACAACGGTGATTGCTATGGAATTTATTTAAAACTTATCAACCAATGTATTTATTTTTATGGTAAAATAACTATTTATTTACAACATAAGTAAATAAATTTTTTATCACCTGGATTATTTCACATCTTTTTGGACCTTAGACACACATAATCAGTAAATAACTTCATTTTACAATTTTCAACAATAAATGACAATATTATTATTTAGTAATTATGAGTGTCCTTTTATGTTAAGAATTAAATTAGTTTCATTTTATTTTTACTAATCACATTCCTATCGAATCACAAATATACTGTAATGGAAATATGAAATTATGAAGCTTTAATTTGATTGTAATCATCAGGATTATTGTATAAAATGTTTATTTATGCCTCTATAAATCGCATACAATATCTATAGCTTAGTTTTAACTGGAAATAGACCTTAAAAGCCACGGTTGCACAGGAAATGAAGCGAATGCTACAGCAGGGACCTTTTACCAAATATTATTGGATGACGCAAATAAATATCAATAATAGACGTTATTGATTGAAGTGTAAATGGGGGACCCCGGAAAATGATAATGATTTAGGTTTTGTCCGAATTAGGAATGACCAAGAACAGCCTTTGTATTTTGTCAGGAATATTTTATATTAAAAGAAAACAGAAGAGATCTGAATATAAAAGTTCTACTTCAAGTGTTGTAGAAAATGTTAATTTATTCTTTTTAGTTAATTTTGAAGTCGGTTTTCTTTGCTTTAAATTATTTATTTTACACTTTTATGCTACGTATATAATATCTAAAAACAATGAAATTTATACGAAACTGTTTTGAAGGTGCACTGAATCACGATCAAAATGGGTTCAGTAATAAACAAGTTATGGCTGATGACGTATTGAGACCATCCTCCATATTTTGAAGACGATTAGAAATAACGTGGCTTCATATAAAAATTGTCTGAAGAAGTAACGTTTATCTGTTGTCTATTTTTATATTTAATAACTCACTTTTCAAATTGCTACAGAAGCAAAATGTATGACGTTACTAAAATGGTTATAATTTGGGTGAGGTTAAGATGCGAATGCCTATTTTTATTGCCTGAAGCAAGCTAACAGGCAGACCTGATGGGAAGTGGTTACCGTCGCTTATGGACATTTGCAACATCAGGGGTGACGCCAATACGTTGCCGTCCTTTAAAGAATTTTATAACGCCCTTAAAGAACCCCATGTTATAGCGCAAAGGGAAAACCGCGGTGGGAAGTTTCTTGCAGATCATTACTGTACTCGAAATAAATATTCTAGAGAACCGTTGCGTAGTTGACCGTGGGAGCTCAAGGAAATGGGAGTGAATATCCCATCGCTGGCGAGCGGTGCAGTTAGCACCAGATCAAACAGTTCCTCGGGAAATTCTCCGTTATTTTCTTTTTACGTAATTTTATGCGGCCCTGGCTATAGGCGAATGGAAGGAACACGAGGAGTTTCAGTGTAATTGTAACGGATAGCGGTTTCCGAGCTGACAGGGATTTTGAATAATGGACTGGGTTCAGGAAATATATAGTTTATATTATCAACGAAGAAACACTTTTTACAATCATGGGTTCTACTTGCGGCCCAATACAATTCTATTCTCGATCGTTTTGGAAGGCGTTCCACGAATTACTTTAAAATAATTATATCTAATATATAAAATTCTCGTGTCACAGTTTTCGTTGCCATACTCCTCCGAAACGGCTTGACCGATTTTGATGAAATTTTTTGTGCTTATCCGGTATCTATGAGAATCGGCCAACATCTATTTTTCATCCCCCTAAATGTTAGGGGTAGTCCACCCCTAAATTTTTTATTTTATTTTTTAGACAAAATTTTTAATTTCTATTTTTTTATGATACAACATACAAAAATACATACAACCCTAAATTATTAACCCTGTGCGACAAACCCCTATTTTTACCGGGCAGGACGACGTCTGCCGGGACAGATAGTTTATTTATATATATATGACGACTAAAGAGGTTAGTCGTTACAGTACACCGGTGTACTGTAATCATCCATAATCAATGGCAACTTACCTGCACCAGGGTAGGACCACACCGGCGACCACACGCCCTCACCATAATTTGCACACGGTGATAAATCCGCAAAGGAATTTGTTTCCGTAAAAAGGGTCATTTAAGTTCAGTTTTCACCAGTTGCTTCTTTACGCGAAGATTGTTTGAATGCTAAAAATATTTATGAATACTTAATCTCGTGTGATATACACAGCGTGCCAAGCTATGTATAAAAGAGAAGAAGAAAAACCTGGTCCACACATATAATAGATAACATAAATGTTAAATTATAAAGATTCGTAAATATCGCTATATGCTAAATTTATTCAATAATATCGGGCCATATGATATCGATGTGCATTTCCATAATATCCGTTTGTGGGTAGTCAGGAAATGAAAATACCGTATCGGACGACGATTTACCATCATATACAGGGTGGGACTCTAAATATGGATCCGTTTATTTTAGGAAGCTTAGATCTATTTATAGTCGCCTTTTTTAAAGAAATGTGCTACAGTGTCACAAAGCGAGATGAGAAAGGCGTGGTGTCATATAGTTATGGAGGAATTAAGAGCGAATTAAAGTATTTTTTGTTTAGGATATTTATTGCCTATGTTAGTGTTGTTCTTTCATGGCTGGTGGATGATTAGACATAGAAATTATGGAACAAAAGAAAGTAATACTCTAATCATATACATAGATAGGTTAACAAAAATATGATTCCATCATGTACAGCATTTTATGGAATTAATAACGGTTGCATTGTAGATATATTTAACTTATTTAACGTCTATATACATACTAGAACTGTGTAAATTCATTAGAAAATATCATCAATATTTTATCAAATTAAATGACATGCGCGACTATGCAATTAGACCTACCTATAAAAATAATTTAATTCTACCAAACTCCAAACTTAATATGCACAGCTGTGGCCCGAACGCAATGGCCATTAAAATATATAATAAATTGCCTGCTAAATCAAAAAACACTAAAGACGACATCTTTTTAAAAGAACTTAAAAATATATTAATAATAAAATGCTACTACAATATAAACGATTTTTTTAAAGATGATATAAAATAGATATAATGACATTTTTCAGTACGTGAAATAGACCGATCCGCTCCGCACAGTATCTATTGTTATACCCTGCTAGGGTTATTGCGAACATGTAAAACTGTTTATAACAATTTACATTTTTACTTTATGTATGATATGTAGGCTCAGTATTCTACGTCTTTTTCTTTTTTGTAGAAGATTGAGATTTTCCTTCATTGTAGTAGATTTTGTTTTATTTAATGTAATCTAAATTATGTAACTAGTTACATTATAATGTTATCTAGGCACTTTGTTCTTATATTAGTAATGTCGGTTTCTTCAAAATATCATCTAAAATGTATAGGTATCCTACTTATAGTCATAAAGGGTATAGTTTAAATACAGGTTAAATCTCCTTTATATTAGTAGATTTGTTTTATTTAATTTAATATGAATTATATAATTAGTTCGATTATAATGATATGTAGGCCCTGTGTTCTTATATGTGTAATGCCGGTTTCTCGAAATTGTCATCTAAATGCTCAGTACTCTACTTAGAGTCTTAAAGGATTATAGTTTGAATAAAAGTTAAGTTTTCTTCACTGTAGTAGATTAAGATTTATTTAATGTAATGTAAATTGTATAACTAAGTAGTTAGATAATAATGTTACATAGGCACTGTGTTCGTATATTTGTAATGTAGATTTCTTTAAATTATCATCTAAAATATAGGCTCTTTATTCTACTTATAATCTTAAGGGATTATAGGTGGAATATAAGTAAAACCTAAAACACCGCAAATATGCATCTATAGGCAATAGATACATATTAGTGGCGTTCAGTCTCAAAACTCTAGGGCTATGGGTCCCGAAGCCAATCGGTGTTATCGAGATCTATCAGCTCGTTTGGTAGAGGTTTCGTGACCAAAAGGCTAGCCTGTACTTAGGGGAAAGTGCGGAAATGCGGCCAACGTCATCGATTCGGGACTTACATATTATTTTTTTTTTTAATTCTTTTGACTAGGATATTGTACACTAGCTTCTGTCCGCGACTTTGTCCGCGTGGTGCGGTTTTTTAACTATCTCACGGGAACTTTTTAATTTTTCGGGATCAAATGTATCCTATACGTTGACCAGGGATATAAGCTACCACCATCAAAATTATTTTAAATCGGTCCAGTCATTTCGGAGAATAGCCGGTACAAACAGACAGACAAACAAAAAAAATAAAAAATCTAAATTAGTTATATTTCACTTCTCACGTCCCCCTGACTCTGTTTTTAGCATTTTTTTTCATTGTACAGAAATTCGACCTCTACAGTTTTATTATACGTATAGAAGATAACTTTTATGTAAATATTAAACTAATTATATGCCTAGTTAGATTATAATGTTATGCTGACACAGTGTTGTTATCATATTTGTAATCACAATTTATTTCTTCATATTATTATCTAAAGTCAAATCTAATTATTTAATTGCAAAATAAATTTCCAATTGTTGTACGGGGTTAAGTTGCGTGTGCTGCCGTTAAACCGAGCCGACAAATAAGTGTGTTACTTTTACTTGTTTTTATTTTACTAACAACAAGTAATTAAGTCTATTGTATAACTAACTAACATATACGAATATTCGTGTTTTGTAGTATTGATTAATGAGTATTTAGACTGTAAAACATAAGCTATACTCAGAGTAGGTATGGTACTACTATCGTTTCAGATAATATATCATCCACTTACCGCTACATCGTTTAATTTTCTCCCAACATCAAGGCATATTTCACCCGGACGCACGCTGGAAGGTTCCGTTTAAAAATTACCACATGAAGTGCATAAATTTCGTATTTTTATTTACTTTTTTTTTATAAAATTCGGCATACAATTTATTATATGTTTTCTCGTCTGCTTGTCTTTTGTGTGTCGCATTTGGGAATAAACGTTCTTTTTCTTTTTTTTATTTAGTTCAAATATTAACCTGATGTACATTTGCATTTGTTAAATAGTTGGTTTACTAACGTCTCAATAGTCGTTTAGACAGAAATTTTCCCGTTCAGTAATAAGTTGTCGTTTAAGTAGACGCTTCTTCTTCATTCAATTTGTCCAAACAATGATAAGCACTTATTGCCAACCTAACTAATTAAATACTTAACTAATGCAAATGTGCCAAATCATCATAACCACGTTTAATAATTGTGAGTGTAAGTCCACATTGCGAGCATTATGCGGTTGCTACGACGAGCGCGAATGATCAAACCTATGAAACCGCCGTTTGCATCTATGGATGCAAATGAACTACGGAAAAACTACGGTTTTTTCGAACGTTCATACATATAGTAACAAGCGACCTAACGAGCGGTTGGCGGATGTATCAAACCAGTTCAATCCAGTCGCTCGGCGTAAGCGCGTCTACGAACTTTATGGCAAAGTAAATATCCACACCACGATAATCGCACAATAATAAGAAAATAATGGACCGAAGTAAAAGAACAATTTCCTAGAAGTGAATTTATTCTTAAAAATGCTCGTCCATGTGACATCTTACATATAATACGGCCGGCGTATCTTGGCGAATGTGAACATAGGCTCTGCGAACTTTAGCGCATGTAAACTCGTGAAGAAAATACAGTGACCAACTAGTACAAAGCAATGAAAATATACAGGGATGAAGGGCGACCAATTTAATTCATTGACGAGTCGTATGCCCACTCATCACACGAGTGTACATGCTCTAAATTTCGCAGAGCCTATGTTCACATTTGCCAAGTTACGCCGGCCGTATTATACATCACTTCAACACAATCGCTTTAACCGCCCACGCTTTACTGTAGCTGCCCCCACGCCTACACCGCCGCGCCCGCCACATGCCCTAGGCACCGCTCATTCAGCGTGGATGCACACTAACAAGACTTCTTTAAGGCGGTTTGACGAGTTTCACACATCGTTCATTTTGAAGTGTAGATTTCCAGCTGACATACGTGTATTTAATCACAATCCAATGGTAATTGTGTCTAAGAAGCTAATTCAGAAAATCTACTTAGGCAATACATCTTTACGAAAGAACGAAATCATTATTCATACCAAAAATATGACTATTTCGTATTTTCCAATCCATGAAACGTCCGTTAAAACACAGAATTATGCTGTCAACATTTTTTAAAACTTATCGCGACTGCAAACTTTTTCTGACGGTAAAAAACCAACATGACATACAAACAGCCTGATAACGTATTGCAGTCACAATGCACTAAAGACTGCACATGGAAAATAACTGCACTTGACACGCGTTGTTTCAAATAATAGAAGGAGTATAATACTTGGCGTACTATCATTTTTATTGCAAACTTGCTGCTTCCAATTCTTTGTAGCAGGCTTGGTTTTTATATTCAAATCTTATGAATCCTACAAGATGTCGGAAATATATTTTGAAGTGAAACTTCTATATAAACGGCGGTTATTAGTATTTTTTCTATCACGAAATAGCGTTACGGCTGTGGTGAAAGTGGCATAATTTTAGAGTAGACGTGGTGAGAGGCAGCATAATTTTAAAGTAGACTGGTTTTTTTTTTGTTCCGGATCGAGTTCAGTTATTTTGTTTGATAAAATACCGTAAAACATCAAGTTAAAATTTTGTTGCGATTCGTTTTGTCAACTGTCCGTTGCCATTCGTTTTTCCATTTGTCCGTTAAAGTTTTTGATTACTAAATAAAATTTCCATTGAAGTCCGTTGTACAGTTATTGAACATTTAACCTAATTTTAGGTGTTTTTTGTTTCTTCTGACCTGATGTGCATATTGTTAAAATTACGACGTGCTAACAACGGTGAAGGAAAAAATCCTGATGAAACCTGCACATCGATAACCGAAGTGTCAAACCTGCTAAGCCGCCTTGGACAATAGGCCCAAGTCCAACGGTTGAATGTTTATGGGCTGTAATTATTTTTAGGTTTTAATTTGTAAATAAAATTTGGGGTGGAAACTCTGGGTCCGTGGTGTCCTAACGCTCTAAAGCTTTATCGAGATGTCGCCGAACGCTTAGTAGACCTCTCACGCCACCAAAGGGCTTGCGTCTATTTTGCTTAAAGGGTAAGCAATACTATTCAGTGTGGTAACGCCGCCAGCCTTTTGGGAACGTTCCCGGTAAGTCACAGTGGTTTGGGACCAATATTTTATCTGTAATTAGGCTCTCTTTTTTATTTAGTTTTGGTATTTAATTTTAGATTTATATTTTATTGTGTAATTTAATTTTTAAAATAATTTTAGTTTATTCTCTTTTATATAGACATAATGTAATGTTATACATATAAACCAATTTGTAAATCTTAATCAAAATATCTCCTACTTTCTCAATATTAATTCGTTGCAACTTTCTAATTTATAACAGAATAAGTAAGTAAAATAGTTACATCCTTGTATCTTCTCTATTGACTCATAGAAGAAGCATTACAACTTGGTCGAGTCCCTACTGACCCATTAGATAGCAAAGTGAAGGTATAACAGAATTAGAGTGCACTTAAGCCCCAGCTAAGCATGTCTCGGACAGTTTATTGATCACATGTCAATTTAATGCCTTTAATAAAGTTAAGTCAACTAGATATCAAATCATTTAACCCTAGAAGTCGCCTTTGTCCTTTAAACACTTTCCGCCGGAATTGCCCTCTGCACTATGACATGGGGATGTTAAAGAAGGGCGTTATAAAATTTCGTCCAAACCTGCAACGTGTTGGCAACGCTCCTAGTGTTGCAAACGTCCATAGGCGACTGTAAACACCTTCCATCAAGTGGGCCGTCTGCCAGTTTGCCGCCAAAAGTTATAAAAAACTAGAAGAAGACTACTAGGAAAGACAACCATCCATTAAAAAGAGTAACCGTGAAAAGCTAGGATATCCCCGCGACTTTGTCGACGTATGACTTGAAATTCCCACGGCATTCCCGGGGCACAACACATTTCATTGTGTCATTTTAGATTGTATATCGAGGGCTTCATAACAAATAGCCGTATGCGCAAAATACCATTTTTGTTTACTAAAATCGCATGTAACATTTTAACAGCACAAGTCTTTTTTAGATGTGTAAGTAGAGTAAATAATATCCATAAACAAAATTAAAACTAAATAATAGCTGCTATATACAAATATATATTTATTAACACAATTATAAAATTACATACTATTGAATACAATGTAAGAAAACTTAACTTATTTGTATTGTATAAACTTAATAATTAAAGTAAAACTAAATAATTAAAATGAACAAGTTGGCGGTAGGCTGAATAAAAACTTTGAAAATACACGTTTGACAAATGTCATCTTCGTCTTCCGTGACCACGGCCACTGAAAAGCGGCCGAAACGTCGGATAAACCTAAATAAAATAAATTACCGCGCTTAAAACCGTTAAAACGTAGTTTTATTATGTGTAAGTATGTTATGGACATTGCGGGGCGATTATAGGCCACGGTTAATGTGATTCGATTTATAGGGACTGTATGAGAGACATAGGACCTTGAAACTTACACTAGAAAAGTAGAATCTCCACCATCCTTGAGATCCGCCCTCTCCTGGCTCGGTTCAGGTCACACACAGGAACAGCACACGGCACTAGTTTCACTTGAGAGCTATCACTTCGTACACAGGTTAGGTCTTAAAAGTTATTGGCACGGCCAGTAATTATAATTATTTCAGATAAAAAAAAACAAATGAGTGCACGCCGCGATGTCATTGAACGATGATTGTGAGTGTCCAAAATGGCTGCCGTTACCCTGCTGTGCATCAGCCGTCACCTCACACAGAGAGAGGGTAGACAGCAAAATTCATGGAGCGATGTTTCTACCTACTTTAGTAGTGTTAAGCGATGTCCATCACAGTAGTCATGAGAACCATAGGGTATATGAATATTACATAGACAATCGTCATAGATAGTAATATTTTAGTCAATTTAGCAGATAATTCGATTTATAATATAATTACCATTTTCTACGAGTGAGTTGATTTTATAAGCCCACTAGATAATTTAGTGCATCAGTAACTAATTATTATAATTGTTTTTATGACCCTGGCAACAATATGATGTAATTGCTATTTTTACCAATGATGTAATATTATTATTTTGTAGGGTAGCATTTTCGTATAAAAGGCGGAGTGGCGCGTAGATGACGTCCATTGCTTACTGTGCAGTGTGAATAGTCACATCAGAGGCTGAACAATAAAGAAGTAATTCTTCCCAAATAGTTAATATTTGGTATATTTGGTACTTTCTTACCCAAATCTCTGCAAGGCTGTTACGCTAGGCAAGGACCGAACAGAGATCAACAAACTCATATTGTAATCGTTGAGACATAGTGGCAATTTTGCGTTGTACTTTGTTTTATAGACCTAAATAAATAAACAAACAGAAAATAAATTTAATAAGCTAAGTAATTATGTAATATACGCATAATATGCCTCTCAATTTATTTAAATGCATAATTATCAATGCGTATTTCTGTACAAACCGTTTATAATTCAGATTTAATTGCAATTTCCGCAATGAGCTAAATATGTGACGGACGTGGTGCACGCGCCGATAGGCAACAACGTTCGCAACGGAACGAAGTAATTGATGCGTTCAGTAATTTGCAACTGGCATTGCATGTATAAACAGGTCATACAAATTTGATGTCTATATTAAGTCGTTGACCTCTTTAAAGCTTACTAGAAGCACCTTTTTAATAACCTCTTTTAAGGGTAAGCACGAGGGTTCATAAAAAAATTCTTAGTAATTAGCTTCATACGTATGTTAGTATGTAACGGAATCTTCTAAGTTAAATTTGATCGATTTTCCTGTTTCCATTTGAGCTGAAATTTTGCACGTATGTATATCGCGTGATAATGCAATAATATAGTACCGTGGAGCTGATTTGATGATGGGAGTCTGAAGGTGGCCATAGGAACTCCTGTACTAAACAAGATAGACCCGTCGTGTTTGGACTCATTTTACTTCTCGTGGCTAGCACTCTGCTGCACATGATATGCGGGATCTCAAAAGCTTGTATTTAAAAATGTAAAAAAAACAACTAAAAAATGAAAAATAAATAATAGTTAAAAAAAACTAAAAAATACCCTTTTGTCCTAATTGAAAATATATTTTAATAATTATATATATTATATATAATTTAATAAATTTGAATTAATAATAGTGAAAGAAAAAATGATTTTATTTTAAAAAAAGCTTGAGCTTATGAACGATATATATGACTTTACATATTGTAGAATTTATATATAATAGACTATAATAGACACGCACGCACGCACGCACGCACGCACGCACGCACGCACGCACGCACGCACGCACGCACGCACGCACGCACACACACACACACACACACACACACACACACACACACACACACAGTACGAAATCGTACTGAAGAGTGTGCTATGATATTAGACGTGATGTAAGTCTCTTGAATAAATATAACTTCGATCTTAAAACTGGCTTTTATTTTCACTTTTGTAAATATCTTTTATCCGTGCAGGAACGGAGAAAGAATATAACTTCCTGCGGCCAGGCGGCCTGTAGTAAGAGACGACAAAACAACCCGCAGCCAGGTGTTGGGGGCATTTGCCCGACTGGATGGCTACCACCCCTGGTCTAATGTATGTCACCGTAACAACCTTGTGTTGTGTTTCAGGAGTAGTGACCAGGTTACAGATAGTATTCCTAAATGTACAATCTACTTTCTATGTAAATAACCGTACAGAATGTGTTTATTATGAAAATATTACAAATCTCAGGTTCTAGGGGAAAGTTTAGATTGAGTCCTAACACAAACTATTGTTTGTTCCGCACCTTCACGTTATAATGTGTTGAGGTGCAACTTTGAGACACAAAGTTTGCGAACTAAAGTTATACTTCAAGATGTTATTCTTGATATATTATCAAACCCATCTAACTCTTTAACAGACTTTTTATAACTAAATACCTGTATGTATATATGTATGTAACGCAATATTTTAATTTCATTTATTTTCAAATATATCAAGGACCGATAAAGATCCTAGACCACACAGCCTCATCATTTGTATTTTCTTGTGAAATAAAATATTTGAAAATATGCTCCGGTGGTTCGGGCATGTGGAAAGAATGTATAATGAAAGAATGACTAAACAGATATACAATGCAAAAGTGGACGGATGCAGAAGTCGCGGAAGGCCACGACACATCCTTCTATGATCAAATTGATCGTGTACTAGCAGAAGGTGATGTTAGGAGCCTTAAGAACAGACGAGCGTGCATGACAAGAGCTATGAATGTCAAAGAAGCAAGTGAGGTGTGTAAGAATGGGCCTGTGTGGCGCTCCGTTGTTCGTGCCTACCCCGCAAGGGACCTGGCGTGAAGTTATGTATGTGTGTAAAATTTTTGAAATGAATCATTTATTCTTGCATAAATGTGGTTTTATACAGGTGCTATTTCTAGAAATATATGGTTCAGTACATTTTACCATTATTTAAATAGTTAGTTACTATTTATTTTATTAAGTACCTTTTCTGGAATTTGAATAACATTTATTACTTTTATTTATTAATTATATAGATGTCTGTTTCTTTTTGAACTGTAACTGTTTCTAATGTAGATATAATAAGGCAAAGACTAAACATATATTTAAGAGAAAAACAAAAATATATTTATATTCCATTTTTGAATATGTCGGAGGGAAGTTATAATTGGATGTATTATTGACTACATGTAATATAATTTGTTAACATTTTAATTACTTCTATAATTCTTAATTTCATTTAATTAGATTTGTTAAATGTTTCTGTAACTTAAAGATCGTTCTAACCTAATAAAAGTTATGAATATTGTAATTTAATAAACGACCAATGAGAGCAGAGCATGTCTAGAGCGAGGTCAGACGCGCCCTCTATACTTGGTAGTATCTACTTCGGTAGACGGAGGAGTTTTTGTGAGGCATTTGGTTGATGGCAATAGGTTGAGTTGGACCATGGAGTAATTTTAAAGAAAGTATTGATGTTGGAAGTATGAGTGGGTGCCCTGAACCCGCTACTCGGTCTAAACTATGTTAAAATGTCTTTTAAATCTAAATTAAAAGTGTATAAACCGTTGGCCTCGTGTTTTATGCTCGCATTTTATCCTGATGACGCCCACTAAACCTGCAATAACTAAAGATGTCGTGAGAACGAGGCCGTTCTGCGACAAATATATAAACATACTAGCTGTCCCGGCAGACGTCGTCCTGCCCGGTAAAAAATAGGGGTTGATCGTAGAGGGTTGAAAATCTAGGGTTGTATGTATTTTTGTATGTTGTATCATAAAAAAATAGAAATTAAAAATTTTGTCTAAATAATAAAATAAAAAATTTAGGGGTGGACTACCACTAACATTTAGGGGGATGAAAAATAGATGTTGGCCGATTCTCATAGATACCGGATAAGCACAAAAAATTTCATCAAAATCGGTCAAGCCGTTTCGGAGGAGTATGGCAACGAAAACTGTGACACGAGAATTTTATATATTAGATTATTCCATATTTGAAATACATTGTAATATTTGCCGATTCATATTCATACATAGTACAGTCGTAGAGAGTAAAACCTTATTGTTGCAAATTCCAATATATAAGTATGTAGTTTGGTAAAAATATCGATATAAACCGACTATTTATGCATTTTAATCAATATCATCAAAACAAAATGTAAGCCCTAAAAGCGTAAATCAGTTGCACAAAGTTACCGAACTATCGATTTTACTTCACGTGAAACTGTTAGACAAATGCAGGGGAAGGCTTTTAGACGTGTTCCGGTGTGGGGGGAGTGCATAGCTGTGACGTCACTTCCGCTTCGTATGTCCGACTTACAGGATAGCTTTTGACTAGACTGCACCAGTATTGAAATAGGCACTTATTTGATTTTTTGACAGAAATTTGGAAGATTATGTCGTACAGTTATATGGTACAAAATATATAATAATACATTTTGTTTTAGTTAAACAAAATTTCGCGGGTCGCGGGTATAAATTCTTTTTAGAGGGAGGCAGAGGTGTTCTAAAAATGCTTGTAGAGTGTAATGAAGTCAGTGTATGAAATATCTTAAAGATTCTCTGATCGTAAATGTGTGACCAGTTGCTGTTTTTTTATTACTATAAACCCTTCTGAGTTTTTTTTATGGCAGGAGATCAGCAGACAGGCAGACGGCCCACTTTTGTAACACCTCAAATGCGCTACTGCTCTCTTAAGGGAGACGGAGACTTAACCTGGTCACTAATGCCGGAACACAACTCAAGGCTGTTATGGCGACATACTCTAGACCAGGGGTGGTAGCCATCCAGGCGGGCAAATGCCCTACCACCTGGTTGTGGGTTGTTTTGTCGCCTCTTACGACAGTCCGCCCGGCCGCAAGAAAGTGTATTCTTGCTCAGTTCTTGCACGGATAAAAATGTATGTAATGCAAGTATTACACTATTTCAATGAATAGATACAAGTTTTATAAATAAAGTATAAACAATATAACGTATCATTATATTGTTGATACTTCTATTTTATTTCTCACCAGCATCTCACAATTTACCTATTTAACATTTTAAATTAAATTTTAGACGGATAATTTTTAAAAGTATTGAAGGTAAGTACCGTTTGCTTTACAAAAGTGTTGCCAACAGTCGAATTTGAAAAAAGTAAAAACTTCGTTTAAAAAAACCGACTTCAAAAACTAAAATGTCTAAAATAACTTATTTCTAAAGCTATTATTATTAATATATATTATCTAAAACATCTTAAAGTCGGTGCTTAGTAATTTTCAAAATATAGTAATTTTTATGTTTTCGGTCGGTAGGTCGGTTTTTTAAACGAAGTTTTTACTTTTTAGTGTCTAGCTATGTATGGGTGGACCTACGAATGGTGCCACGCTTCTTAAAAAATACAGGTCCCAAGAAACCGGAACAAAAGAATGTTCATAAAATAAAAACTACTGGGCCAAACTATGTAAAATTTTTAGGGGACCAATTGGAAACTATTCCGCGTCGAACAAAAAAAGAATCGCGTAAATTGAATCATAAATTTCAGAGTAATCGGCGAACATACATAAAAAAAGCAACATCAAAAAAAAAAAGATCCCGACGATTTGAGAACCTCCTCCTTTTTTCGAAGTCGGTTAAAAACAGGCGTCAATTGAAGGGTAACCTTTTACAAGTAAAGAATAAAAATTAAATAAAGAACATGCACTTTATACATCATCATAAATTATAACTTTATTTGAAAGCGTTTTTCAAATCCTGCCGTTTTTAATTTACTGTTTATTTGAATTGATTCTTCTACATTTGCTTAATCTATATTTATGATGATCAGTACTCATCTGTAATATTTCTTAATTTCGCTATTTCCTTCACAAAATTAAAATTAATTAACCTTATTATATATATCAGAATATTGTTATCTATCATTTGCACAAACACACATACAAACAAGTTGAGATTTATTTTTAAAATTATATTTTAGAGATAAAAATTGTTAAGTCAGTATACACGTACTTGGTGCCCGCGATACAGGCTAGCCCTAGTGCGGAACCTATGTAAGCATTGTTTCTGTGTAATATTATGACATTAAATTGATATTGATTTTATTTTTCATTTGCAAAATGTATTATATTGCATTATTATTGATAGTTTAGCTGGACGTGTTGCTGGGGATTTCTTGCTGCTTAAAACAACAATAATATATTTCGAAGCGGTGTACATATAATAAAATAGGAGTGGAACTTACATTTTTTTCTCATGATATAGATAGAACGCAATAAAAAAATATATATACGGGCTCCCATTTTTGCTATTGGCTGTGGAATTTTATAAAGAATGTAGGAACTAGGTAGGGTACGTAATTCTATTCGATTTAATTGGTTCGTCTGTTATTTTTGTATTCTATGTCATGTACCCGGAGGCGCAGCAATTACGTTGAAGGAATCCTAAACCGCGTTGCTTAGATGTTTTTCGCTCATTTTCTACCCCGTTTGTTCTACGGAACCCGAGTACGGCTCCCTTACTAATTGGTTGCGCACGCTTCTGGCTGGATATTCAGTTGCAGATACATTAGAAAATAATTCGACATTCTCTTTTGTTTTTAGAAATAGGTATTATAGAGAATTGTAATGTAAGAACAGACTAAATATTTAAAAAGGCGGGTACACACATACGTGGGTTGTCGCGTTCACGCGTTGCGTGGCAACTTACGCAAGTGACGTTATGTGGAAAACCCTAGGTTTACATAAAATATTAAGTATCCATGCCTTAATCCGCATTTCTTATTACTTTTAGAAATGATTATAAACGCATATGTCTTTATTTGATATCTAAAACCTGGATTTGAATTTCATATGTTTAACTTGAGAAATTGTGGGCTACCAGGAGATTTTTTAATTCCTTTGTTAGTACTGTTAGAAATTATTATAATATTATAGTTATTAAAAAGACACTTTATATATTTTGAATAAAGTACATCGTATCCAAGACGTATTTGTGAGAGTGTCAAAAAATGACAAAACCAAATATTAACGATATTGTCAGCGAACCCGTTTTATATGAGATTGTGAAGACAAAAACCCATAAAATAAATGTTGTTCTCTCATGAGAATTTATACTTATACTAGCTGTCTCGGCAGACGTTGTCCTGCCCTGAAGAAAAAAAATTTAGAACCCGATTGCAGCGCCATCTACAGGGTCCAGTTGTGAATCTAAACCATCCCCGAATCCACTTGAACACACGCAAAAAAATCATTGAAATCGGTCCAGCCGTTTAGGAGGAGTTCACTGTCAACACACGCACAGAAGAATTATATATATTAAGGAAAAGATTAAGGGAAATCCAGAGTAGTTAATAGTGAAATGAAATGAAATATTTATTCTTGCATAAATGTAATTTTATACAGATGTTATTTTTCCTTGAAATACATGGTTCAGTACATTTTACCAGTTTCACTGGTGTGCAAGTAAGCATGATCTTAATCGTCATTATTTAAATAGTTATTTCCTATTTATTTTATGAAGTACCTTTTATCCAACTTGAAGAGTAGTCTAGTAGTAGTTCCATTCTAATTTTTTTTTGAGATAAAGGGTAAAAAGCAGTGTCCTTTTTTAAAGTAAAATCTCTCTTCTTTAAGTCGCGAAACAATAATTTTTAATTTGTACTGTTTAATAAATGTATGTTGCGCAAGTAGATTGGTTTAATTTAAAAAGTCATTTAACTTGCCAATAGTTGAGCCTCCGTCGAAACAAAGCCTCTATAATTGTCAGTTTGGTGCATGTGCAGCCAGAATGAGGGGATAATATCAGCATCAACGCATCGGAATCGTCGGCGGCACACGCCCGCCGTCTGTACACAGCTTTATAATTGAATCCCACTATCAATAGACTTTAAATTTTGTAGATTTAACGATGTTACTGAAACACTCATTTATTTTTACTAGTAGTCGCCTAGTGGTCGAAATTCTACCATAATTAATTTAAATTACAAGCTTGAACATTATTAAGGTTCCGTTGTCAAATACTATAATCACGTATAGGTTCGCGTTGGACCATTATCTCGTTCGATTTGAGCGGAGATATGGTCTAAGATCGAGCACGCTTACCTAGAAGGTACCTATTCACACGAGACTTGAAGACACCCAGGTTGTAGATTACGGGAAAAACAGACTCCGACAGTGTATTCCATTCCTTTGCGGTGCGTATAATGAAGGTGGACTCAAAGCGCTTAATTCGAATAGGAGGTATGTCCACCATATAGCGGTGCCGCATGCCAGTGCGTCTGGTTGTCCGATGACGGGAGGGAGATGGCGGGATAAAATTGAAGAGCTCCGATGCACACCCTCCAAAATGTATCCGATAGAAAACCGACAAGCTGGCAACCCTGTATCGATGTTCAAGGCTTTCAAATTTGTCTCTAAATATCTATTCTATAATCACATATTTCGCCAAGACTACACAGTTAATTTGACTTTAACAATAAAAAAAAGAGTATATATACGTGTGTGTCAAATACATAGTAGTGTGTAATGTTCTTTTATTGATTTAATGTATTTTATATGCATAATTGAAAAAAATATTCGCATTCTGGGTGCGAATTTTCATAATCCTCCGACCGCGCAATTATCGTAAAAAGGGACAGAAAGTTCTTGCTTCAAGTATTAATAGAATGATTCTGTTTTTCGTAGTATGGCTACGTCCAAAAAATCCAAATAAACATTTATTTAAGCCTTTTAAAAGTAATCTTTAATTTAAATAAAAATTGTAGAAACCTTTTTCAAATACGTAACTTGTCTAAGTTACAACCTAGCCTTACTTTATACCACACGCGAATTACGCATTTGTTTTCAGCTAATTAGCCTGTCAGGCTCCAAATAGATAAAGTTTTAGTTAGTTATATACAACATTTTGTCTAGATCTAGTTACTAGTTAGTAATTAAAATAAGAACTTGAATAGTAGGGGGACTGCAAGATTAATTGTTATTATATTATTATTAATTAATAATTAATTAATTAATAACTGCAAGCCTTAGTTTATTAATTTTGAAATTAAAATATAGCTTTCATTTTGACATTTTTCAAATAAACACGTATGATGATCCGTAAAACGAAACTAGAACTGGAGGTCATTGAAACTCAAATTTAATGCGGAATTTGCGGGTGGAATAATAATAAGTAAGTAAACAAGCAAAACGATGTTATCTCAGTTACAGAGGTCTATGTATATAAAATTCACTCGCTGTCTCAGTTATAGAGATGCTACGCAGATGACATGGTGCTGCTGAGCGCATCCGTGTGCGGCTTGAGAAAATTAGTTAAAACCTGTGAAGAGTACGCTGTATGTGACGGTTTGGTATACAACATTAATAAAAGTAAATGTATATTTTTTGGACCGGATGCGAAGAAGCCTCTAAGTATTCCCTCTATTCGGCTTAAAAACACACCCTTTATAGAATGGGTTGTTCAATTTAAATACTTAGGGCATGTGGTTACGTCTGACCTTAAGGATAATGCAGACATTGAAAGGGAAAGAAGGGCCTTGTCCATAAGAGCTAATATGATTGTCCGCAGATTTGCACGGTGCTAACAGAGAGTAAAGTTAACGCTTTTCAAAGCTTATTGTACATCTCTCTACACGTGCAGTCTGTGGGCAAATTATTCACAGAGAAGCTACACGGCCCTTCGTGTCCAATACAATAATGCGTTCAGGGCGGTGTTGTGGCTGCCCCGCTACTGCAGCGCCTCGGGCATGTTTGCTCTGACGCGCACCGATTGCTTTCAGGCCACCATTAGGAAGCGGTGCGCGTCCCTGGTGGGCCGGGTGCGGGCAGCACTCTTGCAGTCCTGGCGATGATTGCCGATAGGGTAGATTGCACCTACGTTAGGCACTGCTGCGCTATGCATAATAGTATAGCTAAAGTATAACTTGTGATATATATATATATATATATATATTAGGGTGGTCGTTAAAAATTAAATTTCTTGCGACGCCCCCTAAAAAGCTTCCTTTTAATGAAAAAACACTGGGATTTTTTAAAAAAAATTTCAAGTCAAAACATCACGTGCCTCAAGACGATTCAAGTTAAAACTAAAAATATAAGAAAAATTGAAAGATAAGCTTGAATCACGAAGAATTTTAAACTTTTTCTGAAACTATAATTTGAAATTCATCACTGAGAATGATAATGCGGAAGGTATTTCATAGTTAAAACTTTTCCAATCTTAAAATAATTTTTACTTCTAAGTATGAAGAAGTTTCTTGAAAAAACATGATATTACCCAAAAATTAACTTGAATCGTCTTGAGGCACGTGTTGCAAATTAATACACAATTTAAAAAGTTACACATACACACATATTCACATATATGTGTAACTTTTTAAATTGTGTATTAATTTTAATCTGAATAATGTAATTTAATACGACGTATTTATACTATGGTACATGATTCCTGAAATAAAATTATAAATAAAAAATAAATTAAATAACCTCTATTTATTTATTACTATGATAATAAATCGAAAGAGCGAATCCCAGATATAGAGGTTTGCTTCGTCCCACTAACGGGGGTAATTCAGTGCCAAAGTGTTGGGACCTCAGCATGAGTCCCAGTTATGGAGGTTTCTCACTTATCTAGGTCCCTCTTAACCAAGCCTCACTGTATATACATAACGTGACCAAACGTCCCGTTTTGAACGGGACTGTCCCTTTTTAGAACTACGAGTCCCGGTATACCCGAAATGAACTCTGGGACGCAAAATTGTCCCGTTTTCTGAAACCGCGCGAAAATTTGAGTAGTCGAGCCGTCCAGTCGGAATAATCTAAATGATTCCACGGAAAATCGTTGGGTGGAAGTATAGAAACATTTTCAAGCCAACAATCTTCAGCATGAAAACTATATTTTAAGTGAATATGCTAAAAATGCTCCAGTAGAAAGAGTATTTTCAAAGTGGCCATCTGAAAAGACCCAGTTACAAATTTCAGTTTTAAAGGCGATGTTGATAATTAATGTGAATATAAAAAAAACGTGCCAAGAGTTTCATTCTTACTTAAAATCGTCACCAGCTATATTAAAGCAAATTTGTTCCTCTGATAAATATAATTAAAAGTTTCAAAGTTTGAAGCTAACTGACTTTTTCTGAATAAAAAACTTTAAGAGTGTTTTTTTTTATTGACTACCTAATTTAATTAATTAATTAACCTAAATAAACCAATGTCCCGTTTTGAGTCAAAAAATAAATGGTCACGTTATATATACATCATGTAAAAATTGTAATTCCCGAAAAATGTAAGATTTCTCAAATATTTTAACGAAAATTTTCTTTACAAATAAAAAATATGTTCGCGATGAATGAACACGGTCGTTGGCAAGATGCCGTGACTTTCATACGGGATGTTAACAAATTAGGCGGGAGGGAAGGATGGATGTCGGTCACTTGTCGACGGAGGCCGGCCATTTGTCATAACTGAATTTTTTATTCACCACTACGGATGAATGTTGCTTGAGTAGGGTTAGAAAATGTTTTGGTTGTTTTCCGAGTGAATTCTTAGATTGTGAATGAGAATTTTTGTATCAAGGTAAAGAATATTATGGCACCTTACGCATAGAAGACGATGACCTAATGTCATTATCCTATTTATAGTTTTGTGGGATTATTAATTACAATAAAAATAACTATTGAATTTCCTTTTTTTATTTAGTTTAATAAATGTGTAGGTATTAATTTAAAAATCAATAAAGTATACATTTGCATTTAAACGACGGTTAAAATAAATTAAATCGCTGTTGAACCATATCGCTTAAGTGATTATTTTATTTTAATCATCATTTACGTGTATATGATTAAGTTGTAATTAAATATTTTTTTTCATAAAAACGGATTGATGTTACTAACTCTGATTGCAGAGTATGTAACGAATTACATTGAATGAATGATAACATTGAATGAATCATAATTTAAACCTAGACGTCTTCTTTTTTTATAAAAAAATTAATGTCTTTCTGTATGTCCTTTATAGAGTCGTAGGCTATACATACGATTTTGATGAAATTTTGTGTGTGTGTTTGAGTGGGTCCCGGGATGGTTTACAGCCACCATTGGAAACGGTATGTGGCGCTGAGATCGGGTTCTAGAATCCTCCTAATCACCTGGAGCGATTTTGGTGATTTTGTTTTTGTGTTTTTCAGTGGTATTCCGGATGGTTTAGATTCACAGTTAGAACCGGTAGGTGGCGTTGAGATCGGGTTCTAGAATCCTCCTAATCACTTGGAGCTATTTTGGTGGTTTTGTTTTTGTGTTTGAGTGGGTTCCCGGATGGTATAGATCCACAGTTAGAACCGGTAGGTGGCGCTGAGATCGGGTTCTAGAATCCTCCTAATCACTTGGAGCTATTTTGGTGGTTTTGTTTTTGTGTTTGAGTGGGTTCCCGGATGGTATAGATCCACAGTTAGAACCGGTAGGTGGCGCTGAGATCGGGTTCTAGAATCCTCCTAATCACTTGGAGCTATTTTGGTGGTTTTGTTTTTGTGTTTGAGTGGGTTCCCGGATGGTATAGATCCACAGTTAGAACCGGTAGGTGGCGCTGAGATCGGGTTCTAGAATCCTCCTAATCACTTGGAGCTATTTTGGTGGTTTTGTTTTTGTGTTTGAGTGGGTTCCCGGATGGTATAGATCCACAGTTAGAACCGGTAGGTGACGCTGAGATCGGGTTCTAGAATCCTCCGAATCACTTGGAGCTATTTTGGTGGTTTTGTTTTTGTGTTTGAGTGGGTTCCCGGATGGTATAGATCCACAGTTAGAACCGGTAGGTGGCGCTGAGATCGGGTTCTAGAATCCTCCTAATCACTTGGAGCTATTTTGGTGGTTTTGTTTTTGTGTTTGAGTGGGTACCCGGATGGTATAGATCCACAGTTAGAACCGGTAGGTGGCCCTGAGATCGGGTTCTAGAATCCTCCGAATCACTTGGAGCTATTTTGGTGGTTTTGTTTTTGTGTTTGAGTGGGTTCCCGGATGGTATAGATCCACAGTTAGAACCGGTAGGTGGCGCTGAGATCGGGTTCTAGAATCCTCCTAATCACTTGGAGCTATTTTGGTGGTTTTGTTTTTGTGTTTGAGTGGGTTCCCGGATGGTATAGATCCACAGTTAGAACCGGTAGGTGGCGCTGAGATCGGGTTCTAGAATCCTCCTAATCACTTGGAGCTATTTTGGTGGTTTTGTTTTGTGTTTGAGTGGGTACCCGGATGGTATAGATCCACAGTTAGAACCGGTAGGTGACGCTGAGATCGGGTTCTAGAATCCTCCGAATCACTTGGAGCTATTTTGGTGGTTTTGTTTTTGTGTTTTTCAGTGGTATTCCGGATGGTTTAGATTCACAGTTAGAACCGGTAGGTGGCGTTGAGATCGGGTTCTAGAATCCTCCTAATCACTTGGAGCTATTTTGGTGGTTTTGTTTTTGTGTTTGAGTGGGTTCCCGGATGGTATAGATCCACAGTTAGAACCGGTAGGTGACGCTGAGATCGGGTTCTAGAATCCTCCGAATCACTTGGAGCTATTTTGGTGGTTTTGTTTTTGTGTTTGAGTGGGTTCCCGGATGGTATAGATCCACAGTTAGAACCGGTAGGTGGCCCTGAGATCGGGTTCTAGAATCCTCCTAATCACTTGGAGCTATTTTGGTGGTTTTGTTTTTGTGTTTGAGTGGGTTCCCGGATGGTATAGATCCACAGTTAGAACCGGTAGGTGGCCCTGAGATCGGGTTCTAGAATCCTCCTAATCATTTGGAGCTATTTTGGTGGTTTTGTTTTTGTGTTTGAGTGGGTTCCCGGATGGTATAGATCCACAGTTAGAACCGGTAGGTGACGCTGAGATCGGGTTCTAGAATCCTCCGAATCACTTGGAGCTATTTTGGTGGTTTTGTTTTTGTGTTTGAGTGGGTTCCCGGATGGTATAGATCCACAGTTAGAACCGGTAGGTGACGCTGAGATCGGGTTCTAGAATCCTCCGAATCACTTGGAGCTATTTTGGTGGTTTTGTTTTTGTGTTTGAGTGGGTTCCCGGATGGTATAGATCCACAGTTAGAACCGGTAGGTGACGCTGAGATCGGGTTCTAGAATCCTCCGAATCACTTGGAGCTATTTTGGTGGTTTTGTTTTTGTGTTTGAGTGGGTTCCCGGATGGTATAGATCCACAGTTAGAACCGGTAGGTGACGCTGAGATCGGGTTCTAGAATCCTCCGAAACACTTGGAGCTATTTTGGTGGTTATGTTTTTGTGTTTGAGTGGGTTCCCGGATGGTATAGATCCACAGTTAGAACCGGTAGGTGGCGCTGAGATCGGGTTCTAGAATCCTCCTAATCACTTGGAGCTATTTTGGTGGTTTTGTTTTTGTGTTTGAGTGGGTTCCCGGATGGTATAGATCCACAGTTAGAACCGGTAGGTGGCGCTGAGATCGGGTTCTAGAATCCTCCTAATCACTTGGAGCTATTTTGGTGGTTTTGTTTTTGTGTTTGAGTGGGTTCCCGGATGGTATAGATCCACAGTTAGAACCGGTAGGTGACGCTGAGATCGGGTTCTAGAATCCTCCGAATCACTTGGAGCTATTTTGGTGGTTTTGTTTTTGTGTTTGAGTGGGTTCCCGGATGGTATAGATCCACAGTTAGAACCGGTAGGTGACGCTGAGATCGGGTTCTAGAATCCTCCGAATCACTTGGAGCTATTTTGGTGGTTTTGTTTTTGTGTTTGAGTGGGTTCCCGGATGGTATAGATCCACAGTTAGAACCGGTAGGTGGCGCTGAGATCGGGTTCTAGAATCCTCCTAATCACTTGGAGCTATTTTGGTGGTTTTGTTTTTGTGTTTGAGTGGGTTCCCGGATGGTATAGATCCACAGTTAGAACCGGTAGGTGACGCTGAGATCGGGTTCTAGAATCCTCCGAATCACTTGGAGCTATTTTGGTGGTTTTGTTTTTGTGTTTGAGTGGGTTCCCGGATGGTATAGATCCACAGTTAGAACCGGTAGGTGACGCTGAGATCGGGTTCTAGAATCCTCCGAATCACTTGGAGCTATTTTGGTGGTTTTGTTTTTGTGTTTGAGTGGGTTCCCGGATGGTATAGATCCACAGTTAGAACCGGTAGGTGACGCTGAGATCGGGTTCTAGAATCCTCCGAATCACTTGGAGCTATTTTGGTGGTTTTGTTTTTGTGTTTGAGTGGGTTCCCGGATGGTATAGATCCACAGTTAGAACCGGTAGGTGACGCTGAGATCGGGTTCTAGAATCCTCCTAATCACTTGGAGCTATTTTGGTGGTTTTGTTTTTGTGTTTGAGTGGGTTCCCGGATGGTATAGATCCACAGTTAGAACCGGTAGGTGACGCTGAGATCGGGTTCTAGAATCCTCCGAATCACTTGGAGCTATTTTGGTGGTTTTGTTTTTGTGTTTGAGTGGGTTCCCGGATGGTATAGATCCACAGTTAGAACCGGTAGGTGGCCCTGAGATCGGGTTCTAGAATCCTCCTAATCATTTGGAGCTATTTTGGTGGTTTTGTTTTTGTGTTTGAGTGGGTTCCCGGATGGTATAGATCCACAGTTAGAACCGGTAGGTGACGCTGAGATCGGGTTCTAGAATCCTCCGAAACACTTGGAGCTATTTTGGTGGTTATGTTTTTGTGTTTGAGTGGGTTCCCGGATGGTATAGATCCACAGTTAGAACCGGTAGGTGGCGCTGAGATCGGGTTCTAGAATCCTCCTAATCACTTGGAGCTATTTTGGTGGTTTTGTTTTTGTGTTTGAGTGGGTTCCCGGATGGTATAGATCCACAGTTAGAACCGGTAGGTGGCGCTGAGATCGGGTTCTAGAATCCTCCTAATCACTTGGAGCTATTTTGGTGGTTTTGTTTTTGTGTTTGAGTGGGTTCCCGGATGGTATAGATCCACAGTTAGAACCGGTAGGTGACGCTGAGATCGGGTTCTAGAATCCTCCGAATCACTTGGAGCTATTTTGGTGGTTTTGTTTTTGTGTTGAGTGGGTTCCCGGATGGTATAGATCCACAGTTAGAACCGGTAGGTGGCGCTGAGATCGGGTTCTAGAATCCTCCGAATCACTTGGAGCGATTTTGGTGGTTTTGTTTTTGTGTTTGAGTGGGTTCCCGGATGGTATAGATCCACAGTTAGAACCGGTAGGTGGCGCTGAGATCGGGTTCTAGAATCCTCCTAATCACTTGGAGCTATTTTGGTGGTTTTGTTTTTGTGTTTGAGTGGGTTCCCGGATGGTATAGATCCACAGTTAGAACCGGTAGGTGACGCTGAGATCGGGTTCTAGAATCCTCCGAATCACTTGGAGCTATTTTGGTGGTTTTGTTTTTGTGTTTGAGTGGGTTCCCGGATGGTATAGATCCACAGTTAGAACCGGTAGGTGGCGCTGAGATCGGGTTCTAGAATCCTCCTAATCACTTGGAGCTATTTTGGTGGTTTTGTTTTTGTGTTTGAGTGGGCTCCCGGATGGTATAGATCCACAGTTAGAACCGGTAGGTGGCGCTGAGATCGGGTTCTAGAATCCTCCTAATCACTTGGAGCTATTTTGGTGGTTTTGTTTTTGTGTTTGAGTGGGTTCCCGGATGGTATAGATCCACAGTTAGAACCGGTAGGTGACGCTGAGATCGGGTTCTAGAATCCTCCGAATCACTTGGAGCTATTTTGGTGGTTTTGTTTTTGTGTTTGAGTGGGTTCCCGGATGGTATAGATCCACAGTTAGAACCGGTAGGTGGCGCTGAGATCGGGTTCTAGAATCCTCCGAATCACTTGGAGCTATTTTGGTGGTTTTGTTTTTGTGTTTGAGTGGGTTCCCGGATGGTATAGATCCACAGTTAGAACCGGTAGGTGGCGCTGAGATCGGGTTCTAGAATCCTCCTAATCACTTGGAGCTATTTTGGTGGTTTTGTTTTTGTGTTTGAGTGGGTTCCCGGATGGTATAGATCCACAGTTAGAACCGGTAGGTGGCGCTGAGATCGGGTTCTAGAATCCTCCTAATCACTTGGAGCTATTTTGGTGGTTTTGTTTTTGTGTTTGAGTGGGTTCCCGGATGGTATAGATCCACAGTTAGAACCGGTAGGTGGCGCTGAGATCGGGTTCTAGAATCCTCCGAATCACTTGGAGCTATTTTGGTGGTTTTGTTTTTGTGTTTGAGTGGGTTCCCGGATGGTATAGATCCACAGTTAGAACCGGTAGGTGACGCTGAGATCGGGTTCTAGAATCCTCCGAATCACTTGGAGCTATTTTGGTGGTTTTGTTTTTGTGTTTGAGTGGGTTCCCGGATGGTATAGATCCACAGTTAGAACCGGTAGGTGGCGCTGAGATCGGGTTCTAGAATCCTCCGAATCACTTGGAGCTATTTTGGTGGTTTTGTTTTTGTGTTTGAGTGGGTTCCCGGATGGTATAGATCCACAGTTAGAACCGGTAGGTGGCGCTGAGATCGGGTTCTAGAATCCTCCTAATCACTTGGAGCTATTTTGGTGGTTTTGTTTTTGTGTTTGAGTGGGTTCCCGGATGGTATAGATCCACAGTTAGAACCGGTAGGTGGCGCTGAGATCGGGTTCTAGAATCCTCCTAATCACCTGGAGCGATTTTGGTGATTTTGTTTTTGTGTGTTTGAGTGGTATTCCGGATGGTTTAGATTCACAATTAGAACCGGTAAGTGGCGCTGAAATCGGGTTCTAGAATCCTTCTGTACACATAGACCGTTTTGGTGATTTTGTTTTTGTGTCATGGAACGGTCTGTAGGAATTTAGAAAATAGGCGGTACGAAGTTCACCGGGTCAGCTAGTTTATTTAATATAAATATATTTCCATTAGAACAATGGGCGGCCTTATCGCTTGTAGCGGTACATTTCATACGTTTTTCACTCTTTATTATTGTAGTTTTTTGCTTTTAAATTGTTTTCGCGGGAAACATATCGAAATTAAAGCGCGAGAGACTACTGTTGGAATCAACCTCTTTAAATAATTTTATTTTTCTCTGTTTTTGACACTGTCAACATTTTTTTTTCTTTTTACTCACTCTGTATTCATCCTTGCTTTATACCGTATCATTGTGTAATTAAGTTAAATGTTACGCGATGTTCATCACAGCAGTTATGAGAACCATAGAGTATATTAATATAACATAGACAATCGTCATAGATAATAATATGATCCTGGCAACACTATGATATAATTGGTATTTTTAGCAATATTGTAATATTAATATTTTCTAGGGTTTACTAGTTTCGTAGTATTTTCGTATAAAAAGGCGGTGAGGCGTGTAGACGGTGTTCATTGCTTACTGTGTGGTGTGAATAGTCACACCAAAGGCTGTACAATAAAGGGGAAACTCTGCCCAAATAGTTAATATTTGGTATCTTCGGTACTTTCTTACCCAAATCTCTGCAAGGCTTTTAACATAAATTATACACAGTTTACGTGCTCTCCACAACTACGTGGAAATCACTAGGATTTTCTAAGTACTTTAAGCTAACACAAATATTTTCGAATATTTAAATACATTCATCGCTGCACATGACAGCCATCATTGCCGGACCAGTGCGCTCACAACCCACAACAAGTTGTTTTTCTATTATTAAATAAATCGAATTCATGTTTCAGTATCCTTCTACTGTTTTTATATGCCGATGGAATCTGGGAACTGGAACCTACATACCAGGGGTGGCAGCCATCCAGACAAGTAAAAATAGACATGGTTGTAGGTTGTTTTATAACCTCTTACGACCGGCAGTCCGGCTGCAGGAACTTTTATTCCTTCTCTTTTTCTGCATTGATTAAACATGTATATACAACATTGTATAACACATTGTCATTTTGAAAAAAATGTATTATGTAAGACATAATACAGTTTTTTTCAAAATTTCATTTCAAATCAGATCAAATTTATATGTTCAAAACATTGTTAAACAGTTGGCATATATGTTAAAGTGTATATGTTACAGTCATAGTGATTAAATAGCTATTATACATAATGACTGGTCATTATATATAACAGCAAAATTGACTAGATAATGTAATAAATTAATTACTTTATCCAGATATTATTCATAATAGCGGATCTAAGTTAACCAAAGTCATAAATTCCCGCTCTTCATCCCGCTGCCGCGTGGCGTGATCACTGCGATCTCATGGTAACAGGTGTAAATGTAAAAAGTCAAACCTCATGTGTAAATCAAAATGTCACAAGAGCCTTGTAAGAGAATACATAATTATTATGAACCAGTTAATTCATCTGAGTTAATTTCAAATATTTTATTTTTGTAATCTTTAAAAAGTGATACCAAATACTTGTATTGATCTGAGTTTTATTTTAAATTTTGGTTTATTACTAGTGTGCTTTAAATTTATTTTATAAATTAAAGTTAAAAAACTTTATAACAATGTTAATTAACGTAGAATTATTATCTATGACAACGTTATTTTAATTCTTAGGCAAATTGAAATATAATTTTATAATCTTTACTATACCTACTTGTTTTTTAAATTATCCAAGTCTTCGAAAATATTTTATAAAATCGCTGATTAATGTGATTAATTCTGTGTCAATTATCACTTTATCTAAATTGAGTAGACTTTATAAATAATGGCTAGATAATGTATATAATATCCGGATTTATTACTTTGGCTGTAACATATACATGTTTTGCTCACATAGGAGCATGCAAATATTTATAATAAATCCATATAGTCTCAGTAGTTTTTAAAGCAAGTAATTGTGATATTAAATACGGCGTAATGTTTCTCAATACGCTTTTTTTATATGTAAGCAATATATAAATAGGTCGCTATTTCATCAAATAAACTTATTCTTTCTTAATATTTTTTTAAGTTTTCGCGGATTTATTTGTTTTTTTATTATTCCCACGTTTCGGCTACTTTTCAATAGCCTGATCACGGAAGAAAAGATGTCAAGTGTCAGTGAGTATTGTTAAAGTTTTATTTAGCCTACCGCCAACTTGTTTATTTTAATTATTTAGTGTCAATTCTGTTTATGTTTAGTATTTACTCTATGGGAGCCTAATATTATTTACTATTATTCTTTCTTTCGTTTACATCACAAAAGACAGGCAGCTGGAGATGGTGTAAGGACCACCTTACACCATCTCCAGCTGCCTGTCTTTGATGATTTGTGATGATTGATGATCTGTCTTTTATGATGTTATGTAGCCGACCACCAGGTCGGCTACATAACATCATAAGGCTACGGCCGGCGTGGCGCTGTACACGTCTGACGAAAGCATATTATGAAAACGCACTATAGATATACGTTTATTGTATGGACGACATTTACAGCGTATGAACGCCGCGTTACTCCCAGACGCAGCTTACGACGTTTATAACAGACAGAAAAATACATTCAATCAATAAAAAAAAAATTACACACACTACCGTGTATTTCACACGCATATATACTCTTTTGTTTTGTTTATTGTTAAATTTAAATAACAGTGTAGCCTTGGCGAAATCTATGATTATAGAAGTGTAATCTTTGACAACAGAACCTTCATAATGTTCAAACTTATAATTTACATGAATTATGGTCGAATAAAATTAAAAATCGACAAATCAAAAAATGTTATCAAACCTTTTTTGTAGAGCGTTCAATTATCTATAAAGATTGGAACAGCGATTTATCAGTCAACCAGTCGTTTGAACAGTACAAAAATCAGAAGAACCAAAAAAATGTTTTCCTGTGTTATTCTTATGGGAATTAAAAAAATGCGATGAGGACAATCTTAATATTAATATTAAGGGCTCATCTTTTCACAGAATTTTTTAACACCCAAAAGAAACTTTTGAGCCTGTTTGGAAAAATTAAATATTTTTTGGATCACCCTAATATAATATCTCAAAATAAACTAAACATGGAAGCATTCCTAATTAACAAGACGAATGTCGCAATCAAATAACTCAAACCCGAGAATACGATCCAAAACTATTGTAATTATGTTATTTTATTAAGCGTATCCGGGACAGGTATAACAGATCAGTTGTAGACTAGTTTGAAGCTCCTTAATTAAATTACATATTCAAGACTCCTTTGTGGGCGGGTGCAGAGACAATGCAGTAAATTTCACAGAGGTAATTAAATTACTTCTCTATAGTTGTTTATTGTTTAGCTGACAGGTAACGAATATTTTCTAAAGTTTTGGAAGTGTTATATATTTATATATTTTTATTTTAAATGAAATAATAATGCATAAAATAAATAAGTTTTATATTTATTTATGTAAGTGTATTTAATAATATTTTATAATAACATCGAAACGAATCATTGACTCTTCAGGTGATCAGAAGGCTGGTGCTTACCTCGGCCAACGGGTCAGTATGGATATGTAGCCCGCCTTCTGGGCACCTTACCCATAGAACACGGTGATCTGGGTTCAGTATGCCACGTCTGATAGTCTTGAGGACTCTGGTGAGAATACAATACAAATAAGTTTGCTTGCATTGTTTTCGATTATATATAGTTACTAGCTGTCCCGGCAGACGTCGTCCTGCCCGGTAAAAAATAGGGGTTGATCGTAGAGGGTTGAAAATCTAGGGTTGTATGTATTTTTGTATGTTGTATCATAAAAAAATAGAAATTAAAAATTTTGTCTAAATAATAAAATAAAAAATTTAGGGGTGGACTACCCCTAACATTTAGGGGGATGAAAAATAGATGTTGCCCGATTCTCATAGATACCGGATAAGCACAAAAAATTTCATCAAAATCGGTCAAGCCGTTTCGGAGGAGTATGGCAACGAAAACTGTGACACGAGAATTTTATATATTAGAATAAATATAATAATAATTTTTCTGTGAATACAATACCTTTGAAATATCATAATATTAATACATAATATTTTATTTACATATATCATATTAGTATAATTTTTATATTTTATTAATATATTTATATTATATTATGTATTTATAAGATACTGCTTCGATAGTGAGAATAATGCAACATACCTCCGTTCTTGTCAATTTTTTGTCCATCCATAGGTTGTCTGGAATAAATCGCTAATAGCGATAAGACCTATATTGTATTGTAAAATTTTATTTCTGTTAACTGTATCTTATAAAACAAAATAAAGCATATTCAATCATTTATTCGCTTCTTGAATATATTTTTTTATAGTGCCTCCGCATGTTTTACGCTTATAACTTATGGTAAATTCAGCTTAATTACTTGCATAGTAATGTTTCATTTTAAGGTTTTCTAAACGATACAATCGGCTACTACTGTAATCGAATACTAATTTGGGTATATTGTTATTAAGTGATTAACTCGTGTTTTGTATAGAGTAATTTTCTATAATTTACCGTAATTAAATGTAACATTAAAATTTCAAATATGATGTGATAATTGTGTTGGTTGTTAGTTAAAATCTCTCAATTGAGTATAGTCGATATTCACTTCATTTTATATTCATGTTGGCAGAACCGATAAGGTAAAGAGGTTTTTACTGTTTCTGAATTATTTTATACCATATCAATATAATATTTTATGTAAAAAATATCAATAAATTTCAAATGATGATGTAAAAATTATTGTCATTCATAATCTTTTATTTTTTTATATCAATGACTTCCATTCGCTAACGGATATGCCAATTTTTTTAGATCTTCTAAACTGTAGAATGTTTGGAGGAAAAATGTGATAGGATTTTTGAAGCAGGGTGTTCTAAAGATATCTGTTCCGTGTGACAATTCTATGTATTAATTGTATGCAAGACGTAAGGTTCTTTGATTATAAAAATATGTTGCTTTTCTTTTATTACCATAAGCCAATGGGAGCTCCATATGTCTGTCTAGTCATCGCAGCGAACAACGAAATACTGCCTAGGTCATTTTTTTTTGGAGCTGACTCAGCTGAATAGCCGCAGATGGCTGTTTCAGCGGAACCGGGCTTGGGGGGCTTCCCGACTCCGTGCGAGCGGAGGCGACGCGGCAACGCAAATATTAATAGTTGCTCCATCTCGCTCGCACATCATCCGTCCCTATCGCACATTGTGCTATATATCGTACTAGCTGTACGACTTGTTAATATTTGTAGTTAAGGTTATCGGTTCCAAAATAAATAATAATAAAAACTACTCTCTGTCATCTGAAGTATCATTTAACCCCTACCTCAAGCTGCTACAAATCCATCTGAGTTGTTGCAAGTATTACAATTGTTTACTATCCATTCAATTTCCGTACACTCGGTTGAATTTTGACATTAGATGTCAAAGCTTATGTCAAATTTTAATCAACAGTACGGCAAATGTACGGTCAGTAAGATATAAGAACTGGGCATCAGTCTGCAATATATTTCTATTAAAATAAATCGAGACAGACGTTGAACTTTGCCCCGCATGACGGCAGTGTACTAAGTTCAAGTTCCAGTTCCGATGGGAGTTCAATTTGTACCGTCCCGTCCGTTCTGAACTTGCTTGTGTCACATGCGAGCATGTCTCGCGAGTTCGACAATTTGTATTGCACACGGCTCTGAACGTAAAGGCTTTAAAAGATATACTGGATGGAACATTTCATAGAATAGGTTTTTTTTTAATTCCATGAGTTCAACAGACAGGCATACGGCCCACCTGCTGGAAAGCGGGTATCATCGCCTATGGACCTTTGCAACACCAAAGGTGCTACCAACATAGTGCTGCTCTCAAAAGGGTGGCTGGAACCTAGCCACTAATGCCACACAACACAACTAAAGGTTGTTATGGCGGCGTACTCTAGACCAGGGGTGGTAGCCTTCCAGTCGGGGAAAATATCCTACCACCTGGCTGTATGTAAAATTGTATTCTTTCTCCGTTCTTCCACGGATAAGAAAGGTATAGCATTTTTACATTTATGCGTAGATATGCTACTGTTATATCCACCAAGATGTATGGGGCTGTGTTATATGGGAAATAAACCATCGTTGCCACTCCACGGTACCAACTCCAATGATTGGCACCCAGTCAATTTATTTAAGATGACGAGACAAGTGAAACTTGTATACAGACGCACGTATCATTCTAGGTATAAAACGATTCTTTTTCGCGAAGATTTGTGGTTTATAGAATCTGATGTAGTGGATGGGTTTATTCAGCGTGTGTTCACTGATCGCAGACTTTCTAGACCTTGTGTGTTTTATGTCGAGAACGTGTTCTTTTGCTCGTGTTTTTATGCTCCTCTTTGTTTGCTCAATGTATGATAATCCACACTTACAATTGAGCTTGTAGACACTTGCATCCCGGAATGGGATACTGCATTTCACAGGTCCCAAAAACTGGGTAATCTTTTTATGCGGCTTGAAATATGTTTTTATTGAAACTCGCCTGAGGATGTGACCGATTCTGTCTGTGTGTGTCTTCTAACTCATGTTCGATGTTTATATCATACTTTTACTGAATTGTTCTACCTATGGTTGGTAAGATATAGCAACACGCCATAAATGGCTATGAGCTTGTCGAGTTTGTCACAGGATTGATGATCAATGGAGTAAACAATTCTTGGAATAACATAGTACGTCGTTTTAATTGCTAATATCTATATAAATAATTATCCAGATACTATTTTATTTAAAACATCGCTAGTGAAATATATATATATTTTTTTTGTATTTTTACATTACATATTTAAACTCAGTATCAGAAAAAAACGACAAGTTACTTGTCTATATAAACTTACTAATAATAATCAACTTTTTTTATGTTTGCTTGTAGACGAACTGGCAAAGGGACCACCTGGTGGTAGATGGCTACCGTCGCCCATGGACATCTGCAACACCAAGGGAGCGATGCGTTGCCTACCTCGTTGAGTAAGGGAAGGATACAGGATGGGATCGGTGGGAGGGGAGACTGGGCCATCGGAACTCTCAGGTATCGTACGAAACATGATTAGATAACCGTTTCACTCCGATATCTTGTGAGAGCGTGGTACCACGTCGTCGTCAGCCATTCAGAGTCCACTGCTGGACGTAGGCCACCCCAAGACGGCGCCACTCATACCTGTTCACTGCCTTTCTCATCCAGCGCCTCCCGCCGACCTGACGTAGGTCGTCTGTCCATCGGGCTGGAGCTGGCGGGGGGGTAAGGGGCTGCGCTCAATATCTTGTGGACTCAATTGTCAACCTCACCTGCTCGCGGTACCCCCTGCCGTCAGCAAACGAGGCTCTGGCGACCGATAGATGGCGGTATAACCAGCGCAAGAAAGCCGGCCTATAGAAATCCCCTGGTCGGAGACGGGCAGCAGCGTCTCCGATGCAAATAGGCCGGCACTGCGGTTACCAACCCGCATGCCAAGCGTGGTAACTATGGCATATATCTCCCATGAAAAAGCACCAAAGAAAACGTGGTACCACTTAATAATAAAATTACCAATAATATCGATTAATAATAACTAATTAATAATCGATATTGGCGACATTTTTATGATAGTTCATATCTAGTTTCAACAATTGTTTTCTAGCATCTATGTTCCAAGCAATAGTTGAGAACAGCTCTAGATGAGTTACTTCTATGGAACATAGCTGTGCATGCTAAGCATCTATCTATATTTCAATTCGGATGATTAAACAGATAATCTAATATAAAATTGATAGTAGTAGGAATCGATAAATCCGCAGGGAGCTTTGTCGCGACACCTCGTACTTGACTTCGAAGAGCTAAGGCAACATCTCCCCCACCGTGTTTGCCATAGCCAGTCGGCACGGAGTGGAAATCACTAGAGCTAAGACTCAACCTCCAGGGGTGGAAGTGATAAGTGGCATACCATTGGAGAACCAGCAGCTCATCTCTCCACACCCCTTAGCCACTCACACCATTGTTGTTCAATCTTGTACGGATATTTTTGGGGGCCCATCCAGGGAGTGGCAAGCCAGCGTCTGCCCATTTTATGCATGTTCCCCAAACACTGTGATGGGCAAATGCCATAGTCCTCGTAGCCCTTCTAGCTGTTCAACCTAAAAGCTTAGAGTTTCTTGTTCTCATTTCCTACAGTAGTCTTACACTGGCTGGAACTTGTCCTGGGTTGCATTTTAGATGATGTACGTAGAATTTACCAGATTTAGAAGGGTCAAGGCTCTACTCGTTGGCTTTCTCATGGTCCCACGCAAATCCTTCAAAAGTCCGGACCATTTTTACGACCCGTTGTCTCCGGGGCATACATTTGTAATCACCACTACGGGCGTGCATATCTGCCACTCCACACTCGGATGCGTGTGTTTGTGGATGCAGTTCTTGTGGTCTCGCTTAAGGCATTCCTCAATAATTTCTAGATGCAGCACCGTATGGATACTCCACCTCTTCATCATAATATAACAGTCCACTAATTACTACATGAACCCTACAAAAATCAGGGTATGATCCCAACACCTGTGATGTATTAAAGTTACTATGAAACAAGTCTTTAGGTCGTATTATTATCCATTAATGCATTTAAATTCAATTATGGTCTCCAACAATATCTAACGGCTCGTTAACCACAAGATTTTCATGTAAATGTATTATTTGCTTTCAAGATGATGTACAACACAATTCTTTCCAGATGCGCTGGTTATAATTGACCTCCCACCCCCTTCGACTATTAAACTTTACTAGGATGCCGCGGGGAATCTTACGAGAGTTCATGGTTCATATTATGGTGGATACATTATAAATAATGATGGCGGTGCATGCCCCTTGCCATTCGTCATGTGCTGTAAACGATTCCCTCATTATACTTACATTTTTAGCTTTTAGATTAATGTTTCCCGGAAAATTTTGGCCACGACTCATTTCGATATTTTCTTTCTATAGAATATTTTTAATTTTTTTGTAACTATTGCGAATAATTAAAATTAATCTTTAACGGACTTACCCATCGGAGCTTCTCATCGACCCTTCTGTAAAGAAACAGAAGCTCTTCAAGGAGAGCTCCTACCCGTCAACTCGACTGATGCCAAAACATGGACACTGAAAGCGGGACTGTTTGACAAACTTAGGGATGCTCAGTGGACTATGGAGTGCAAGTTATGTTGAGAGGGTTTCTAACGGATAAAATCAGAAATGAAGATATCCCAACCAAAGTTACCTACATAGCTCTCAAAATTAGTAAGCTGAAGTAGCAGTGGATAAGTTCTGGAGTGGAGACCACCCTCTAACTCGATAGACCAACCAACCATCTGCGCATGGATCGCCAGTAAGTTCTAGATGAGGACAATGGAGGTCCAGGTATGTGGCGCAAACTTAGGGAGATTTACGTCCAAAAGTGGAATATTGGCTGATGCCAGCGACCATTATGCGACTTTTATAGTACCGGAAAATAATCATAAAATAATTAGGGATTATATACCATCACCATCTAACAGAGGGAAGAATAATCAATGCATATACGCGTATCGGGTATGGGTTTGATAAGGCTGGAAAAATATTAATAATATTTTTAATATGATTACGAACTTCTAAACAAAAATGCATCCGTCCTATTTATCAAGTAGATCCTGGAGAGTCCTGACTTTAATATTTGTGTGGACAAATAGCACTTTCAATAGCACAATGGAACTATTACCTGTTACAAGAACTGCATTATGAGGCTTCAATCAAAGACACTTATAACTTACTAACTTTAAAGAAGACGGAGTTATTAATACTTGACATACTTGATTGATACTTGATTGGCTAAATCATAGTGAGTCAGACTTCAGCCGTTAAATAAACGTACGTTAAATAAAAATTGGTTTTATAACTTTTCACTAAATAAAACTTTACAATAGTACTTTAAAAGGAAATAAAACGTAAAATCGAATATATTTTCATAATAGAAAAATGTCTGCAAAAATCGCTAAAAAGGCGTAAAAGCATAACACCGAAGCAGTACGAGGCGCCAACCAAGCGACTCGGAGCGAGCGAAATTCTAAATTCAAATCAGTTCGTGAGTTGGGTGCGAAACGGGTGGACGTGCCGCTACAACCATTTATTCCGTTACAACTGTATTTCAGATGCTAAATATATCGCCGAAAACGAGAATATTTGGAAGGATACGTTTTGCATAATTCTCTTTTGTTACCCCTAACTTTGTTTTGACACGGGGATTCATTTAATTGTTATTAAGGTACGGGAGAATGTTCGTATGTGATGATTGTTTTAGCAAATTGGTTTTGCAATTAAAGCAATTTGTTAATTATCTTTCATAGACGGATATTTTAATTTCTGTGGAATCTATCCCATGTTTTGGGTGTAATGTATACTATGTTTATCTATTTATAGAAATTTCATATTTAATATATTACGAACATTAGAATCTCATTGAACGCTTCCTTGTGTGATAAGAATTCGTATCGCGCGATAAATGCCCGATTTTTCGGGGCAAAATGTATCTGATATTCATCCCTGTTATAAAAAATATATTTTTAACGAAATCATAAATAATTGTTAAAAAGAAAGAAACATACTATTGTAAGAACTGCGAGTTGTGCCTAGTCAGATCATTAACAGTAAGATTAGCGAGGCTAACACAATCGTACACATTTCGTTACTTTATAATCTCACCGTGTTCAATCTTTAGATCATAATAAAAAATGACTCGGCGTTAAATATGTAGAAATATTTCAATGGTTGAGACATGGTAAAATCAATATCTCTATCTACCGCCCCCCCCCCCCCTCTATCCCGTTCTATCTTGTTGTGATAATGCTATCTGTTAAAACATCCGGTTACATTCCGGCAAAGCATCCCTTTTTCAGTAACATTTCCTCTTCCACCTTCATTTGGCGGGTTTTAACCAGAGGGCGCTGCGCGCACACATACACCCGTTTCATTGGCCGAGCAGAATCTTCCATGGATACTTAAATATCGTCGCGTCGCCACGCTCGCCGATGAATAGTACAAAAAACGTCGGAAAAGTACTGAATTGTCCCCTAAAACCGTTCCTCGAAGTGCCAGCTGTGTCCCGGACATCTGATATAGTGTTTGTGCAAAATAAGGACGCGCGAATCCGGGCTAAATCCATACCTTACACAGTTAAAAAAAAATTGCAGGAGTTCAGCAGACAAGCAGACGCCCCACTTGATGTAAAGCGGTTGCCATCGCCTATGGACATTTGCAACACTAAAGGTGCTACAAATGCGCTGATGCTTTCTTAAGGGAGACTAGTAGTTTAGAAAACAAAAATATAGATAAATAAAGATAAAAATTATTGTGCGTATGCGCACTGCACAAGCACTAAAAGTGATACTTCAGAGATGATGCTCACAGATAACTCTTCTGGGACCTTAATTAATATAAATATTATTCTTTAGCCTACATCCTTCAAGGATATATAATTCAAAAAAATCAATAAAAAGTACTCTTTAAGTCATTAATATAAAGTTCAAAATTTAATGCACTGTTACGCACAATTTCCTTTCATCAACGTATAAAAGAATATCTACCTTAAGTATATCAAGATAGAATTAAAATTCATTTGAAATCTTTTAAGTTTTATTTAAATTGAAAATTAATACTAACGCGTAAAGAGAAATATTTCGTTTTATTTCGAATTCATTAAGGTTGAATTCTATGTGTTTATCTCTTCTAGTGTCACTTTTTAGTTTCATCAATTTTCAAACTACAACGATTCTAAAGAAGTTTTACCTTAAAAGAAAACAACACCTCTATCTTGCTCTATGATAGAGGAGGAGGCGTTTTAGAAAAAAAATCATTTCATTATTAAAGCTAGGCCGTCAAAAAAATAATAAAATATATTATTCTTGTCGTAAAATTCATAAAATCTCTTCACAATCAACCTCGATTAAGGCAGACATATTATGTATGTTCTTAACAAAGTTAAATCAAGTTTGTCAGATGAAGTTATTAGGGCGAAGAAAATTTTGGAGTTTGCAAATTAACTTTGAAATTCCTTGAAACAAACAAATCTGTAACTTGAGGTTGAATTTTGACAAATAATCTTATTCAAAGCCTTATTGTTAGTCCGTTGGTGTTTTAAAAAACAAAATCTCCGGTAATCTTTGTTTACCTACTTAGAAGACGGTAAGCAGATTTGCAGCTCGAATGCTAATGTACGCCACAGTGCTCGTTTAAATTAAGTCTTAATTACGAAAAAGCCTATGTCGCTGATAAACAGTTGTAGCAATTTCCACTTTAATATTGAACATTCAAGGCTGACAATCGATTAAGGATAAACCTAATGAAGTCAGGAGTAATGGACTGTTTCAGTTTTTATTTTACGTTCGACGTTTGACTCGTGATGTCATTCGCTCTAGAGCCTTTGGATTAAGATTTGCTTGAATCTTATTTGCTTTTATTGTGGGCTTAAGAGCCTTTTTAATATTAGCATGAAAGGAGAACTAACAAATGATAATCTTAACTAATAAAGGTAACTTGTAAGAGCGGGTTCACATTAGATGGATCCGACATTGTACCGTGGGCAGATTGTCGGGTCTTGCTATACACATTAAAGCTGCCAGCACGAATTATGAATATAGATTCGCTGTGATCGTTGTCTGATAGTTGTAAGTATACAATGGACGACGACGTTCTGATTAAAATGTGGCATTTGAATGGAAGACAAAAGAAAAGAAAAACAAAATATTATCCCACAGCAAGCTCATGTTTTCAACAAGAGAATCACTTATATATTAATTTGCGTAGGCACCGGTGAAACTGCTGGCGAGAGCAGAGAACGCGCAGATGGGTGAGTGTCTTCGCCACTACGAACCGACAACTGTGAAGAGCAGCGATGTAAAAAGTGATATTATAATCTACCCGACAGTAATCGTGACTGAACACTCGATAAACGTGTCGTCGCCGATAATTTTATCGCGTCGTTATAATGTGAGCAGATTTATCAAAATTTATATAGCAATATATTTTTTTATCGAGGCATAGGTTCGCGCTCCACAGCTATCTCAACTGATGTTAAGTGAAGATGCGATCTAGAATGCAACATGATTATCTAGTACATAACTATTTACTCGTGACTTGAAGATCACTGATTTATATAAAACTGGGAATACGGACACCGAAAAATTGTTCCATTCGACAGCGGTGCGCAAAGGAAAGGTGGACGCAAAACGCTTAGTTCAAACCAATGGTATATCCACCAAGTAATTATAGTGCTAACCACAGTAATAATATCTAGAATTTTTGTGGTGCTAACCGTCTGGTTGTCCGATGATAGAAAGGAGATGGAGGAAGTAAGTTCCATAGCTCTCCAAACTTTATCCGATAGAAAACGGACAGATGCTACCCTGCGGCGACATGTATCCGACACTTTTATCGTGCCGGTAAAACAGTTGGTCCGACCTTTAGGTCGCTTTTTTGCAATCACACCACTATTTCTTGTTTTTAATAGAAAATTGCAATTCAACTCAACGTTCTATTTTTTAAAGTCAAATCAGTTATAAATTGCAAATCCAAATTAGCTTCTTTGTAATCTCGTAAATTTCATGAAATATATAGTCAACAGCCAAATCGACTGAGCTACTTATTATAATTTTAGGAAACGCGACAAATCTAGGCGATTTTGTATGAGCGTAGCAAGCTACGACGTCATATTTTTAACGAATCAAATACCCTATGTCTTTTTCTATAGCAGAATTTCAAGACGATCCGTTGCGAGCGAAATTAAAGTCTAAAGTTTTCATGAACCACTCACATTCGCATCATCGCATTTATAATATTAGTTTGAACGAATGAATGAATCGTTATTTGTAGAGATACAGGATTTGGATTTAAGAAAAGATATAAAAATATAGAAATATTTCCGTTGTGCAAAACGACACGGGACGATGTTTTCTAAGTTAATCCTTAACTTGGCCCGTGGCTCTATCCCGTAGTTTTTATTAACTTACACTGAAACAAACTAGTTTGGAATTTTTCCGAGACGACGCGACTTCATCTTTGTACGTATGAACCACTTTTAAGAGCCCGCCCTATCCAATCTTATTTAAACTTAAGAATCTAATTATATTTTTTTTAATACGACGTTGTAAAATAGACGGCCCATGTAATGGAAAGCGGTTACCGTCGCCTGTAGACATTTGCAAATATCAGAGGCGAAGCCAACACCAACGTTGCCAGCCTTTGGGATGGGATAGATGGGATGGGATAAATGATAATAGGCAACCGCGCAGGAACGGAGAAAGAATACAATTTCCTGCGGCCTGGCGGCTTGTAAGAGGCGAAAAAGCAATCCACGGTGAGAGGACATTTGCTCGACTGGCTGGCTAGCACCTAGAGTATGCTGTCGTAATAACCTTGAGTTGTGTTTCAGCATCAGTGGTCATTTTCCAGCTTTCCTTAGGAGCAGCAGCGCGTTTGTAGCACCTTTGATATTGTGAAAGTCCTTAGGCGATGGTAACCGCTTTTCATCAAGTAGCCGTCTGCCTGTCTGGAGAACTCCTGCAATAAAAAGAAAGTCCTCTATAGCATGAAAGTATTTTAGAATTTTAGTATTTTTAATACTATAACAATGTAATATTTTAGATATGGAAGAGCAAAAACTTCTGATATAAGTAAAATTTGCCTTTTTTCATTTTCATATTTAAAATATGAAAATGAAAAAAGATGTCGCGAAGAAATGCCTAGTAACATCACATTTTAAAATTGAAATAATTTTGACTAAGCCATCACTCTCGTAGTCTATAAACTCTGTTGCTCCACTAAAATGTACAATTCTCTGGGGGGTATTAAACTGGTACTTTTATCTCTCGCCGCAGCTAAAGAGGGATGAATACATCAAACGGGTTCGAAGCTTAATCGTTGGGAAAGCACTGTGGGGCGAATCGAATTCTGCGTCTTTGATTGCCTCTTTAAACGAGGTATTTTAATGGTAGATCTGTTGTAGAAAAAATATTTTTATACGACTTTTAATAAACCCTTGTAAAATCGTCTCTGTCCGTCTCTGTGTTCGTCTGTCTTTGTATGTGCAATTGTCTCGTAAGCTAAGTCCATATATCGAGGGCTTCATAACAAATGGGCGTACAGACAAAAGTGCTGTTTTACTCAAGGGACAAAATTATGAATAAAACAAAACTAGTTAATTGTATAAGGCTGAAATTTGGAATACCTTTCTATTTAGGTACACTTGCATACAGATAGACTTTCTAAATTGCAACATACATAGATTTTAATAAACAACAAACAAATGGCATTTTTGCGTATTTACGCCCATTTGTTATGAAGCCCTCGATATGTAACTAATCTAATCTGTTGCGAATGCGGCGTACAGCGGTAAAGTTAATAGCAATGTTTGAACTGTCTTACTTCTAATTGATTTCTTTTATTTAGATTTTTAAGTTCTTTCTCGTATGTATAAAATTTTTAGAATTTATTGTAACATTCCGCATCCCTATTATATAGTATTTAAATAAATATAAACCGTGTTGGGCGCCAAATCGTTTTTTAGTACAGAATTGTCAACGCCACCTACCCTGCCGCGGTGACGTGAAATTGTGCAGCGTGCCGGCACTCCGTGACCGAACTTCGGGATGAGCGGTCGTGTTACGTGTAGGGGTGACAAATCTTATTACGTAGACAAAGTTCGAGGTTGGCGTGTGAAAATGTTAGAAATAAGTTAATATTGGTATAATAATAGTCTGTATTTTATTTTCTAGATATTATTTATTTTATTTTAATTCAGCCATTGTTAGATTGACTGTTCACACATAACGAGTATGTGTGAAATAGCATCGACACAATTATGATTATTAATGGAACGTAAAGTAGACCTCGAGCTTAAAGTCACATGTAAAGAATAATTGTGATATGTGAAATTACTTGTCAAGCCGATTTATACCTCAGTTTTCATATCAGAACCACATTCATTAATACGACTCTTTTTCCTAATTTAATTATAGTTGGTATATATCCATTAGATAGATTTATACGTTCTAAATAAACTGTTATTAATCGGTGCGTAATATTATTGATATATCTCAGTTTTTTTTTAATAATAATTAAATTAATATAATATAGTAATTATCTAAGTCTAATAACTAATTAACAAAAACTAGTTAGAAACTATAGTTAGAAATTAATTGCACCCGCGGCAACGTTAACACTCTCTACTTTATCATCTTTAAATTCATAAATAGAATCATTATCTCCTGAACCCTGCAAAGTATTGAAAGGAAATATACTTATGAATTTAAGATAGAATTCCTAATTTTTTTTGTTGTAATTTATTAGCGGCTTAGGATATCTGAGACCAATTTTCAGATTGATACACAGATAATTTTCAAAGGCCTATTTATTAGTATAGGTATCGTATAAGCAGCAGTTTTCACTTTAATTTGTAAGTTTTTTGAAAGCATAGACGGATGAAATAATAAAAACACATTTGACGGAAAAGGATTACCATCAGTAAAACCGGAGTGTATTAATTATTTTTTATATGATTGTATAGATTTGCGTTTGACCACTCTGTCACCCGATGTTGAATGACAACGCGGTCTAGGGTGGAGCACGCTTACCTAGTAGACTCCTAGGTTTGTTAGGAAATACAGACTTTTACGGAAAATTATTCCACTCTTCAGTAGGAAAGATAAACAAAGCAAAGCGCTTCCTCCTGACCGGTGGTTTGTCCACCATCTTTGTAATAGTGGCGCAAGCCGTTGCGTCTGGTTGTCTAATGGTAAAATTGGAGTGGGGGAATCAACTCTTGCACTTCTGATGTTTACTCCTCGAATTGTATCCGATAGAAGACTGGCAGTCTAGCAACTATAAATTATATTGTAAGAAAAATAACACATAAAATAACTAAAAATCTTAATTTCTAAATTTTTGTTTGTATAATTTATTTATAATTTAATTTATTCTTATTTATTTCAAGCCTTACTTCCCGCGGGAATTATGTCATTTACCATTTTTAGGACAAAAATATTCTATAGTTATCTACATACTAAAAAATATACCTCATACATAAATACATTAACTACCCGCAAAAATAAAAAAAGATGAATAACAATAAGAAAACAAGATCTGTGTCCCGAATAGAGGTAGGCCAGAATTTAAAAAAATATATGTACGTCACTGATCTTCTCATAGTTTAAAAATACTGATATAACTTCGATACTATTTTATAAAAGGCGATTAGGCAACCCTATATTTCACGTAACATAATATTAAAAGCGACGCCTTGGATTTCGTGTCCTTGTTACGCCTTGAAATCCTGATGCAGTTAGTTAAGACTTTTTTTTAAAGAAATACCTTGTAGCTAATAACTTGAGTTTAACGAAAACTGCTATTCCTTAGCACCTATTTTATTTTAGCTCAGAACGAAATCACCAAAATCGCTCCCGGTGATTAGGAGGATTCTGGAACTCGATGTCAGCGCCACCCACCGGTTCCAACTGTGAATCTAAACCATCCGGGAACCCACTCAAACACACAAAAACAAAATCATCAAAATCGATCCAGGTGTTTAGGAGGATTCTAGAACCCGATATCAGCGCCGCCTACCGGTTCTAACTGTGAATCTAAACCATCCGGGAACCCACTCAAACACATAATAACAAAATCAACAAAATCGCTCCCGGTGATTAGGAGGATTCTAGAACTTGATCTCAGCGCCACCCATCGGTTCTAACAGTGAATCCAAACCATTCGGGAACCCACTCAAACACACAAAAACAAAATCAACAAAATCGCTCCCGGTGATTAGGAGGATTCTAGAACTCGATCTCAGCGCCACCCACCGGTTCTAACTGTGAATCCAAACCATCCGGGAACCCACTCAAACACACAAAAACAAAATCAACAAAATCGCTTCCGGTGATAAGGAGGATTCTAGAACTCGATCTCAGCGCCACCCACCGGTTCTAACTGTGAATCCAAACCATCCGGGAACCCACTCAAACACACAAAAACAAAATCAACAAAATCGCTCCCGGTGATAAGGAGGATTCTAGAACTCGATCTCAGCGCCACCCACCGGTTCTAACTGTCAATCCAAACTATCCGGAAACCCACTCAAACACGCAAAATCAACAAAATCGCTCCCGGTGATTAGGAGGATTCTAGAACTCGATCTCAGCGCCACCCATCGGTTCTAACTGTGAATCTAAACCATCCGGGAACCCACTAAAACACACAAAAACATAATCACCAAAATCGGACCAGGTGATTAGAAAGATTGTAGAACCCGATGTCAGCGCCACCAACCGGTTCCAACTGGGCTGTAAACCATCCCGGTACCCACTCAAACACACACACAAAATTTCATCAAAATCAGATGTATAGTTTACGATCCTATAAAGGACACACACAAACATCATTTTTATATATCAAGAAGATCTGCAAACTTTTGAGTTATTTCTTTGTTTTATTAAGCGTGTCATATGTTGCTCGAAAAATTAGTAACTGCAAGTGGCAGTGGCTCAATCACGTCTGTGGCAGGACTGACGGCCGATGGAGCAAATTTTTTTTAACTTTATTTTTATTGAATGTGTTCAACAGACAGCCAGACGGCCACTTTATGGAAAGCGGTTACCATCACCTATGGACATTTACAACACCAATGGTGCTACTAATGTTGCCTTCTTAAGGGAGACCGGAACCCGGTCACTAATGCCGGCCGGAACACAAATCACGGTTGTTATGGCGGCATACTTTAGACCAGGGGTGGTAGCCATCCAATCAGGCAAATACCCTACCATCCGGCTGTAGGTTGTTTTGTCTCCTCTTACGACAGGCTGCTCGGTCGCAGTAAATTGTATTCTTTCTTCGTTCCTCCCCGGATACGTAGTGGAGGACGCCCTCCAATTCGGTGAACCGACGACCTGCATAAGATCACCGTGAGAGGCTGGATGAAGAATGTTCGTGAGCGGGTCTTGTAGGGCCGACTTGGGGAGACCTACGTCCAACAATGGACAGCGATAGGTTGAAGATGACGAAGTCGATCAAAAAATTTTGTTGCAGCAGGCACCGACACGGCTCAACGGATTTCAATGAAAGTTTTGGAGAACAAAACAGGAATTTTATCTTATATTTTTATACCTTGCAGGGTTTAGAAGAAGGAAATATGATGTCCAAGTCTTGCATGAACGAAGTATCAGCCATAGCTAATTCTTACTACAATATGCTTCTCAGTTCTTTCCACAAAAGATTTCTTCTATAGTACGCATTATATAACACTATCCGTAAGTGTATTATCTTGAAAGCAAAAATCAAGATTTTATTCTTAAGACTGTATTATTGCGCATGCTTGGATATTTAGCCACGCCCATACAAACAGAGAAAGAGGATCTTTTCACGCTTCAGCCGACAAAGAGCCTCATTTAGTGCCGGCACAGACGAAACTTTTAGTTTTACATTTAAATGTTATTGTCTAAATTACTGTAATAACAAAAGAGTAAAACATATAAAGTATTTATTAACAATAAAAATGTAGTTTTTCAAACTCGCGTATGAAATTATGTGAATTCGATTCGTGGACCGGAAACTTAGGAAGATTTCTCACCCGTTGTGCATATTATTATAAGTGCTTCATGATGAAGAAAAAAAATGTGATGAATGTTCACACCAAGGTAACTGATGTGTCAGATATGCCAATCTGCCTCGAAAAACCGTAGCGTGTGTAGTGTTCGTTTACTACTACTAATATATACTATACTAAAAAAAAATGGCTATTATTTTTAAATTTATAAATGGATGTTTATTTAAATAAATAGTAACATTTTCTATTCTATTTCTACTTTTCTTTGATTGTAGTTGCTCTTTGGTGGCGGTTATTATAGAAATAGTCAGGAGTACCATCATACAGTCTTTCCCATTTTCATATTTTTTTAAATTTTTTGTACTCTATTAAATTTGTTTTTCTTTTTATGGGAAGTAAATAAATAAAACATTGGTAGTGCTAGGACTGACCAGAGCTGACATAAGTACAAAGGTACACTTTTGTTTTTTGTGTAATTTAAAGAACACTAAAATATTTATCATTTATTTATTATTTATTCATGACTGTTTTAACTGAAACACTGTAAAAATCATAATATAATAGTCGATTTGTAAAGACATTAAAAAAATAAAATATTTGTTGATATAAACATTGTTTGTTATTGTTGTCATTTAAGTTTCTTTATATTAATTTTTTATTTATTTAAAAAAAGATAATTTTTTTTAAATATGTGAAGATTTTTTTATAAAAAAATAAATAACATTATTCTTTTATAGAAATACATCAAAATAAACTATATATTCAATAAAAAAATATAAAATCTTGCGGATCACTGCCAGCGGGGCCTCAGGTCCAGTTAGTATTTTTATTATTAAAATGCTCATTTATATAAGTAAGTACATTCATAAATTGTGTTAAGATGCATGAGTATGTATGTATACGAAAACGCATCGTCTGTGACGACTCTACAACATGATTGATTTCAGATAAACTGGAATGATAATCGAAATAAAAGGTTTCGTGTATTGAATAATATTTTGTGAGTTTTGGGATCCAGGCAATCCATAATCATTTTCGATGTGATTTGATTTCTTTGGTTGTGTCCGACAAATTACATGGCCATTCAATTTAATCAAGAAAAATGCCTTTTAGATTTTCATATTTTCATTTTTATCTGTGCAGGAACGGAGAAAGCATACAATTTGCTGCGGCCGGGCGGCCTGTCGTAAGAGGCGACGAAACTACCCACAGCCAGGTGGTAGGGCATTTGCCCGACTGGATGGCTACCACCCCTCGTCTAAAGTATGTCGCCAAAACAATCTTGAGTTGTGTCCCGGCATTAGTGAACAGGTTCCAGTCTCCTTTAAGAGAGCAGAAGCGCATTGGTAGCACCTTTGCTGTTGCAAATGTTTATAGGCGATGGTTACCGCTTTAAGTGGTCCGTCTGCCTGGCTGCTGAACTCCAGCAATAAAAAACTAAATAAATGATATTTACTTTTGTTTATTACTGGAGTAAAGCAGTCAGGTATACAACCTAACTGATGGAAAGCAGTTACCATCGCCTATGGGCGTTTATAACACCAGAGATATCACCAACTCGCACCCGTTCTCCAAGAAATCTTATGACACCTCACCTGAAACCTCAGCTATGAGATAATTCCAAATCCCCACGGTGTGCAAGAAAAACGTTCTTGAGAACTTTAACTCAAACAATTCATTTTTCAGAAATATTCATTTATCTCATACTTAAGATTGAATTCGAATAAGACTGATAGATAGATTGTATTGTCCTAATGAATTTTGTTTTAAAATATACGATGCGATACCTATCGGTTGCATTTAAATAGGATTTAGTTTTCTCTTTAAATTTATAGTTTTGTTTGGTCTTCAGTACTTAAGTAATGTTTATGTACATGTATTTAATTACAGTGCAAGCAGTGTATATATTAATTAGTTTTTACATTATAATGTTAAAACTGAATTGTGGCCTATTGTATCTACTTGAATTGATGTAATAATCTGTTGATGATCCTTAAATAAATATTAAAAATTTGCAACATAGAGAAGAAGTCAATTAAAATTTTAAATATATGACTGTATTAAAAATAAAAATAAGTTTTTAATTAAACTAGTGGTCGCCCGTGGTCGAAATTCGACCATAATAATTAATGTCAAAGAATATACTTCTTCAATCATAGATTTTGCCAATACACTATTAATTTGGCTTGAACAATACAAAAATAAAAAAGAGTGTATATGCGTGTGTGTGTCAAATACATAGTAGTGTGTGTAACGTTCTTTATTGGTTTAATGTATTTTTTATGCATAATTAAAAAAAGGCATTTGTCGGTTCTTCTCTATATAAACTATAAATATGCGAAATTTAATACTCCTCCGTCCACGTAATTTTCGTAAAAAGTGTACCAAACTTTTGCTTTACGTATTAATATAATTTAATAATGAGATGTCGAAGGAATGTAAAGGTTTTATTTATTCCTTTAGTGTTAGTATTAATAAGTGCTAGATATATAAATCGTAGCAGCTTAGTGGCCAATATTCACGTATCTGATTCCATTGATGCGGCTTCAAGTCCTGTTCAGGAAGCATGCACCGCTTAAGTTTTTAGAACCTAATATACATGTTATTACAATTATCACATATTAATGATGATGAATAACAACATAATGAAAACTGCATATCGTGATGTTCGATGAGTGAAACCCGCCAATCCACCTTAGTGAAGCGTAACGGATTTTTGCCTCACGTTCTTCTGAGCCCCTGTTCGGCCGCAAGACTTTTATGGGCTAATAATATTATTTAATATCTACTTCTAATAAACATATAATTGTAAATACACGGTTTGATATTAAAATTTAAGTTATTTAAAATCCTGTACTAAACGGTGTAATTAATAAATAATTCGAATGATTAGCTGTCTTACTAATTAAAAAAGCTCGAACAACAGTGATAGCATGGCAAAATTTACAATACCATTATTAAGTAAACAAAAGAAGGGAAGCTACTTGAGTCTGTAAAAAACTAACTTCCTACTATCACTTTTCACGGATTTTTCCCAAGGAACTTCAATTCATTAAAGGCAAAAGTTGGCGTTTTAATTAAAGATATTCCGTCGAAACACGCCCATAGAGCCTTAACTCACTGAGACGCGGTTGGCTTATTTTTTTTCGGCTCACTCATTCCCGCCTCTGTGACCCACCCAAACAAACAGAATAGTACTTTGAAAACAATTCTCCTAACACTTAAATAACAACCTTTGCGTTACAATATACAGCTCAAAATCAATCTCATCGCAAAGGCAGTTATGACCTTCTGAATTTGAATTCGAACTTTCAGTTCATTTCATGAGAGCGAAGAAAGCCAGGAGCTGAATAGCGTCAGTTCACCGCGAGCTTTCGCGAGGGTAGTTTGTTCGGAGGGTGGCTTTCTGCCTCTCATATTTAATACCGGAAAACTTTACGAAAGAAAGTAGCCAGTGTTAAGATTTATTGTGATCACAGACTTATGTGATGGTGGGCACGAGATAATTTATACATTTAGGTGAGTTAATTGCAAATAATTAATTCATTTATTTTATAATTACATTAAATATAATGATGTATCGCTTTTCACGTTTATCAATTTAAAATCATAGTTATTAAAAGATGAAATATATATCTTTTAAAAAATTTAAACGTAATATGTTTACCGATAAATAAAATCTATATTCTCCTTCTTCTTCTGTCTTCCCTTTTGATAAATAATAATGATGTATCTGTTTGTAATGTCTAAAATAACAGCTCGTTATAAAATTAAAATGAAAGTACGGCACTTACATGAAAATATACAATTTTTGACTAGAACGATTTTGATCGTATTTTCACTGGCAGATAGCTGATATTAAAAGGAGTAAAAATTTTTTTAATTTTAAATTACTTTAGTTCAGAACTTTTTTAGGGTTCCGCAAAAAAAAATATCAACACGGACGAAGTCGCGGGCACGGCTAGCATTAAAGAAAAAAATTAAATCAAACTGGTTGGTGAAATTTTTTAAATTGTTCATAAAATATTTTATTGGGTATATTTATTCAAGTTTGAAATTTTAGTTTTAACTTTTACTTCCAATGAGGCTTAGAACGTAAAGTTTTACTTGCTCTTGCGGTCTTAACGTTAAAACGATAATAGTTAAAAGACTTAATTAATTAACAAGCCTTATTAAATGTTTTAAGATTGATAATTAGTTTGTTACTTTTAATCGTTGAATTTTAACTTAAAATATTAATAATAATCGGCGGATTAACACACACACTGTATATCTCCAAATTAAGCAAGTTACACTTGTGTTATGGAAAACATACAACGGACCACTCTGGGGCCAATAAATATACGATGAATATAGTGATTGGAATTTGAATAAAATATCGGAAATTGAATATACTTTGGGAAGTTTTTAAGCGTTTACTTAAGTAAAAAAAATATATAGCAGGGTAAGCAGGTGCTGGGTAAAATTTTAAAACGGCATCTAAAAGCTATACAATATCACTGATAATAACTTGGCGAACGCTTCAAATTCTAGCGTTTTGAATATATATACACAAATATAGTGCAAAATAATTGCATAAAAGAAGGTAAACGTTGGCATTTGATATATTCAAAATAATTAAGAACATGCATAACAAATAACACTAATGGAGTTTTTCTTGTTTAAACAATACATATATTTTTAACTTTTTGCACGTTTGAATAAACAAACATTACTAGATATTTACAAAACTTATAGATGTGTGTTACTTATGTCTTCTACTTAAAAATCCATAAAATAAAAATATTTCAATTAGATACAACAAATTTCTAATAGGTGATCAGCAAATAAAACACAACAATTGAGTTTCAAAATATATTCGAAAAGCCTGAAAATATATAAAATATTATGGAAATATAACGTTTTTTGAATAAATCATACGAGAGAATGAATTTTGATTTATACAACAGAAATTCAATAATTCTAACGAAGAAAATTTCAAAATGATGTGGTTAGTTTAAAGAAAAATAACTCAAAATGAAGGATACAAGTGTATGTAATGCAAAATTAAGCATGATTACTAGAATTTTATTGGCCAAAGACTAAACTCTCCAAATTGTAGGAGCCATACTGTATATTCTCTCCGATGTCACAAATGACAGCTTGGATCAAGGATCCCATAACTATAGCTGATTGTGTCACCCAAGCTGATTCGGCGTTGGTTCGCAAATTAGCATTCGCACTCTTGATAGCACGCTGTACTGTTGGATCTGAGATAAAAATAAAATTATGAAATAATACATTCGTTGTTGTTAACTTGACAGATGATGTTTTATTATTCCGTTTTATTTTCAAAAGTCTCTCTTTTTCTTTCTCCATATTCAAATTAATAGATGTCGGCACAATATGCCTGTTCCTGCTTATACCCTTCTATTCTGACATACATCTTCTGTTACACCACACACTTAAAAAGTAATACTGGTTAAAAATGAGCAAAAATTTTAGAATATTGATTGGTTTTTAACAGAATATTAGGTGTTTGTGCTGAAGATCTTGATTAACTCTCTCATTTGACGAAAGTCAAAAACCTACAATCTGGTTAAGGAGTCAAATACGGTCCGTATTTGACTCAGAAGTTTTTATATTTGAACATTATTTTTAAATATGAATATTCTTGCATATTTTACATAGGCTATATTCATAAATCATGCAACATCGTATTTAAAAAGAAAAAAACATAACCTGTCTTTTCCTTCCACACTCTTCTACATTGACATACAGCTTCTATCACACATATCATCATATCATCCTTCACACAATCCATCCAATTTCTTCTCTTCACAAAAATCTCTACATTTGTACTCATCTATCTTGTAGTTTAACAATTTTTGTCACGTGACTTACATCCCTCCTCATTATATGCCCATACTAACTTAATCTTCTTCCTCTCAATTTTTCAGTCACGGATGCAACTTTTGAAGATCCCCTTATGTTATTATTCATTTCATAATAATCCAGAACAAAAACTGGACGAAAACTCCAATACTAATAAGACTTCCTACTGCATGTTTTTAAGAATAATAAAGTATAGTTACTCATTCATTCTTCATTCAACAATCAATTAGGATGTATTTACCAGAGCTGTGCATGATTTTGGGTCCCATAGTTAAACTCAAGCGTCCACCAAGATGCGTGGAAGTTTCGCTTCTCGCCCAGCGAATAGTATTTCCACTGATAGGAACAGTGGTCGTCAGAGTCACGGAGTCTGTAATATAAAACCTTACCTTAAAATAAATTACAAAAAACAAACCTGCACAAGACTTTTCTTTAAAACTCTAAAAAATATTGGAAATGTATCTAACAATAAGATGGACCTAGGAACGTACGAAGTGGAGAAAGAAGCAGGAAAGGGGACGTCGATTCAACTCAACAACTCACTAGGATGATGATGTCTACAAAGGAACTTTTCGAATTGATATTTCGAGTATTTTCTTTAATAATGCAAAAGGCTTATAAATACCGTAAACCATCTTGTAGAAGTCTTCAAGTTCGAGCGGTTCCTTATCTTTCCTTTGGAACCTAACAACAGCGTGAGGACTGTACTTGACAATTTTGTTGAAATGTGCTACGATGACAAGGTTGTCAGTGATCTTATTGATGCTAGAAGAAAAAACAAGCAAAGTTTTAAGAAAGAAACATGCTAGATAAGACAATCTCAGTAATTTAAGCAAATTGTACTAATAATGAGTACGTCAATGACCCAAATACATTCTGATATTTATTGTATTTGATCTACTCGGAATAATTTGCTTTTAGTTATGTGTTAAATTTCATTTTTATTTTTAATTTTTAAATATTATTGTTTTAAATATTAAGATAGTAATTCCACACTTTATTATACTAACATTTTTTTATTACAAACTGTATTGAGATAACTTGTTAGCTAGATGTTACTTGTAACAATGCATCATAATTTTATAAGCATTTGTTTAAACTTGTGCATTTAGGCTTGGTACTCGCTGAAAAAGAAAAATAGTATGTCGTGGTAGCGTAATGGCTAGCGCACGCTTCTCTATCTCAAAGGACGCGGGTTTGATCCTGACCGGAACGCATGCGCCACTTAGTCAGTTTTCTGATCTAATGTGCATATTGTTACAATTACCACGTGCTAACAACGATGAAGGAAAACATCGTGATGCAACCTGTACATCAAGATAACCGATGTGTCAAATCTGCCAAGCCGCCTTGGTCAAGCGTGGTGGGTAACTGTCCGCTTCCCCTATAATGGGAGGCCCGAGTCCAGCAGTGCAACATTTATGGTCTGATATTTCATTATACCCAGCCTAAAATGAAATTGAAAACAAATTTACTTATAATTGTGTTCCTTTGCCTACATAGCAATAAAAACACGTGTAATATTTATAAAAGCCCATAGATGTCGTACTGCTGGGCTTAGGGCCAATTATTATGGGAAAAATCTAATTACCTCAAAAATTGGTATCTGCTATGTGGTTTATTCAAAATAATTTTCTTTTAAAGCGTTTCTTTACTTGAACTTTTAACATTTTGTACTTCAGGAAGCTATACTTTTTATGACGATGACGACATTGCAAATTTAACAAGTTATTTTGATATTTAGGTAACTTAATAATACTTACTAAATATCCTTAAGCATGGAATTACCGGTACCCCTAAACTCGACATTGTTGTAAATAACAGACATATTCGATGCAGGAAGTCTAGTCCTGAAACTCTTCAATACAATTGGGTCAGGTATCTTTCCTGTAGGAGGCTTGCAGTTACCATATTTCATGACCCAACTCCTTATGCAGTTCATTTCTCCATGACAGGGTCTTGTAGCTCCAACATCGATCGCAGACGGATCATGGGACATTCCACTGTAGCCATGACCCCCATAGCCATAGTTATCATAACCACTTTTGTAGTCATAACTATCATGTCTCATGGGAGAATAGTCTCTGCTTCGGTCCAACCCGTAGTATCTCTCAGGTCTGTCGTATCCATGATCTGTAAATTTAAACAGGAATAACAATCTATATCAGCGATCCTAATTTGCAGAAAATTAAAGTCCTCATATCAATTAATATAATTAAAATGTCAAATTCAAATCTATACATATTATAAAATTGTAGAGGTGAAATTTCTGTACAATGAATTAAAAGCTAAAAACCGAGTCAGGGGGATGTAAGAAGTGAAATAGAACTAATTTAGATTTTTTTCAAATTTTATGTTTCTCTCTTTGTCTGTCTGTTTGTACCGGCTAATCTCCGAAACGACTGGACCGATTTAAATGAAATTTAGTATGGTGGTTGCTTATACCCCTGGTCAACATATAAGATACTTTTGATGCCGAAAAATTTAAGAGTTCTTGTGGGATAGTTAAAAAAACCTTTGCACGCAGACGAAGTCGCGGGCGGAAGCTAGTTGAAAATAAATTTCATTGGAAAACACTTTTATATCATAGCACACTAATATATCATAGGCTCTTATTAATCGACTTCGAAAAAAGGAGGAGGTTCTTAATTCGTCGGGATCTTTTTTTTATGTATATTCACCGATTACTCCGTGATTTATGATTCGATTTACGTGATTCTTTTTTGTTTGACGCAGAATAGCTGCCATGTGGTCCCCTAAAAATTCGACATAGTTTGGCCCAGTAGTTTTCATTTTACGATCATTTTTTTGTTCCCGTTTCTTGGGACCTATATTTTTTAAGAAGCGCGGCACCATTCGTATTTCCACCCATACATAGCTAGACACTAAAAAGTAACAAATAAAAAATAAAAACTTCGTTTAAAAAAACCGACTTCAAAAACTAAAATGTATAAAATAACTTATTTCTAAAGCTATTATTATTAATATATATTATCTAAAACATCTTGAAGCCGATGCAAAGTAAAACATAAAAATTACTATATTTTGAAAATTACTAAGCACCGCCTTTAAGATATTTTAGATAATATATATTAATAATAATACCTTTAGAAATAAGTTATTTTATACATTTTAGTTTTTGAATTCGGTTTTTTTAAAATACATGCGTTGTATTACAATTATTAATGTCTGTTGGTGTTCGTAAAAATTGATATAACTCATAATAATAATCCTGGAGATTTGGGAATATTGCACATTACAATTAATTAAAGAATTACACACATTCCTAATAATATAAATAATATTCGTCTTACAATAACGGCATGTCATATAAATTTATTTCAAATTTACAATTATCAATCGTAAAGGCGTTTATGCTATAGTAACATTTTAGTTGTCAATAGCTTATATAAGTCCTTTTTAAATAGGGTACAAAGTAACAACTCTCTTGGTAACAACTTGTACAGTTTATTTTTATTGTTGGCAGTCATAACCTTGAGCTGCGTTCCGGCATTAGGGACCAGGTTCCAGTTTCCCTTAAGAGAGCAGCAGCGCATTTGTAGCACCTTTGGTGTTGCGAATGTCCATAGGCGATGGTAACCGCTTTCCATCAAAGGCCCGTCCGTCTGCCTGTCTGCTGAACTCATCCAAAAACGAAGAAAGTTACGCTTGCAGCTAATAAAAATTTTTATTAATTAAATTTTACATTCAAATATCTTACCCTGGACACGAATAGCTGAAGCACCAACAATACAAAGCAATAGAACTGAATAAGACTTCATTGTTCCAATTGTAATGTGTTTCAAGAACGCAACTCTTGAATTTTATACTGAATTCAATAATTATTAATAATAGTCGATATCCCATTCGTCATATTACGTACAAGGCGTAATTGGGCATCAAATTAAACTATCTACTAACAGTTATCGGCAATTTCCAATGCGGATAATTACTACTCCGTTCTATAGATTTAAGTGTGATTCTACTAGATCTTTTCACGTGAGTTTGGTTGTGTTAATTTCAGATTCCAATTTAAGGAAAAGTATCCCGTTTTCTGGGATAGAAACTGCTCTGTCTTCAAAATGTGTAATACCTTCAGAAGTATTGTGAGAAAAGAGTGATTTAGTTTCATTAGTTTATCCCGCGGAGATTATTGTATTTTTTGGTGTTTACTATCGACCATACATAGGTATTTTATTTAATTATGACCGGTTAGTCCCAAGACGCTAAACAATTTAACATGTATACAGTCGTTTTCATATTTATAATTAGTGTGGACAGTATGAAATAAGTCACGTTTTACGCACGTGACGTGCACAAGCACACAAGATAAATTTACGATTCTTATATAAATACTAGCTGTCCCGGCAGACGTCGTCCTGCCCGGTAAAAATAGGGGTTTGTTGCAGAGAGTTAATAATTTAGGGTTGTATGTATTTTTGTATGTTGTATCATAAAAAAATAGAAATTAACATTTTTTTCTAAAAAATAAAAAATAAAATTTAGGGGTGAACTACCCCTAACATTTAGGGGGATGAAAAATAGATGTTTGCCGATTCTCATAGATACCGGATAAGCACAAAAAATTTCATCAAAATCGGTCAAGCCGTTTCGGAGGAGTATGGCAACGAAAACTGTGACACGAGATTTTATATATTAGATGATAATTTTTTCCGCGATTTCATCAATTGAACTTATATATGTCAATGTTTATGTCTGTCTCAAAAGTTTTATAATAAGTTTCCTAAAAATTGATTCAAATCAAAATCATTGGAGATGGTAAAAACAAAAACGCAAATGCAGTAATTGAAATATTATAACGAATATAAAATTTAGTACAACCTAATTAGTCATTACATATTAAAATTAAAAAATGTGTGTATGTACTAGTGTACACTCGTAAAAGTGAAACTTCTTTATGACCTTATTTTTCGAAAAATGATCTACTATATGCAACTTTACAGAAATTGGTTAAATAAATAAAGCCCCTACCACGGTTGAATCGACCGTGGTAGGGCAAGAAAAAGATGGCACGTAACGGAAAAAATGTGACGCGTAACCGAAAAAATGTGACGCGTAACCGAAAAATATTGTTTAAAAAATTATGTTGCGTTTGCCGAAATTAATATTTACGAAACAAGAATTGCATGCATACAGGATGTATTGTAATTATCACTGAAGAGTATATTATAAACACCTTTTTTACTGCATATTGTATTATAATAGTTTCATGTAGCCTATTGTTTTTTTCCAGTAAGATTACATTTGAATTATAAATAAATTACTGTAAATAAATACTCTATACATTAGAAGCTTCCTCTCGGCTTTGTCTAGGTATTCCTTCCGTACATTAAAAATAAATATATCAAGTAGATAGTAATAACAATAGCAAAAATAAGATATTAAAGTAAAATAATTAAGATATATAAGTAATAAACTAATTGTTAAAATATATATTAAAATAAAGAGTTTTGTTATTAAAATATATATATGTATAAGACACATAAAAAACAACAAAAACATTGTGAGTTTTTGAAAAGTCGTAGTATTATTAGTGATTAAAAGAACTGCGGCTTACTCAAATTACGTGGCTTAGAAAGGATTATAGGAAGGAAATAGCATTTTTTCTCTTTTGAAAAATCTCTACGATTATGATCTTAAGGCTTGTATAAGGCTTTTTAGTTACCCCAATTATAAAGATAGATAACACACACCCAAAAATAAACAATTCCTAAACTACATAATTCTAATACCTTTTTGACCAAAACAATAGGCGGCCTTATCGCAAAATGCGAAATCTTCCAGACAATCTAACTTGAAGGAAAATCTCTACTAATCTACCCCAGTAAGCAAGTGGCATTAGCGCTAAACAAATAGAAAATGTATGATGACGGATGTTGGAAAAAAATAAGATAAAACTGATCAAGATTATATTATACTTAATTAAATTATATTATAGTTTAGTGGTACACTTATAGGCCAATAGATGGCGCTGTACGATAATCAAGTTCCAAACGATTCCCGAAACGTACAAAGAATATATATAAAAATTCAACAACAATAGACGCTGCTAGAATAAAAACAGCCTCGATGGAAGATCTTCCTTTGAGACGAAGGAACCTTCCATCCTCGCTCCTGCACCGTATATTGGGCACTCTTTTAATCTTTAATACATACATACAAATTTAAAGTTAGTTACCAGATGGGTTGAAATGGCCACTTTGGCAGATTCGTATTGCCAATTTGACAAGTGTCAAAATTATGTAAAACAGTGTAAAACCTAATGTCTATCTTAAAAAATTGTTAATAATAAATCTATTAACTATGCCAAACAAATTATTACCGAGAAAGTTACCATTTCAATTAAAAGGACTTTAATAACTTTTGACGACTATAAAGTTATTATAGTATAAACACACAATAAAAAAATTAATAAGCCGTAATTATAAGAGAATATTATTACAAATATGTGTAATTTTTTAATTCATTATATATATTTTTAAATAATAATTGTAATTTTTTTAGAAATCGGTTACCATCGCCTATGGACATTTGTAACACCAAAGGTGCTGCTACCAATGCGCTGCCGCTCTCTAAAGGGAGACTGGAACCCGGTCACTAATGCCGGAACACAAGTCAAGGTTGTTTTGGCAGACACTCTTGACCAGGGGTGGTAACCATCCAGCCGAGCCACAGCCAACTCTACCAGCTGGCTGTGGGTGGTTTCGTCGCCTCTTACAACAGCCCGCCTGGTCGCAGGAAATTTATTCTTTTCCGTTACTACACGGAGTAAAAATAGTAAAAGTAATTTATAATGTGAGTCAATATTGTAAATAAAATTATCTTGTACGCCTTGTTATGAGCAGAATGCTGTGACAAAATTCCAGGTATATGCATTACGCAATAAAAATTATTCTATTCTAGAAACAAAACTACTAGTACTTTGAACCATTATCTCTGAGCATGGATGTTATTTAGTATAATTTAATAAATCATACACTTTGACGTGTTAATTATCAATCGTAAAGAATAAATTGCTCGTCAATAATAATAGCTAAATATTATTAATAGTTTCGAAACTTAATGTATAATAATACCAATGCATGTATCTATCATTATAGGTTATACAATATTGTTGTTGACAGCCAAATACAATGACTGGCACCCTATTATTCTATTCAAAATATGAAGAAATTTTACTTTTTTTTATTTATAGCCGTACAATAATAATAATAACATCTTTTCATATTTTTTTAATACGTGTTTGTTTTTTATATATATGTATTAAAAAAACATAAAAAAGAATGTGAATAAATATACATGTCAAATAATAATAATAATGTTATAATTCATTATTAAGCGAAGCGAGGCGAAGCCTTAGGTGACTAGCGACACTTCGGAGCCGCCCCGTGCTTGCCTTAGCCAGCCGGCACGGAATGGAGATCGCTAGAGCTAAGACTCAAACTCCAGGAGTGGAAGTAATAAATGTCATAAGGTCGGAAGTAGTTTTAGTGAACCTGCAGCCCACCTCTCAACACCTGTTAGTCACTTACACCCATGTTGCCCTTCGCCAATCTTGTATGGAATTTTTAAGCGCCTACGCTGTAAACGGCGGGTCTCCATCTGCCCATTTTTCCATATTTCTTGAACATTGCGACAGGTAGATGCCATAGTTCCCTATCTGTAGTTCCAGTAGCAGTTCATCCGAATAAACCGGCACCTTTCTCAGTCCCTACATAGTCCTACAATTAACGGTGCTTCTCCTTCGGTGCATTTTTAATATGGTGTAGACAGAGACAATCGCCGATCAGTATCACATCACATGTGGATTTGTCAAAGGGCCTCTACGTGTTGGCCTTCCCATGGCTCCATGCAAGTCTTCCAGAAGTCCAGGCAATTTTTATAGCCCGTGGTCTGCAGAGACATTCCTGAATTTTATTAATAAAATAATAATATTATTGTAGGGCAGTAAAATAGAAAATCTTAAGAATTTTTAATATCTTGAGTAAATTGACTGAGTGTCAATTATTGAGTGGGGCGCCAACATCTCATCTTTCATTTCACCTTCTCCCAATTTTTTGGGGTCGGCACAATACGTATTTTCCTTCCACAGTCCTCTACACTAACATACGTCCTGTGCACACCACAAATCATCCTTCACACAATCCATCCATTTCTTCTTTGGCCTAGTTTTACATTTGTACCCATCAATCTTGTAGTTAAAATTATTTTTGTCCCGTAACTTTCATTCCTTCTCTTTACATACTTATACCACCTTAGTCATCTTCCTCTCAAATTTCCATCACAGGTGTAACTATCAAAGATCCCAGTGTGTGCTCATTTCTCACTTTGAAACTTGCAGCCGTGACTGAAAAATTGAGAAAAAGATGATTAAGGTGATATGGAGAATATTGTGGAGGGATGAAAGTCACGTGGCGAAAAGAATGTTAAGAAAATAAAATTAAATACTAAAAATAAACCAAGATAAATAAGGTACTATAGACTACTACTGTAACAAATCATTGCCAGAGGGAAGAATGTCTAGAAGGCTGCCTGCGTTGCCACGCTGTACGGCAATTATTATTTTTTATAACATTGTGTTGAATAATTAGCTAATATGACAGAATGAAAAATATTTTGTTACAACTCAGGTCCGACAAAAACAAAATCCACCTGCAAATCTGAAACAAAACACATTTTATTACCTGCGGCATTTAAACTAATTGTAACTCTTTTTGATCATCTTTTTTTGTTTACTTATTGATTGGTATAAGTTTCTAGAAAACAGCCCATTGTTTTATTGTACTCATTTATGGCCGTTGCGGCCGAGTCATTAGCCAGGTGTGGCGGATTAAGTCGACTACCGTACGGGCACGTTATACTTGTGCAGTATAAAACGATGAGCTGATTGAAGGAGGGGCAGTCGAGCGAGAACCACGATCAAGGCGTGACGTGTGTACATTCGGTAATCTATTGGTGACGGACTTTGCGCGTTTTATTTAATAACGACCTTCTGCATTACGTTTGGATTTGTTGTGTTCGTTATATTTGTACCTGTGTTATACGTGTTTGTATAGTTCTAATAAACTCTATAATAATTCTAACGGCATTTTAATTATATTATTTGAGGTAATAGATAAAGCAATGTGATTTAAAATACGATAAAGTTCGCGATAGCCCATCGACTCAGTTCTTTCAGATCATTCCAGAAACTTGAACTTCAGAGCGTATTAAGAGATTAACATATTTTAAAAGTAATCCGCACCTGTGCACCGGATCAAAGTCACCGTACATTTTCCAACTTCTGCCAGCTTCTTCCAACTTCCACCGACTTGGTGCGACGTGTTAATTTCATGAAATTATTATACCGCATTACTTCATCAAAAGTTTATCTGCCACAGTCAGAGACTTGTGTAAAGATTAAGTAAAGACTAATTAACATTCCTAAACTAGCCGTGCGCACGACGGAACTTAAAAATTGGTAATCGGACAGCTAAATCAACTAAAATATCTGTCTATCTACAATATTATAAAAGTCTAAACACGCCGTGTCTGTATCTTGAAGCTATTTAAACAGAATAACTGGAATACAGTATGTAAATGTCGGAGAACACTTGCACTTTTTTTAATTTTCGGAAAATAAACCTTGAAGTGTAATGTAGGCACACCTATCTGTGCAGGAACGGGGAAAGAATACAATTTCCCGCGGCCGGGCGGCTTTTCGTAAAAGGCGACAAAACAACACACAGCCAGGTGGTAGAGTATTTGCTTAGGCGTGGTAGCTTCCAGACGGGCTTGCTCTTTGCTCCTTTCTCCTGTATGCCGCCATAACAACCTTGAGTTGTGTTTCAGCATTAGGGCCAGGTTCCAGTCTCCCTTTAGAGAGAGGCAGCACGTTGTTAGCATCTTTGGTGTTACAAATATCTATAGGTGATGATAACCGCTTTTTGTCAGGTGCGTTTGCTTGTCTGCTGAACTCTAGCAATTAAAAAAAATCGAATCTCGCCGATAATTTCAATTGCATAATCTTCTTATATATAAAAATGAATGTTTGTCTATATGTCCTTTATAGAATCGTAAGCTATATACCTACATTTGATCATGTGATGATCTTTAGCAAAGTTGTTGTGCATGAGCCAAAGAAGTTTTCTGAGTTAGTTCACAATTGGACCCGGTAGATGGCGCTGCTGTCGGCATATCGATTGAAGGTTTTTCGGGCAGGACGACGTCTGACGGGCTAGCTACAGCTAGTACAAAATAAAAATGATAATATATATATATATCGGCAGACAAACACACAATTTATCCCCGGCAGTCGCTGTGTAAGGGAAAACACAACGACCACTCTGGGGCCGATCCCAGACACCAGACCTGGTAATATGCGGAAAAATACGGTTTCCGAATTTACCATTCCGGTCAAGAGAGCAACGCCGGAGCCTCTGGGTTGCAGTGAGGTAGGCCGGCAAAGGCTTGCCCGCTCACCCGAGCCGTCAAATAAAAATAAAATAAAAATTCCGAACAGAATGGAGTAGATGTTCATAATACCTATTCGCCAGTCGCAGCCGTATGCCGATTATAGCAGGCCGTCGCCTAATAGCGAGATGTAAAAAGAAAACTACGTATGAAACTTCGGCACATTGTTGGCGAGGTGAATGGATGAGTCGTTATATTAAACTGGGGTGCCGCCGCACTCAATTTCATGAAAAAAGTTCTAAACGTGGTCATGCAGCCTAAAATGAATTCGGATGTGGCATATCGATCAAGGTATTGTCATTTGAAACTCAGTTGAGTTTTTATCAATGTACACACAAATAATAAAAAAACATTACCTATTTAACATTAAATTAATTAAATGTTCTGCTACACTTTTTCATATACTTTGAGTTTTTTGCAGTTGGTGCGGAGACATAAATAATTATTTAAATTAATCGAATTTTTTTTTTCACCTTTACCTAAAGGTACCTACTTAATGAAATAAATAGAAACTAACTATTTAAATAATGACGATTAAGATCTTGTAAAATGTACTGAACCATGGTTTTCTAGGAATAACACATGTATACAACTACAACCGTATGCAAGAATAAATATTTCAAAATATTCAAATTAAAGCACCTCTCATTACAATTCAAAATATGAACAGAAACATCCATATATTATCGCTCAATCCATATTACAGTTTCAAACGTCTATCTATAGACAACGGTAATTACCTCGATCAGGTGAGCCGTCTGCCTGTTTACTTACTTAAGGCAATAAAAACACAATTAAAATAATTTTGTTAAATAATGTGTGTCTAAATAATTAGGGACTTTTTTATTTAAGTCAATAGATGGCGAGCTATTCGTTACTTAAGTCGTAAAAATAGTTCTACGCCTTAACTGTTGAACTATGTGGTGGATAATTCAGAAAAAAGTCAAGATGATAGAACTAAGTAAAATATTATTAATTTTTAGGCAAACGGTCCTCTTGATGCTAAGTAATTATTGTCCTCCATGGACATCTGCAACACCAAGGGAACCGATGAGTTGCCTATCTCTTATAGACTTTAAATATCTGTTTGAGCCCGTGTTGAAGCCATATTATAGAGCTTTAGGAAAACCGCGTGGAATTTATTCCACAGCTTGCACACGTGTGTTAAGGAGGAGCGTGCGCCATAAGCTGTGGATTACTTCCAAGTGTCGAGGAAGTGTGGGAGAGCTCCCAGTTGCCGGTGAGTTGCGCGATTGTAAAATAGCGACGTATGTATCAAATTAAAAAGCTCATCAGAACACACCCTGTTAAGCATTTCTTTAGTAATTGGGTAATTTTGATTGCCTTTTTACAGTTTCTTAGCCAAATTTCTGAATTTTATATACGCTCACTATAAAATAGACATAACAAAAATCCAGAATGTTAGATATTTACGAAATGTTTTTACTTGCATGTTGAATATAATATAATTTCATTCATAAAAGAAAAAAAAATCACAGTAACAAGCCTTATCCAAAGATTTCTTCTTGAATCTTCACTCGAAGATAGGATGAACTTTTTGACGCAGTCACGGCGGCCAGTCAAGCCCCTTATAAGAGTGCTCCTTTTACAAAAGTTATGGCCCATGGCTTAAATTTCTCCACCTTCCTTTACACTTTGCGGTTATGTCGATAACTTTGTCGAATAGGTTTTCTTTTTGAGGTTTAAAAAGCAATATTGGTGTTCCGTCAGCCTTTTATTAAGGCATGTTGTTTGTTGACTAGTGATAAGAATCTGAGTTCAAAATGTGAATTCGTACTATAACTGGGATTAGAAATATTCCTTATACCCTGGTTCCTCTTGCGTTATTTTGTTTTGTGTGTTTGAGTGGGTTCCCGGATAGTTTAGATTCGCAATTAAAACCGGTAGGTGGCGCTGAGATCAGGTTCTAGAATCTTCCTAATCACTTGGTGCGATTTTGGTGATTTTGTTTTTGTGTGTTTGAGTGGGTTCCCGGATAGTTTAGATTCGCAATTAAAACCGGTAGGTGGCGCTGAGATCGGGTTCTAGAATCCTCCTGATCATCGGGAGCGATTTTGGTGATTTTGTTTTTGTGTGTTTGAGTGGATTCCCGGATAGTTTAGATTCGCAATTAAAACCGGTAGGTGGCGCTGAGATCGGGTTCTAGAATCCTCCTGATCATCGGGAGCGATTTTGGTGATTTTGTTTTTGTGTGTTTGAGTGGGTTCCCGGATGGTTTAGATTCGCAAATAGAACTGATAGGTGGCGCTGAGATCGGGTTCTAGAATCCTCCTGATCATCGGGAGCGATTTTGGTGATTTTGTTTTTGTGTCATGAAACAAAGTCTTAGGAATTCAGAAAATATGGCGGTACGAAGTTCGCCAGGTCAGCTAGTTTTATATATAAAGATAAAACAACATACATAAATCAGCTTGGAGAGGTTTTTGCGTTTATAGTACTAATAAATTTTGATTAATACCGGAATAAACCACTGACCATAGTTACTACAAAGGCAAAAACGTCTCCAAGCTAATTTATGTATAAATGGTAAATAAAAATTAATTATGTTAGAATGATATGGCAGAACATTACGGTGCTTTGTTTCAAAAATCGCTCCGACGCAAAGTAATTAATACTAATTATGTTACACAAAACGAGTGAATTAATGAGACACCGTGACTTTGCTTACGCGTTGGTTACGTAAATGGACCTACCTAGTTTCTCAGACGAACAAAATGAGAGACGAGCCCCGACCTCTCAGAGTGAAGGTGAATAAAAAAACCGACTTCAAAAACAAAAAAACTAAAATGTATAAAATAACTTATTTCTAAAGCTATTATTATTAATATATATTATCTAAAACATCTCAAAGTTGGTGCTTAGTAATTTTCAAATAAATATAGTAATTTTTGTTTTACTTTGCACCGACTTCAAGATGTTTTAGATAATACATATTATTAATAATAATAGCTTTTGAAATAAGTTATTTTATACATTTTAGTGTTTTTGTTTCTGAAGTCGGTTTTTTAAACGAAGTTTTAATTTTTTATTTGTTACTTTTTAATGTCTAGCCATGTATGGGTGGACCGACGAATGGTGCCGCCCTTCTTAAAAAATATGGGTCCCAAGAAACGGGAAAAAAAATGTTCATAAAATGAAAACTACTGAGCCAAACTATGTCAAATGTTTAGGGGACCACACGGCAGCTATTCTGCGTCAACAAAAAAATCACATAAATCGAATCATAAATCTCAGAGTAATCGGTGTACATATGGAACGAAAAGGAATTTTTTTCATAAAAAATGTTCATAAAATGAAAATTGCTGGACCAAACTATGTAAAATTTTTAGGGAACCAATTGAAAGCTATTCCGCGTCGAATAAAAAAAGAATCACGTAAATCGGATCATAAATCACGGAGTAATCGGTGAACATATATAAAAAAGCCGAATTGAGAACCTCTTCCTTTTTTTGAAGTCGGTTAATAAAGGAAGCCAATTTTTGAATAAGATGCCGATCGTGCCGCAGTGCGTTATGAGAGTTTAATATTAAATAATCGATTTAGTACAAATAAAGGAGAAAGGCTTTTGATGTAGTAAACCATGTAATTCTAATAAAAAAAAGTGAAATATATCGAATTAGGGGTCTTGCGTTAGATTGGTTACGTAATTATCTCATAATAGCCGATCACAGTATTTAGCGATAAAAAGAGTCAATAATCATGGAATAGAAACTAGTACAAAGCGCAATCTAGTTGGTGTACCCCAGGGAAGTATTTTAGGACCTTTGCTGTTCTTATTATATATTAATGACTTACCTTTAGTAACTAAAAACCACTGTGTTCTATACGCCGACGACGTAAGCGTGTGGTACCTAACAAAGATAAAAATAACTCTTGCAGTCAACTGTTACATGCGAAACTGAGAATATATAAAATTGCTCGATAACAATAATAAGAAAACATATCAAAAACCAATTTAATTTATTTTTAAAATTTATAATATTGACAATTTAAATTTAACTGTGACATGTAAAAATGAAATCGTCTATGGAATATATAATGTCACGGGTGTGTTAGCCATTAACCTATCGATGAAGTACCACTTTTTTTTACTGCATGACTTCAGCAGACAGGCAGATGACCACCATGGAAAGCAGTTACAATCGTCTATGGACATTTGTATCACCAAAGGTGCTACTAATGTGCTGTAGCTCTCTAAAGGGGGACTGGAACCTGGCCACTAATGCCTGAACACTCTAGACCAGGGGTGGTAGCTGTCCATATGGGCAAATACCTTACCACTTGACTGTGGATTATTTTGTCGCCTCTTACGATAGGCAGTCCGGCCGTAGAAATTAGAATTATTTTTGCGTTCCTGCGCGTAGCATTGTGTGGTGTTTCCATTATTTTCCGAAATGCATCTAATTTCCAAATTACAACTAATTTTTAAATCACAAAACCATTTCCTCATTACAGCTAATTTCCAAATTACAACTAATTTCCAAATTACAACTTATTTCCAAATTACAACTAACTTCCAAATTACAACTACAATTGGCAAAAACCTAAGAAAATATGTAATCAACCCACCCCTTGAGGAAGTGAGTGCAAATCCACCCTGACCGAGGTGCCTGGTCGAGGCGTGGGGGATGGACACGTTTATTATTTACCCCGCGGGCTCGAGCCACGCCGGCTCACAGATTGTCTTGTTGTTTATTCACTCAATTGTTACAGCTTTCTCTCTTACTGAATTACCTTATACTTGAATGTCGGATATTAACTTTTGTTGTTTTCTTAAGAGTTTTAGAAGTTGTTATCGTGCAGAGTATATTTATACAATCCGTTGTAATTAGAACTGTCTTAAGGAAGAAAATATTTTTTTTATTTTTCACTATTCAGCCAAGCCATTAAAAATCACGTCTTCATATAATCATTGTATTTTTTTCATATGTGACCAAATTCATAGGCTTAGTATAATTTGAAAAATGAATCTATGAATCCTGTATAATTGTTTGAAAGTTAAAAATTACGTACCATACAACGGTACGTACGGAGGATAGCTTAGCTTAGCTTACTTAGAGTAGAACCCTAAGTACCCATTTTGCCGTACACCGTGGGGTACTTTGACATAATTTCACTTGTATCTACTTATGACGTCATAAGTAGGTAGATTTGTATAAAATCTATGAGGCTGCGATATTCTGTAATTTTGTAAAATAATAGAAAAATGAATGAATAAATATGTTTTATTGTGTTTTAAAAGATACAGTTAACAGATATAAAATTTTACAATACAATAAACTATGCCATTAGCGATTTCTTCTAGACAACCTTTGGATGGATAAGAAGTTTGATAGGGACAGAAGTAAGTATGTTGCATTATTCTCACTACCGAGTGTATATTATGTATGTTAAAGCCAAAGTAATGAATCCGGATATTATATATATTATCTAGCCATTATTTATAATGTCTACTCAATTTAGATAAAGTGATAATTGACACAGAATTAATAACATTAACTAGCAATTTTATATAATATCTACGAAGTCTTGGATAATGTAACAAAACAAGTAGGTGTACGTAAAGATTATAAAATTATGGATGGGGTATAGATACACGGCACGTTTATTTATTATGCACAAATCCGAACATTTTTAATATAGGTGGTTATTTGTATTTTATAACCACCCAAAATTAATTTTATATCTCAAGTAATAAATAAATGTGCCGTATATCTATACCGCACCCAAAATTATATTTCAATTCGCCTAAGAATTAAAATAACATTGTTATAAAGTCATTAAACTTTAATTTATAAAGTAAATTTAAAGCTCAGTAACCATAAAGCAAAATTTAAAAAAAAACACAGAGATCAATACAAGTATTTGGTATCACTCTTTAAAGACTATCATAACAAAATATTTAATTTAATACTTTGGCTAACTTTGACCCGCTATTATGAATAATATCTGGATAAAGTGATTAATTTATCACATTGTCTAGTTAATTTTGCTATTATATATAATGACCAGTCATTACATATAATAGCTATTTAATCACTGTGACTGTAACATATATCATATAATGATATGATTACAAAGAAGTAAATATCCATGCTAAAAATATTAGGTTCTACCACATGTTAAACACACTCACGAATCCCGTTGTTCTTGAGCCCATTTTCCTCGACGCCATTGCATTGAATAATACAGATGTGTAAGCAAGAATTGCCGTTAATATTGCACGCCTTAATTATCCAGGATTAGATGGAAGACAGGGGTGTAAGTACACCTGTGCGGACGCCTTGAGAGGTTGCAGAGATTACGCGCCCCCGGATTCAATATTAATGCTTTACGTATATCTTTCTTTATACCTGGCAATTATTAATGTAAGTTATAGATGGATAACACTTCATTGTACACCATTACAGAAAACTTACGAACTAGTATTGTTATTCTAATTGGGTACAACGGGCGGTCTTATCGTTGAAAAGCGATCTCTTCCAGACCACCCGTGGCAAGAATATTCCCTGATTAGGAGTGGTGATGGTGGTATGCATAATTATTGTACGATTACTTATAAATTAATAATAAATATATAACTATTCCATATATACAAATATGCACATAAGTTATATACATAAGATATATACATATACAACATAGGTTATCGCTCGTAGGAAATTTATAATATAATTAAAATATACCCGCGATTTCATCCATTCATGACCTGAATTTTCTGCGGGATTCCTAGGACACAGAGTACCGCAGTATTTAAAAAAGAATGTAAGCTAATTTATGTGCACCCAGTCAACTAGAAATGGCTCCCGGCAAAATACCCGTGGGATTCCCAGTATAAAAAATAACACATTTTATTAGATAACTTGCTATTGATCAAGGAAAATATCATATTGGAATTCGATTTTTTTTTATCTGGGCATTTAAAATATTTGCAGAAAAATTCTCTACGCATTTGCAGGATAAAAAGTAGCCAGATTTTAAGTCTAAGAGTTTGGTGTCGGTCAGCGAAAACCGCACCGAAATTGGTCCAATAGTTTTTATTTGAATCCCGGACAAACAAACAAGAAATCTAACAAATAATACTTTGTGTTCTCCATCGCTTATATAGTGTATTCTAGTTTTTCTTTATTAGTTTCAATGGATAGATGCGGCATTTTTAGAATTTTATAATACTAGAGATTACCTTTGAGCATTCTATTGCCACTATTCATTGGTTCTTACGAAACATGCAGATCCACGAGAGATGATCACGTCTCGTTTCAAGGTTATTAGGTAAATGAAATAGGAATCGTAAGATTATTAATATTCAACGAAGTATATCTGTTCATATACAGGTATATACATGTATGTACATATACATATATATATATATATATATATATATATATATATATATATATATATATATACATATATATACGTATACATATTTGTACATATACATATATGTACATATATATACATATATATCATACGTCATGAATTTATACTAAGTACACGGTAGTAGACATGGGCGCTGCGCTGAAATATAACGGCAATGGTGCGCTAGATATACGAAGTAGCCGGTGATGTGCTAGACGTACTCAGTCGCCGGCGGCGCAGCACCAGCTGAAAACCGACTAATAACACCCAGACCGGAGTAAGAAAAGGCTTTTTATTTACTTACTATGTTTTGGGCATTACTAGTTTACCACAATGTGATCCATTGTAAATAACCCATGATATAAATGTAGCTTGCTAGCATACAATAAATACATAATGATTTTAAAAAAACTGTGCCAACATAATATTGATTATTAGAACGCCCTTTTCAGGTTTATTCCAGCTGACGTATTGTTGTCAAAGTATAAAAATCCAAAGAATACATTTATTTAAGTTTAATACCATTAAGTTGGCCCCACCGGATGGCGGTGACGATAAACAAGCGACGACAATGCACGGGCGAATCCACTCAACTAAATTAACTTGCCCGATACCTACTTGTTAGTGCATTAGACCGACGCTCACAACGCTATGTAATGTTTACGACTTCAATGGTCAATATTGGATTTTAAACATAACACATGTCCATAAGAAAAGTCATGTGTATTGGTCAGAGTCAGACTATGATTTTCTGGCGTGACCTGTGTAATTAACGGGGTAATGCTGTCTGCTATCTAATATATATCTATCTATATATTGTCCAATGGCACCCACGATCGTGATTGTCTGGTGGGTCTGCATGAATATTAGTAAATTGTTAGTCAGTTTTTTAGTGTTTAATTAGAATTGTTGATTTAAAAAATGAAAAAAATAATATAATTGTAGTCAAAATCAATTTCAGTTACAACATTTGAAAAGTAGAGTGATTATTAGATATCTAGGTTTATAACTAACACCGTCATAATTGAATCATAAAAATTGAAAAGAAATAATTTAATTCATTAATATGTTCAACACGTAATTTTAAATCTAATTAAAAACAGTGTGTTATACACACTTGACTGTTCTATCGATTCAAGTGAACTACATAGGTATATCATTTTTTCGGGATTAGAAGTTTATAACTGCGTCTCCATTCTCCAAAGTACATTCATAACCGTGTCCTTAATGTTTCATGAAAATTGATTAATTCTGAAGTCATGGAATAATAAAACTACAAGCATCGAAATTAATTGACTTCCACAATTACGTATACGTATTTTTAATTTTTTGTATCAATATTTTTTATAGAGACAACAGACAGATAATTTTTAAATGGAAAAAATGATCGTTGCGCTACGGTGTAAATGAGCCCAGATTTATTTATATTACGGAGTGTAGGGGAATCCGATACGCGGTCGCGTTTGCCAGATGAGTGCTATTGAATCGAATCGAAACCAATTGTTAACAAAATTCATCGTGAAAAATGTTTAATGATATTTTCTTTTACTACATTATACCTTTTCATATTATCAAATGCACATCAAGGAATAAAAGAATCAACTTTGTTACGCGATCCAATTAGGTAACGTTGACAGCCTTCTTACTTCAACTTACACATAGTACGTAAATATCTAGGCGCAGTACTTATAGTATTAACTTATAAAGATACATACCAAAAAAAAAGTTAAAATGGTCAAATTGTGATTAATATCGTAAAACTTCTAAACACAAAAAAACAAGCAAATCAGTCCTACCTTTTTGGAGAATTTTTATTATATCTTTAAATATACTGAAATTTCATACATATCTCGTACTTCGTAATATCATACTATGTGATATAAACATGACATTAATAAATAATATTGAGATTTTTCATCATCTTTTGACTTCTTTTTAAAGGCTTACATATTCAAATTCAAACGTTTTTATTCAAAATAAGTTCCACTGGAGAACACTTTTTGAAGGTCATACATATAGGTTAAAAATTAATTTTACTTCCTAGTCTCAAAGTACACCGCTTCTCAACGTGTTATTGCTGTTAAGGAGAAGAAGCGATAAGAAATTCCCAGCAACACGTCTAGCTACAAATTGTTTATATTTATATTTCTCTTATTCTATTTATATCTCAAGTTCTTTTTTTATAAGTTTTATACAGAATTATGTTACAGAAATACTTTTGAAGAATTAATGGAGTTGTAGCAAACAGTGCATATTCAAATAAAAGCAAGGAAATATATTACAATAGTTGTAATCAATACACGAGGTACTACATTTTTTTTAAATTGTTTTGCAACATATCGCCATAAATTCTTTACAAGCTTGGCAATATAAAGACGTTATACAAAATATATATATTAGGTAATTACCCCCGTAAACGTCACAATATACTCATAGTAGATTATTTTATATTCTGAAGTAGATTTGGAAAACACGTATGCATCATAAGGTACACCTATCAAAGGTATGTCCTATTAACGAATTCTTTCTTTAACTAATATTGATATTTAACATTTATACCTAGTTATGCATCCGCCCGGGCCAGTATAAGAACGCCGGGATGCTGAGGCATATAATCCCTGTGCCGTAACCACCCGACTAGTGGATGCTTTAAAAAATAAAAATCCAGCGCCGGGACTAAATATTAACTATTCTGGAATCCACTTGAACAAACAAAAAATTTCATCAAAATCGGGCCCATTTTTTGGAGGAGTTTAGTGGCGCCACTTACCGGGTACAATCGTGAATCTAAAATCTAAGCCATACCTGGACCCACTTGAACACACATGCTAAAAATAATTTCACCTAAATCCTAAGATAATTTTTCTAACCTATCTTTTCTATCCTACCTTTCAGTTCAAAGATTAATCGCTTGCATAACGTTCCTTAAATTGATTTAAGAAACACTAAACGCATTTAACACCCTTAAGTACGATTAGCGTTTTGCACGACGCAAAATTTGCCACTAAATATGTTCAAAGAACTGTCAATACATTTTGTCTAAAACGTATTTAGGCAGTTTGATATCATTAACTAATTTTATTCAAAGGCGATCGTTATACAAGCAGCCCTCTGTGTTTTATATTAGTTAACATTTATAAACAAAAAGCATCGACGGTTATGTAACTTTTGACTTAGTAAAATGAGTTTAACTTACTATACCATATTTTTACAGCCATACTATGTCATAGACAGGAAGGCGACCCTAGCTATACATATTTATAAAGTATCCAGAGGGGTGCAGGAGACGAGAAGTCTCGCCAAGTCGGCGCCGAAAGCTCTACCGCGGCGCGCAGCCAAGAGACACTCGGCGATTTTATTATATTGTTTTCGTACTCACCATGAAAGAAGGAAGTTTTATACCATTGTTATTGTACTAGAATTTGCCCGCGACAGCGTTCATGTTTGACGAAATAAGCAAATTTTAAGTGTTCTAAGAACTTACCAGTTTTCCCACGGGATTCTCTGTGTATAAAATATGTCAAATTTTATGACAGAGTATTTACTGTTGATTTTTTTTCCGATGTACACAACAAAATTTTGGATGGGGACCGAAAAAAAAATCGAAAAAAAATCACTTTTATATTTATATATCTGTGTGTGTGTGTGAGTGTTTATATATATATATATATATATATATATATATATATATATATATATATATATATTGCTGCTACCGGAATAAGTAGGTTCTGGTACTCTTTTATATAACTTTAAGTTAAAGTAATTTACACATTCCAGAATGCAAGGAAACTTCATATTATTTTAAGTTGTAGTATTCGCCCCAATAGCAGCCAAAGGAACTTCGTCCATACAGCCATGAGATTTTTCTTCTTCTATCTGTCTCTGAATGTTACCAAAGAAAGGAGTGCTTGTGAAAACTCGATAGGTCACATTTTAATACACACAGTTCTCATTTCTCACACACACACTCCACATGCTTTCAAAAGTGACATGTCAAGTCACATAGTTTTTTATGGCCTGGTTACTAGCAATAGCGTGAACGGCAACCCTTCAGTAAGCTCCAGGGGTGTTCAACACAAACCTAAATCAAGCGACATTAATTACTAGATATATTAATGAGTCACCAGGGTTTCGTGGCCATTCACCTCTGTCTTACATTGATACTGTTACGAGTTGCGGGACTCGAATTAAAATGCCGTTAGAATTACTATAGAGTTTATTAGAACTATAGAAACACGTACCACACAGATACAAATATAACTGGACGCAACCAGTACAAACGTGATGCGCGATTCAATAACACGCGAAAAGTCCGTCACTATATCACTCATTGAATTTACTGCACACGTGTTACTCGTATCGTACTCGTCGCTTGACTGTTTCACCCCTCCGTTCGGACATTGTTTTATACTAAACTATATAATAGAACAACGGAACGCATTCACCGAGTCTATCCGCACACCTGGCAAGTTTCGACGGAATGCAATAATAGCAAAGATTATTAGTTCGACACTAATGACAGCCATAAAACAAGTTCAATATCAAAAGAATGTTTTTCTGAATAACAAATTCTAAACACAAAGTAAATAAAATATTTCCTTAATCAAAGAAGGCAATAAACTGCGTTTTTTACGACGAGCAGGTGTGCGCCTTTCTTTGACGGTGTGTAACAATATCTAACTGGAGATGTTTCTTAAATTGATTAAAACATTTGAACATCATCAAATATTGTTATTAACTGCAAAAATCATGGCGTGGGAAATAGGAAAAATAATTTTCTAAGGAAAACAAGGTATAGTATTATTTTGATATTTCGGATAAAAAATAAGGTACCCGGGTCGATTGACACTAGCAATACTGAGTTATAAATGAATCGCTAGTTTATTATCGATTTTAACACCCACCCGCAGCCTCTGGCGCCAGACCGCCTGGCGACACTGCTCCTCTACGGAGTTATGTGGTCTAATTCATATTGAGTTGAGAAATTCGTAGACTTAAGGTTCTTTTTTAATTGCAGTAGTTCAGCAGACAGGCAGACGGCCCATTTGATGAAAAGCGGTTACCACCGCCTACACACATTTGCAACACCAAAGGTGCTACAAACTCGCTGCTGCTCTCTTAAGGGAGACTGGAAACTAATGCGAGAACACAACTCAACTCTTGGTTTTGGCGCGGCAATTTTGATGGCAGCTGGTTTGTGGTTTTATTTTATTATATTTAGCTTACAGAATGTTAATGATGAGCACGTGTAACATCTGGACTTACTTCTCGTGCATTGGAGACTACTTTCCGAAAACGAAAGCCAGTGTTACTTATAAAACTACCCACATCATCATAAATTATGTAGATTTAACAGTACTCACACCTAAATTTGTATGTCTATATGTTAAAAAAGCAAACTATTGACTACACAAACATTATCGTATTTAGTTTTCTTATAAATCTAATCTTATACTCTTACATACAAAGTTTAATGTTACCACTGAAAAACAGAATAATACAAAGAACTGTAAATGTGTAACATCACTGCTACATCGCAAAATATACTTAAGTCTGTATGGAAGAAAGTTAAAAATCATTCATCAAGTATACATCAATGTAACGAATCAACTACAACTATTTACTAAAGGAATTTGTTACTCTAAATCCTTGACATAAGGTTGAAAATACGTATATAGTCACATTGAATCCAAACAGTAGTCAAAGCTCGTTGCTTACAGGATGTGGGACGGTGCTTGTTTATAGCAAGCTTTGGCTCATTAACATACAAATGAGGACGAGTAATTATTTCCACTACATGTTTTGTCTTAATGTCAGCGGGTTACGATCACTGGTAATTAGACTCCCTTCGTACAATTCTTATGAACATAAAAGACGATACTTCGCACAGGAACAGCTGCTGTGTGTAAAGCAAAAGTACAGGCATGTTTGGAGTACTGTTCTCACCTTTGGGCTGGTTCATCTTGTAGCAGCGATGGTACAGGTTGAATGATACTTCAGATGGCAGAGAATAGTATTTACTATCGAGTGCTGATGTGAACTGATTTATTTTGGAAACGGTAACCATAAGTACAAATGTTAAAAAGTCGTACTGTACAATATATAGCACAGTGTGTGAGGAGGACGGATTGTGCGAGTTAGGTAGAACAACTATTAATATCTGCGCTCCCACGCTGCACTAGTCAGTGGATGCGAAAGATTTATACGTTTTGAAGGAAAATCACTCATTACAGATACCAGTAGCCATACAAGATTAGCCTAGGCGTGTTGCTGGAGAGTTTCTTCCGCCGCTTCTTCTCCTCCAGCTAAAACACGTTGCGAAGCGCTAGTAATTATAGACTAGGATCGGCTCCGCCGGCGGAGTGGATGACGAGTCGTCAAATAATCACTTCAGCCTGTTGGCTTAGCTCGTTCAGCCTTTTACGGCTTGTTCCCAATATAGAGTCAATCCCCCGCAGCGGTCGAGCCGAGGTCGAACCTCACAGGAGGTGCCTCCTCGAGCGTGCTGCATCCGGGGTGAACGCCTCCGCTCCCACGGAGTCGGGAAGCCCCCAAAGCCCGGTATCGCTGAAACAGCCATCTGCGGCTATTCAGCTCAGTCAGCTCCAAAAAAAAATGCACTAGTCAGTAGTTCGTTATCCCCAGCGATGACTAGACGTATGCAGCTCCCATAAACTAAATATCAACTCAAAGCACTAGAGACGATTAGGCGGACAGCCAGGAGACTGGTTGGCAACGGTAATTTTTTCGAAGATAAAACTCAGTCTCAAACATAGACGCAAGCGTTACTAGCTTATCGGTTTCTATCGCATAGTTGGAGATTGTGCAGTTGTGCTCTTCGATCTTATCCCACCGTTTAACCTTCCCTCATCGCCGCAAAAGAATGGAACTCATTGCCAGAGTCTGTCTTTCCTGATACTTACAATCTGAGTGTATTTAATAATAATAATGTCCCTAATAGGGATACATTGATTATTCACATGGCCATGTATACAAACGAGCTCCATCTTAGACCACATCTCCACTTTACATCGTGCGAGATTATGGTCAAACAGGAACCTATACTACTATTTAAAAAAGAATATTAACTCAGGCAACGCACTAGCGTTGCCATTTTACGAGGGAATACAGCCAATCTAAAGTGAGATAAATTTTATGTTTAATTCGTCGTCAGCTATTCGCAGTCCATTGCTGGATGTAGGCCTCCCTCGCCGCTCCCTGTGCTCTGACTTCCTCATCCAGCGTCTACTGGCGACCTTGCACAGGTCGTCCGTCCAACGGGCAGCGGGGCGTCCGACTCTATGTTTACCGAGACGCGGTCTCTACTTCAGGACTCGTCTGCTCCATCAGCCATCGCTGCTGTTGCAGACGTGACTGTTATCTTTAATTTAATTTTTATATAATAAGTTCATTTTTATTGTTAACTATGTTTTAATTTTTTTTATATATGATTATATTTTGTTGCACTAACTTATGTGATATATTTCACGACATTGTTTAAATATACGTGTATGTACATATTATACAAACATACATGTATAACATAGATTATAGACATTAGTAATGTATATTACAAAAATTAAATCTACTTAATTTGCATTTACATGTAAAACAATTATAAAATTACATACTATTGAATACAAAGTAAGAAAACTTAGTTAACAACATTTGATATCCAGACAGATACATTATATACTAATATTATAAAGAGGAAACGTTTGTGACGTTGTAGGGGTAATCTCTGGATCTACTAAACCGATTTTAGAAATTCTTTTACTGTTGGAAAGCTAAGTCAACAGGAAGTGTCATAGGCTATATAACATGACGCTATATACCACGAGAGCGGGACAAAGCGCGGGTGAAACCGCGCCGAGCCGCTAGTAAATGTATAAAACCTGTTAAATTATACAAAAAATATGTTATAAAATATTAAAATAACTTAAAAATATACTTTATAATGTAATTTTTTTCTGGACACGCTTTCCTATGGCAGCGAATTGTTACATAGTCTATAATAATCTTAATATAATAATATATAAATCTCCTGTCACGATGTTTTTCCGCGATGGACTCCTAAACTACTCAAGTGATTTTAATCAAATTTGCACACCGTGTGCAGTTTGATCCAACTTGAAAGATAGGATAGTTTTTATACCGTTGGAACGCGTAGGTGGCGCTGAGATCGGGTTCTAGAATCCTCTTAACAACGGGGAGCGATTTTGTTTTTGTGTGTTTGAGTGGGTCCCCGGATGGTTTAAATCCACAATTGGAACCAGTAGGTGGCGCTGGGATCGGGTCATATTTTTCAGGAAAACGTCTGCCGGGGCCGCTAGTTTATTTATAAATTCGTTTACTTTCGCACGTACTAAGACATGTATTGTAATAAGTCATTCGATTTAAAGTATTACTTTGACCTTGAAACTATTACAACAGCAAAGGAAACACACAAAAGTATTTAAACCCACAACAAGCATCCGTAAACAATCCAAACATCCATAAAGGTTCACAAATGAATTCAAAATGATAGCTTTCCTCGTTAAAGGGTAACTGTGGAGTGCCGGAAGTGGATGCTATCGGCGCGTTACACCGGAAGTGGGCGGGGCTAACGACTGGAGATCGCACCCCGAACAACCTCCGAAGATATTTGGCGTGAAAGCCTTCATTTTCGGTCGTTTACAACAATAAACTTCTTGTTTTTGAACAATGTAGACTTCTTGTATTTGTTTTTTGTAGCTTCCATGGGCGATGGTCACCGCTTTCCATCAAGTGAGCCGTATGCCTGTCTGCTGAACTCCTGCATTGAAAAAAAAACCAGAGATGGCTTATATTCCTTATATCCCGATAAATGATATCGTTCCATAGATTTTCAATTTACTAACAAATACCTACGTTGTCATAAGCAATATGGCAATCGTTATACTACTCCAAATCAGTTGTCTAGACCAGTACTGAACACTGGTGTACCGTGGTGATTAATTGGTGTGCGTCGGAAAAATAGGGTTATGCTGCAATTTAAACTTTGGGTTTGTTGATTAATAATAAATATTGTTTCGATGATTAATAAATAAATGTTGATTAATATTACTGAAAATTTTTTTTTGTGATGTACCTTCAAAAATTTTCGTTTTCCTAGATGTAACTTGAATAGAAAAAGATTTCGAAATACTGGTCTAGTAAAAAAATGAATTAACTTTTGTGTAAGTAAAGTAAAGCTACTACTACTAGTCAGGGTTCAATACGCGGCACAGCCACGGGGCAGGGTCTAGTATATTCTAATACAGCACCCCCGAGTCCTGAAGATCTAGTAATAATCAAAAAACAGCTTCTGTGCACAGCAATTATGCTTTTATCTGGTTACTTGACGCAATTCGCAAGATAACGCTAATGCCCGAACACAACACAGCAAGGCTCATTAAGCCACAAGGACAAACAGATAAACATTTGACCTAAGGCCTTTGTTTTGACGACGGCAAATTGTGGTTAAGATTAGCTTGTTTTGTCACAGAGCTTGAATTTGATATTGATACCTACTAAGCCATGTGTCAGCGACTGTATGAGTTGAGTTCATTTTAAAATACTTCACTGGACAACGATGGTGAAATAACTTCCAAGAGAAAGACGTTTATTCTATAATAATTATTTTATATTATTTAATATATATATACATATATATATATATATATATATATATAATATATATATATATACTTTTGTTGGTTTTTATAAATATCTCGTCCCGTTGCCTACGGGAAAAAAGATATTTATGACCCCACTATATATTATATAACAAAATTATATAAAAACGAATTAAGAACAAAAATATTAAATGTATGAATTGATATAGTTTAAAAAAGCCTTATATTTTTCTATTATAAAATGAAAATATGAAGTGTAAATTCTATCTAGAAGACGACATGATTTATTCATTCCAAATAACTCAACCTACTGCAATTATATAAAATATCAACATAATAAAAACTTAAGTGTAGTCTGCTGTGCTAGCTTAATAAAGAACACATTAACAAAATATCTTCTTCGTCTTAATAGATACATCAAGGAAAGTGCTAATGGACACTTTCTCAGCGTGAATACTTTATGTTAGGTACAATTGGTCTGGGATTTGCAAACTATTTTGAACGAGAGACCCCTGTTCCAAAATGAACTGATACCTCAGATCCCCATAGCTAAATTACTTTAAAATCCTATCTGTAGTTTTTTTTGTATTGATAAAAAATACTTATCAATTTAAAAACTTTGCGGTTAGTTAAGTGAGTAAACTTATCGAACTTAACGACATCATTTCCTCACCAAAATTTAATGAAATAAATGGACATACAATCCAGTAAATGTCAAATGAAATTAATAATTATTAAAAATACAAATTACGTAGAAATACTCAAGTAATTTTTTGTTGGAAAAACATTAAGTCGCTTATCGACTTGTTGAGTTTTTTGAAAGTACAACAATGATATTTCCTACTAAAATATGAATGATTCTTATAACAAATTGGTACACGTAACATAATTTATACATATCTTAAAAGTTTCAAATAGGAGCTTGTGTTAATTAGAGATTTTTAGACCTCGTTGACCCCGAAAATGAATTTTCGTTTATGTCAACACCTGGGGGGCGATATCAACCACTTTGGGAATCCCTGATTTAGGTTCTATTGAAATTACTTATTAGTCTTCTTAGACTAGATGGAAATATAAATGTGATAATTATGTTTAAATAATTATGAAATAAAACTATAATTATAAGAACATCGATATAATAAAAAGATCACTCTCCTCATTTTACAATTTTGGGTCCATCGATGTATGAGAACGTGTCCGGTTCCTTTGAAATGTTTAAATAGCAAATCGAAATGAAATAAAAAATGTTTTCACACCCCAAACCAGGAAGAGCGTATAAGTTTTCACAGAAGATGATTACAGAAGTAAATTATGTATATATATGGATTATTATATGTATATATGATAGATTTTTTTTTATTGCAGGAGTTCAGCAGACAGGAAGACGGCCCACTTGGTGGAAACGGTTACCATCGCCTATGAACATTTACAACACCAAAAGTGCTACTAATGCGCTGCTGCTCTCTTAAAGGAGACAAGAGCCTGGTCACTAATGCCGAAACACAACGGCTCAAGGTTGTTATGACGACATACTTTAGACCAGGGGTGGTAGCCATCCAGCCGGGAAAATTCCCTACCACCTAGTTGTGGGTTGTTTTGGATTGCGTATTTTTAAGCTATACGATAACATGTTTTCTTTATAGACGTATATAAAATGTTAGTACACCAATAATCACGATAACCTTTTGTTAATAATACCTTTATCTCTGTGAATATAGTTTGTACTCTCACACAAGAAGTTGGTCGTGTAATTACTTACGGAATACTGTGTTTAAATAAATATAACAAATAATAAAACGAAGTAAATATTCATATGTTTTATTAGTAATAATTTTTTATTTAGTTTTAATTGTATTTTTTCATTATTCCTCATTTTTAATAGATTAATTTAAATTTGCTTAAGTATTATTTCTAAAGTTTTTATTAAAAGACTTTTATTGAAGTTCTTAATATTTTCTCAGATTTAACTAACTCTTTGCTGTATTTGACTACGAGTGTATATAATTTGTTTTTTCTTGTTCATTATTTAATTATGGATGTAGAAAACTAGCAGTTTTTCACTTCAAGTGTATCGTAATAATACTTCTTATTTAAATCAATTGGCTTGAATGATGCTTGAATGTGAATTAGTTTAAAATAACGCCCTTTGTGAGACCATAGGTATCAAAGAAAGATGATCCTAACATCTGCCATTGCCATTGTACATATTTGAGAAAATAGTTGTGTAATTTGGTGAGGAAACAATTTATTACTTTGTAGACAGGGGTCGTATCTTCCCAGAAGGGTTGGGTCTAGGTCAGAGAAATCGTAGGAAGCTACCTCAAATGTTAGTTTTTTAATGTGTTTATTAGTTAAATAGTGAGTGATCTGCCAAAACGAACAGTGTATATCAAGTTATTGTATAAACAGAGTGTGTGCGTAATAGGCAGAGTGGGTTAAAGAGACTCAGTGCAAAGTTATTATAAGTCACTGGGTCAGTGTATAGATAGAATCTGTGGGTTAAATTATGTATGCAATAGTTAGTGTACGATTAAACAGTGTAATAAGTCACGTCTTAGAGTTGAGTTGGATAACGGCTTTAATAAAGCCAATGGTAATTTAATTGTTATTAATTAAAAACCAATTTAAAAAGTATACTGCTAAAAAAAGGGATACTACACTATGGAAGAATACTTAAATGACAAAACTTCATTTACATAGCAGCTCGCTCCAATCTTTTATACTATATTTTGTACAACGTTTTTATCTTCCCAAGCTTGTAAGAATTTATGGAAATATGTTGCAGCAAAACAAAAAAATACATCTTGTCTTCATTATAGCTATGTAATATTTTCATTACTTTTATTGTGTCTCTGTCTCATTGAATATGCACTGTTTGCTACAAATCCATTAATTCTTCAAAAGTAATTCTGTAACATACTTCTGTACAAAACTTATAAAAAAAGAACTTGAGATATAAATAGAATAATAAAGAAAAACAATTTTTAGCTGACGTGTTGCAGTAGAGTTTCTTGCAGCTTCTTCTCCTTAACTGCAATAACACGTTACGAAGCTGTGTACATAGACTAGGATGTAAAATTTAATTTTAACCTATATGTATGACCTTCAAAAAGTGTTCTCTAGTGGAACTTATTTTGAATAAAGTCTAGCTTTCTTAAAATGACGTGAACATAAGAGTGCCTGATGTGTTATCACCAACGGCATATCCCCTCAGCACATCATACAGGCTTCACCGAAAGCCCTGTCGGAGACCCGCTGCAATTCTTTATAAGGTTTTTTATATACGATTTCTAAATATATTTATTCTTTCATTTCAGAATCATTAAGTCCAATGTTGCACCAAGAGTGACTGTCAGCATCTTCACGATGCACCAATGGTCACTTTTTATACTCACACTGCTATGCGTCTCTGTCAAAGGTAAGATGTTGAACTGAACATAACGAATCTTAATTGTTGAGATGGGAACTAATACTTTAAGTCCGTTTTTGATCTTTTATTTATAATAATTATAATAACAGCCCATGTCCCACTGCTGGGCTCGGGCCTCCCATTATAGGGGAACGGACAGTATATAATATATGAAATATGATTTATCAAATTAATTATTCATTTCAGATATCTCAGGTAGCTGGGAAGAATGGTGGACTTACGATGGAATATCAGGTACTATTAGTTTCCCATTAGATATTCAAAAGATTCAAAACAATTAGCTTAACGCAACCTTAGAACATCAATTAAACAATAAACTATAACACCACACAAAGTCACAAACACACAACTAACACGTACACGTACACTTCACAAACAAACCAAGAGACACAAAGAGCCTAAAAATTAATAACTCAGACACAGAAAGGAAAAACAACACGCATGGCACTAGTTAAATAATATATATAGGTATAGACATAAGGCACACACTGCATATGCACTTCCTCACAACACCAGCATGTAACAGATACACTCTACATTAGTATAAGTCAAGTAATAAAATAGAATAAATGAATATAATAAGTTATTCGTAAGGTACATACACCTCAACACAAAAATACTAAAATAATGTCACACACAAGAACCAAAATATAGTTATTTATAAGCGTGTATAAATTCTAAAATTAAATCTAGAATTAATGGCCTTACTTATAATGGTATGTTAAATTTTAAGAAACTGCTCAGCAACCGATTAACTAAAATCTTACCTATAAACGCTCTTAAGGATAAGAACTGGTGACAAAGTAACTCATAAATATCTGTCAAAATAACCAACATTCAAAGGTAGTTTAAGTGACTGCTAAAAGGCAAGATGGCAACTTGTATTTGGAACAGCCGTTGATTAGGGCTTAAGAGTTTCTTATTTAAGAATGGCTAATCCTTTCTTAACGAGATTATTTTAAGTAAGGCTGTAAGTTGTAAAAAAGGGTACGGAACTCGAGTCCGTAGAGTTGTTAAAAAAATAACCTTAGAACATCATTTATGCAAGCAAATAACAAAAATATTATCGATACATAACTAAACGGTTAGTATGTTCATGTGATCAGAATGCTGACACATGAACCCTGAGTGCGCATTATGAGCGTTGCCAACCAACGAAGCAAACTGCCAATTTCAAGACTCCTACTGACCAGTTACAGATAATTTTAAATTGTATATTAGTTTATTTTTGGAGTTTATTTGTTAAGGTTTTTAGAAAAACCTTTTTTTAATCGCTGGAGTAAAGCAGACAGGCAGATGGCTCACCTGATGGAAAGCGGTTATCGTCGCCTATGGACGTTTGCAACACCAGAGGTATCACCAACGCGCTGCCGGCCTCGAAGAAATTTTATGACACCCTTTTTAAAAAACCCCATGTCGCTGTGGAAAAACCCCGGCTGAGAGCTCATTCCAAATCCCCACGGACACCCTACAATTTTTTCACAATAACAAGTGTTATTATGTAAAGAAAGTTTGGAAATTAATAGTTTTTTAATGAGTTAATTAATATTTTGTTTGGAAAACAGCTGATGTAAGTGTAAGGTTTTTGTAATCACTAGCTTTTACCAACCGGTATTTATTAGTTAAAGCATAATTTGAATTAAGTTTAATGATATGCCTATAATTTTTTTATATTTAAACTAGGATATACCTGTGACTCCGTCCACGCTTCACTTGAAATTCCCGCGGGACTCCAGGGACGCAAGTATCGCCGCATTTAAATATAATGTAAACTATCGTTTTAATAGGAACTGTGTAGGAACAAGCTAATTTTTATGCACGCGAACAACTTGAAACCGCTCTGGACATCTTAAATCTTTGCAGAAAATTCCTGCGAATTCCTAGGATAAAAATTTGCGCAGATTCTAAGTCTAAAAATTAGCTGTCGATCAGCAAAAACCGCATCAAAATCGGCCTAGTGGTTTTTACGTGGATCCCAAAAAACAGACAACACACTGACAAAATTTTCTATATTTTCTATTCCATCAGGTTCTTTTATAGGAATTGAAAAATTATTATGGGATTTTGCAGTGCAGTGTTAATATAGTGTTAATATAATGGACCTTGAATAAATTCTCGCTGTTTCTGTTACAAAATAAAAGCTTTATTTAAATTATAAGGGACAAAAACATTTTCATTCAAATTGCCCACCACTAGCGACCACTATCTCCATCTTTCTGGCAGTATATGAATTCCGCGTCGGAAAAATGACATGTCTTTTGAGGCTATCCAAGAATCGATCATTTTTTAGCTTCTTCATAAGATTAAAAGCGCTGGTCAGCTAGGTCATGTGCCATCAAACGGAATAGGGGAAAATCATAGGCTATGTCAGGTTAATACGGCGGATGGGGTAGAACTTCCAACTGAGGCGTATTTCTATACAAATAATCTCGCAAAATTGAATCTAACCACATTTATTAATTTAATTTGAAACCACAGTCACAAGTTCCAAGAAAATAATTATAGTCCGTGGCTAACCGTGACATGTGAAAATTGGCAGGACTTTAACTCAAATGGAAAAGGTTATTCAACCCCAAAATGCCGGCGATATCGTATTCAATGCGAAATGCGGGATACCGCGAAATTTCACCATTGCCGTGCGCTCAGGCGAGCGTAATTTGCCACTGATATACATAGGTCATATTTATACATCAATTGTTTTGTTAAAATTATAATAATTATTACAACATCTTAGATGATGATTTCAATTTGTTTAGAAATAAGACAGAAAAAAACAATATTAATTGTTATAAAAAGTTTCATAAGTAACTTTTTAAAGTTTTCTCCTCTTCGTACTTCGTAGTTATACACAGCAATATGTTATACCTACTTTATACAAATTTGTCCTAGAAAATACTCCACAATCTATGAAATACCATTAAATGACACGAAGATAATATATGTAAAACCTTTTTTAAACAATTAAGCTTTTTTAACTTCTCAACGTCTCATTTCTATTAAAATTGAAAAACAGAAATGAACTGTCTATTTTCGGCTTATTTATCCGTGCAGGAACGCAGAATGAATACTGTTTGTTATTTAATGCTGAACAATGATTTTTAAGTCCTGGTAACCCTATCTCTTGTTCTAACTTCAGTAAACATTCTTGATACGTACATATTTCCTTCTCTTTTATATACAGGTATATATATGTTTCTATCTCTGTCCCCCCAATTATGGCTTACTTCATGAAGGTTCCGCCATTGTGTCATCGGATTCGTTTGCGGTATTAAATAGACAGACATGTAAGAAATGATAAGATTTTTCTTTCAAGCTGTTTCAAGAGCCGAAAGAGCTAGACCAAGCCATGCCATGACGCGCACAGTGACATTTTAATTTATATTCCCCACATATGTTAACAAAAAAAAATTACCTTACTTCAAACGATATGAAAGTGATGCATTTTTTTATATGAACAGAAAAGTATAATTGTCATATATAGTTAAATACTAGAGTAATATCGACTTTATTTTTATGCATTAAAGTCTATTTGTACTTTACGTATTAACGAGATTATGCTCTCTGTTGCCAACTGAGCTGTTCGAGCTGGTGAGCTGATTGAGCTACTGAGCTATTATACTGATATATTTACTAACTGATCGAATGAGAGATGAGTTTTAAAATGCGATATAATTCATTTTTATCTCTCATTCACGAACTACCCATGTCTAGATGGTAACCGCTTTCCGTGGACGTCTATTGAAGTCATGGAATAAAAAAAATTATTATAGCCTTTGGAAATGGTTAGACACATGCTCCACAATTATTACCAAATTTAATCACTTACCAGCCAGAAATGTACCTTACGAACTGCTTTGAGTTATCCATCATAATTAAATACCACACGATTAATTAACTACACCGATAGTAATACCACACGAGGGTTATTCAACCTCATAGCTCACTGATAGTATTCAATAGAAATTCGGGACACCGCAAAATGTACTCATGCCAGTCTGTTCAATCGGACGTAATGTGGCTACTAGGGCATAATCGTTTTGACATTTTAGTTCGAAATTATTATGGACTAGATGTGGCCGCCAGTTCGTTCACGCTGGACTTGGAGTTGTATTCGTAACTTCTGAACTCTGCAAGATATTGTTACACGCCGACAAAGTGAATGCACACCTGATTTATTACCTTTCCCGCATTTGGACTTCTTTTTTATATTAAAATAAAACTAATGTAAATAACTAAACTATATAAATGAAGCTATATTTACAAAATAACATAAATCTGTAAATAAAAAATTGACTCTAAATCGCTGTCGGCGGGGATCGTGCCCAAAATGCTGGACGCATTTCCGCGTTAGTAGGCAACGGTATTCCGTTGCTCTAGATACAAGCCAGCGTTTTGATCAAGTAAGACCTCAATAAGACGTGTTGAGAGGTCTCGGAAGAGGTGATGAGCTCCGGGCCCCCACGGCCCCAGGGTCTCGACCCCGAAGGCTACAAATACGCACCCACTACTAATGGATACATATTTGCGACATTTCAGGGCCTCCTGGTGTGTAGATAAACAAACTTCTTTTATTTATTTTGTGTTTAAAATTTGCAATTAGGCTATAGCCTATTGTGTATTGTACTTGTTTATGGCGTTGCATGGCTCGTTGATAATTACGCAGGTGTGCAGATTATGTTGTCTGGGAAATTGCGCGGACACTTGCCACGTAGACGTATGGCATCGGTGCATTATAAAGCAATGGCCCAATGCAGAGATGGGCAGTCAAGCGACGATTACGATACAAGCAAGACGTGTACATTCGATAAGCTATATAGGGACGGACTTTGCGCTTGTTATTGAATCTTGCAGTTTGTATTGGTTGTCTCCAGTTATATTTGTACCTGTGTTATACGTGTTTATATAGTTCTAATAAATTCTTAGTAATTTCAACGGCATTTTAATTCGAGTCCCGCACTCGTAACAATATCATATAGGGATGTAGACACATCTTACAATAAATTCAAATATTATTTACATTTAAAAGACTGGCGGTAAAATGATATCAAATAATTTTATTTTAGCAATATTGATAGAACTTTTTTTAAACAATAAATCAAATTGATGCGCTATTTAATTTCTTTTTATTAAACAAACTTATGACGCAATATGTAGGTATGTACAGGAACGTATTAAATAGTGTGTTTCAGGGCTAAAATTATGTATGCATCATTTCAAAAGGATCTCAATGTATAAATATACATACTTAGATTTTAAAAGTAACTCGTAATATTTTAATACATATACCACTACGCGATATAATAATACTTAGAGGGATAGCACAGTGTCATTAAGATCGTATCGGTGACCGTTTCACGTGTGTCATTACACGGGTGTGTGGATAGGGGACCTTATTTGATGACATCGTTTTGGAGCTATTACCATGAATTGCGAATCACTAAGAATAATACCGAAGGAAATATAAAGTCCACGCACTATGAAGGGTTCCACAAAGGTGACTAATGTTCACTGCTTTTTGTTATGAATCATTAAAGAGTATTTGACATAATTATAAATTTCAATGATTTACTTAACCGATCCTATTCAAATTAATCTTCATAGAAAATACTTTATAAACTCTAACACCACCTTGATATTGTTACAACGTAGGCGCCAACAAAAACAAATTCAAACCTGCATATCTGTAATAACGCACTTTATTACCTGTCGGCATTTGAGCTAATTGAAATTCTTTTACGATCATCTTCTTTTTTACTTATTAATTGGCATGCGTTTACTAATTATTTTAGAGAACATTCCATTGCTTTATTGTACTCTTTTGTGGCCGCTTGCCATCAAAATATGCGATCATTAGCCAGGTGTGCCGGATTAAGTCGACTACTAGAGAGAGCAGTCAGTCGAACGTGAACCACAATCAAGGCGAGACGTGTGTACAATCGGGAACCATAGTGACGGACTTTGTACGTTTTATTGAATTACGACCTTCTGCATTACGTTTGGATTGTGTTGGATGTTTGGTTTTATTTGTACCTGTGTTATACATGTTCTTTTAGTTCTTATAAACTCTATAATAATTCCAACGGCATTTTAATTCCAGTTCCGAAACTCTTAACAATATTTATAATCTACAAAGATACGCACATATCACGCCTGTTTCTAATGGGGGTCGGCAGTGATATTAGATCTGCACTTGCGACGATTCGTGCAGGAACGGCGAAACAATACAATTTCCTGCGGTCGGGCGGCCTGTCGTAAGTGGCGAAAAAATAACCCACAGCCAGCTGGTAGGATAGATAGATTTGCCCGACTTACGTACGCCCTCATAACAATATTAAGTTGTATTCCGGCATTGGTGGCCAGGTTCCAATATCCCTAAAGAGAGCAGCAGCTCATTGGTAGCATGTTTGGTGTTACAGATGTCCATAGGCAAAAAAACAACTTTCACTTCATCTACTTTCAGTATACTGTTACATACCGACAAGGAAGGCTTTTTAGGAATTCTTTTGTTTACTTTGTGTTTAGAATTTGTAATTCAGAAAACATGCTATTGTTATTGAACTTGTTTTATGGCCGTCCTTAGTGTATAACTAATCCTTGATTGCCAGGTGTGCGGATTAACTCGCTGAACGCGACCCTTTGTTCTATTATACAGTTTAGTATAAAACAATGTCCGAATGGAGGAGTGCGGCAGTGAAGCGACGATTACGATACTAGCAAGACGTGTGTTTTATTTTCGATTAACGATATAGTAACGGACTTTGCGCGTGTTATTGAATCGTGCAGTTTATACTTGTGTGTCTATAGTGTTATTTGTACCTGTTTTATATGTGTTTGTACAGTTCTAATAAACTCTAAAGTAATTCCAACGCCATTTTAATCCGAATCCTGTGTTAACAATACAACCACGCTTACTTCGAGTGCTTTATAAATGAACTTTCTTTAACACGTCTACTATTTACCAACTCATTTAAGCGTGTGAAAGACATTGTTTTCAGTCTGGCTAACAAATAATGCGACTCCAAAGCATTACATTTGGTAGAGTATTAAATCATTTTGTAATATTACTCAAAGCGAACGCGTCGCTTGGCTCGTTAAGATAGCATCGGTGTCGCCTCCAAAGCGACTTGTCATCATATTTATGGTATTCATAAATATAGGTAATTAGCTGCACTGTTCGAATGTATTGTTTTAAATTTAAAACAGTTTTCAAAATAATATGTTCCAGCCAGACGTTTGTGAACGTAAATAATCTCACTATTTAATAAAAGCTCTTCATTTATTTTATTACTTGTGGTTCCAACGAAACTTCGTTCGTGTTTTAATAATATAATAATTTTTAATTTGTCAATGTAGTACAAAAGTTGTTACAATGATAAAATTAATGTGCTTATACTTTCTATCATTATTCCATTCCAGGTCGTCTGGAAGAAATCGGTAATAACGATAAGACGGCCTATTGTATTTTATTTTTTATTTAATAAAGAATATTATATTATATTATATTCATATATATTATATTATATAATAATATATAATATTATATTATATAATATTATATATTATAATATTATATTATATTCATATAGAGTACAAAAAATCTAAATTAATTTAATACTTATCATTACATCATTGGAAAATGTGTCTTTCTTTAATATACTTATATATTTGTATTTATTTATATATATATTTACATTTACATAATTGCTAAATCAGATTACTCATTTTCATTTGATTATTTTAAAGTGTAAAACAGGCTTTATATTTGAATAAACCGATTCATATTTTCAAGTATTCATAACCTATACTTTAACTTTTCGCTATGTTTTATAGCCTTGGATTTTTATCTTCGTATAACAAATGATATTGCAGTGTAGTAGTATGTAGATAATGCATTATATCATTTCTATAAATTAAGAAATAAGTAAAGTCTGAAGTTTTGTTCTGTAAACAGGTCCAGGGTTTTGGGGCCTCATCAACCCCCAATGGAGCATGTGCAACAAGGGCAGGCGGCAGAGCCCGGTCAACATTGAACCTGAGAAGCTACTCTTCGACCCTTGGTTGAGGGATATACAGTTTGATAAACATAAAGTAAGTTGTTTTCTTGCTGTAAATCAAAGTCTAAGATCTAAGAAATTTTACTTATTTAATTTTACTTCTTCAACGAATTCCGTTTCAAATCTATTTATTAAGCTTATTGGAAGCTATATCAACTTTGATGCAATAGCGCGCGGGTTCGATCCTGGTCGGAATGCATGCTATACTTAGGCAGTTTTCCGACCTAATGTGAAAATTGTTACAATTACCACGTGCTAACAACGGTGAAGGAAAATATCGTGATGCAACCAGAAAAATATGAAGGTGTTAGCTGACAATTTGACAAGTCAGGACGTCAAGTGTATAACTTGACAGTAGTAGTAGAAGAATTCGCCACAAAGGCAGGCGTTCTGATGTATAAGTCTTCCTATAGTAGTGTATTGTAGGCTACAACCGACGCTATTCAACGGAGTTCTTGTGAAAACTCGAAAGGCCACATTTGACTATACAGTTCACATTTCTCACAAAAACGCATAATTACTACTCAAAAACTACCAATATCCTACAGCTATTGTATATTTTAGAGTATTTTTTTACACAGTTGCCGCCAAAAACTCCGCATACCTTGACAGTTGTGACAACGAAAATCTGTCATACATTCTTATCGCATTAGTGGGGAGTATTTAAAAATAACAATAAATAAGGTTTATATAATATCTGCAATATTATCCTTGAACTAGTTTTAAAGTGCGAGTAAAAAACAAACCTACATCTCGCATGTAAACTGCAATTCGCATACGAAATCGGGCTGTTGTGAGGCGGCCATGCAAATGGTCCGATTAACATTGTAACAGCCCAGCGCACTATGGTAATTCTCTACTGAAACTCTGTAAGCCACCTATAAGCCCCATGGTGTATATACGAATGCTTCTATTCGTTTGTATTGTTTTAAAACTTATCAAGTAAGATCCCTCTGTATAAGGTGAAATATAAACAAATGAAAATTATTATTATATATTATAACTAGCTTGTGCCCGCGACTTCGTCCGCGTTGAAAGTTTTTTTAACTATCCCACGGGAACTCTTTATTTTTTGGATCAAAAAAAAATAGAGTAGTAAGTAAAAAAGAATAAAACCAAATCTATTATAAAGCACAAATATATTTTATCCTGTTTTGAAGGATTGAAATGTTAATGTTAATAATTTGGAGGTAATTGGGTGAATTTTTACGCTACTTAAAATAACTATAGAAAAATTACGAAAAAGCCATGTTACATTTTACATCGTAAAAATTTACCAAAAAACTTTGTAAATTGATGATCAATAAATACTAATGAAAAGTTATTTCGTTTGCACCCCTCTTTCAATATTTTTGCGGCAATAGAAGCCTTAATGAGTTCTTGTAATAAACCAACGTTTTTCACAAAATTCAAATATAAGTCCCCCAATAAAATCACATATCTCATTCTCTGCGCTTTGTCAATTACGACATTTCTATTATTATTTAATTTATCTTCAACAATTAAAATTAATCTAATATATAAATTCTCGTGTCACAGTTTTCGTTGCCATACTCCTCCGAACGGCTTGACCGATTTTGATGAAATTTTTGTGCTTATCCGGTATCTATGAGAATCGGCCAACATCTATTTTTCATCCCCTAAATGTTAGGGTAGTCACCCTAAATTTTTTTATTATTTTTTAGACAAAATTTTTAATTTCTATTTTTTATGATACAGCATTAAAGATACATACAACCTAAATTTTCAACCCTCTACGATCAACCCTATTTTTTACCGGCAGGACGACGTCTGCCGGGACAGCTAGTAATATATAGTATTGCAATTTGTAACGTCGTTTTAAACCATGTTTTTAACCAGATAAATAGATTGGAATTCATTTAAAAACATGTAAAAAATTATCATATGAATATAGTTAGTATAGTATCTATAAATACAGAATAAGAAATATATATAAAAAGAAATTTGTTTACTTAGAAAACAACACTAATGAAAATGTGTGTTTTTCAATTCTTCTTCCGTTAACTTCGAATATAAGAGATATGAAAATGGTAATATTTAAACATTTTTGATTGTTAATAAAAATAACTCATCGTTTTATAAAGAATATTTTTAGAATTCCAGAAACTCACTTATCTTTGTTTTGCGAAACAATTACAAATTTTAATTATACACAACTTCTCGCGCCCTCTTTTCAAAATTAAAAAATATATTAAAACTAAGTTTTAACGGTTTTGACATGATATTTTATTTGATTTTATTTCGACGTTTCGGCCACTTTTCAGGCCTACTGAAAAATTCGGAAATTTGACACTACGTATTCATAGCACACTATAGCCTTTTATAAGTATGCAAGATTTCACATACGTTGTAATAACAGCTTTTGAGATAAATGGCTGTTATAGACAGACACTGAAATGAAAGTAAGGGTTATTGGGGGCAGTTGCTTCTTTTTGGAAATTAATCTCGATATAATGGACTGTATGGTTATTATTATTGAACTATTCATATGAATCAAAATATACTATAATAAGTGCGCAAGAAGTCGAATGATGTAAGAGTAGTGAGTCACAAATAGCAAATAGTTTTTTCGGTCTCCAAGGCCGCTTCTATATCCCGCATCCCATCCGACGCCTAGCTGCTAATTGCGCGAGCTATGGGCATCGGCGGTATGCAGGGCGCGGAGAGTACGTATGCTCCGACGGGCGGGTCAGGGGGGCGCTCTCTATCCGCTACAAGGGTTATTTCGATTACGGGGCATTTTATAAACGGAGCATGAGATTGAAATGAAGTTTGACAGTTCAAATACGTTTTCATGCACTATACAAACACATTATGCACACCGTATGTGTACCTAATGAATATTGCTAGCATGTTAGTCCATGCAGAATTATTCATTTAGGCTGAATTACAAGCCGGTTTAATAGTATGCAAATTTATTCATACCTGATAGCCTAGCACTGGTTATCAGGGATTTTGTGGCGCTCACTAATTGTTGGCAGTCATGAGGATATTTTCAAGGGATATAATAATTTTATACAAAATATAATCAAAAAATGCCAAATTAGATCAAAACGGCAATAGTAATTTATTGTAATGTACTCTATACTTTGGAATATTTAAATATGTATTGTATTCCCGCGACTCGTTTACGCTTGACTTGACATTCTCACGGAATTTCTGGGACACAAAGTACCGCAGCATTTAAAAACAAAATAATGTAATAATTGCTGTCGATCAGCGAAAACCGCATCCAAATCGGCCTGGTAGTTTTTACGTAAATCCCCAACAAAAGATAAGAAATCGAAAAAAAATCATCGTGTTCTCCGTCGTTTACATAGTCTATTCCAGTTGTTTTTTTAATAACTTCGATGTACAGGCATGACACTTTTAGAATTTTATAATATTACTAGCTGTCCGGCAGACGTTGTCCTGCCCTGAGAAATAAAATTTAGAACCTGACTGCAGCGTCATCTGCCGGGCTTATTTGTGAATCTAAACCTTCCCCGAATCCACTCGAAACTCGAGCCCGCACAAAACGAAGTACTCCATAATTCCAGAATTCCATAAATGTCTTCAATTTTCGCCATTTACTACAAAAATTAAAAACATTTATTCGAAAGAAAGGGTACCTCAAAGCTAAAAATGGATGTTATTCGAACTAATTTTACAAAAAAAAATTGTAAGAAGCCACATTGCTGCGTATTTTGCAAATAAATTGTCAGTCAATTATTAATTAAAACCTAGAATGTCGGCGATTCAATAGGTTTGTGTCGTGAACTTTTTAGCTACCTTCTAGTGGCATGGCCACTGTTGGCAATAGTAAAATCCCAAATTTTCCCCTGATTACGTTTCTATTAAAATGATTAAGTATTCAACCTTAGTTTACCTCATTTTACGAACAAAAATACATCAATCCAGACGTTCCGATATCGACTTAACGTGTAGCACTTGTAAACATAAACAACAAGTTGTCTCATGTACCTAGATCATCAAACAACCTTAATAAATAGCTTTTACAACTTCGATAAACCCCTTTAAGGAGGTTTTAAAACCGAGGTAAATCCTTAAACGACGACTAAGCTCCAACAAGTATTTCACATTCAATTCAATTTTTGTTCTCAACTTTGGAACATAATATATCCTATCTATAAAACCTAACCTGAAACACCTTAAATGAAATCTGTAAAAATAAATCTTTGAGTAATTAATTTATGTCGATGTAGTCGATAGCAAGCCTTAAAGGCAGTTTTACATTCTTCCATAAATCACGCCTTAATAATACGAATTCTCTAGTTATGTTCCTTTCGTAAATAAATGGTTCAGAACACGTTTTTACAGATAATGTTAACAGCCATTTGATCGCTATCTTTTCCGACAAGTTTCTAAGCACGGCTTAGTTACAAACCACTCCTATTTATCTATTTATATGTTGTTTAACGTGGACATAAAGCCATTGGAAGTGATAACATAAGCAATTGGGATTTTGAAAAAAAAAAGTTTTATTTATGTATTTTAAAACTTTATTATCAATAATATTCATATTTAATGCAAAAAACTTAAATAAATATATATTATAACCGGATTCAAATTTTTTTAAATTTTGAAATAACTTTTTAATTATTGCAAAAGAAAATAAAATTAAAATAGTTTTATTATAAAACAAATATATATCTTTCAAATATTTATCTTTATATATATTTCTATTTATCACCAAAAAATGTTTTTTTTTTCAAAAATCCGATTGGTAAAAATGTTCGTTCAAGGTTTTTAATGTTTTTATCAATATTTTTTCTAAAAAAAACATTATGATAATTCTGTTTACAATTATTGTACATTATATATAATATTTTAATGCTTTTTTTCTTTCTTTTCTTTGCGAGGCAATCTACAAAAAAAACCTACCCATAATTTATCATTTTTAGAATTCCTCCCTCTCTCTCGTATCTACTTGTATGTCTAAAAAATTGTTTCTATTAGGCTGCGAGAGGGCTCAACTGACAATAAAGAATTCAAACCTTATACAAAAGAAATATCGTAAATTTTCTTTAATACCATTCCGATATCTTACAGGATTCAGAAGATGTAAAATAAAATTTCATAACTATGACTACCATCTGGCATGTGTTATGTTCATTTGAATGAACAAGTTGGTGATAGGCTGAGTAAAACTTTAACAATAGTCTTGAATAATTGTCTTCCGTAATTACAGCTACTGAAAAATGCTCAAAACGTTTTAATAATAAAAATCAAATAAATGACCGTGCTATAACCGTTTAGACTGTAGTTTTATTACTAATTGATATTATTTTACATTATTTCATTGTATTAAAGTTCGAAGTTTTATAATAATATGCATCGGTCAGAATTTTTCGTTTCGGTTGTGTTACCGAAATGAAAGTGGTTTCATCGTCTATCTCCCATTCGCCGAGTAACGTTCAATACGGATCTTTGTATCGCCTTGTATTTAGTTTTATGCCATTTCCAGATATAAGAGAGCGCCGTTTGCGTGTCAACAAGCAATGTATCATCTGCGCTCGAAGCGCATAAGTTTCCAGGCTTTAATCAAGGTGTGACCGATTGATTGATAGAATCGCCCCCCGCCGTTACACCGGTTATTATATTGTGATCCATTCGAAAATACCTCGCTTATCACGCGATATTCCATGTACCAATGAGATTGATTGGTCAATATAAAATATGGTTTCATCATGTCTTTCGAAGACTACGTTAGCTGAACGATTTTGCTGATTAAATTCATAAAAAACTGTGTACAAATTTTGAATTATTTGCTCTGTTGTGGGTGTTTTTGAATGGTCGCTTTCCGTATCCTATCCATTTCCTACGGCCGTGGCCTGTCGTATGAGGCGACAAAATAACCCACAGCCAGGTGGTAGGGCATTTGCCTGACTGGATGGCTACCACCCCTGGTCTAAAGTAGTCGCCATAACACCTTGAGTTGTGTTCCGGCATTAGTGACCAGGTTCCAGTTTAAGAGAGCAGCAGCGCATTTGTAGCACCTTAGGTGTTGCAAATGTCCATAGGCGATGGTAAATGCTTTACATCAAGTGGGCCGTCTGCTGAACTACTGCAATAAAAAATGTAAAAAATCAAACGTATGTATTGATTTTAAAATATCATATTTTATTATGAAAAATTATTAAATCAATAATATTTTGATGATATTACAGTCTTCTATAACTTACAATTAAACACAAGACGCGACAGAAGTGGTTTTTTCTACAAATTTTCATTGCATTTAATTTTAAAATTATATAAATTATTTCTTACTTTCGTAGGTCAGCGGAGTACTTCAAAACACAGGTCAATCTCTAGTCTTCCGGGTCGAAAAAGACTCCAAACACCAAGTGAACATCAGTGGTGGTCCATTGTCGTACAGATATCATTTGAAGAAATCTATTTCCACTATGGCATGGACGTGAACAGAGGTTCGGAGCATCAAATCGATCATCACACCTTCCCTGGTGAGGTAAGACTTCAAAAATTATCACAAGCAAGAAGGCTTGCTTGCTACATATTAAGCAAACTTACTCGTCGGAACATCTTTAACTGTGAGACTTAATACTAAATTTTAGATTATATTCAATTAGTCATAAGTAAGTAGTATACGTGTGAGCCAATACATTTGACCCGTACTAAATACATTTGTACTGATACGGGTCAAAATATTAAAAATTAATACTTCAAAATTTTTGCTGCGTTTCATACCACTTCTGTCTCAAAGAGGAAGAATGGTACCTACGAACTTATACTACGATAGTACAATAATGCCTCTTCGGATATTCACATGACAAAGAAGGACAACATGAATGTCATAATACGACTGCTAGTAAAATGAGGTGACCAAGCCGATTCTTAACAAACATTTCCAAACTAAAAGTTTTGAACAGGATAAATTAGGGAATGACACTCAGGATGTCACGGCTTCATCGCTTCGAATGTACTGCCATGGTACAATCGTACAAATCTCCTCATTTGAAGTGGTATATTATACAGATTCAGTACAAAATGGCATGTTACTCTTACAATCTCATTTTATAATCATTTCCTAGCCAATACTATATTCAGTCTTTTGACATATGCTTAAAATTGAGGACGCTGGTCTTGAAGAGAGTATCAATATTATAAGAACAACGTGGTTTTTTTTTTACAGTTCTACGGACTCGAGGTCCGTACCCTTTTCAGAACTTGATTACTGTTAGAGTTTTTTGAGTTCATACACGCTTATTGTTAATTTTTGTTATTGTGTGTGACATTAATTTTGTGGTTTTGTGTTGTGTTGTGTAACTTAAGAATAATTTTTTGTGTTTTGTATTTTTAGTGTGTACCTTATGTCTATACCTATGTACATATTCTCTTAACTAGTGCCATATATGTTGCTTTTTCTTTTTGTGCCTAGGTTATTAATTTTTAGGCTCTTTGTGTGTCTTGGTTTGTTTGTGAATTGTGCGTGTAATGCAAAGCAGTGGTATGCGCGTTGGTGTAAGTGTATAAGTTTTGTTGTTGGTTGTGTGTTTGTGACTTTGTGTGTTGTTAATTTATTGTTTAATTGTCGTGACATGAAAAGAACAACGTGTTAAAATGATCAATTTAATTATTGATAGTTAAACTAAGGGTTTCGTCTGGTATATTATTACAGATATATGCAGGTAGTTTCACGTAGATATGGCACTAGGTATACTGCGTTACTTGAGATGCGATATTATTAATGACATTAAGTATTGAAAGCTAACGTATAAACACTAATGTCGCTATGAATTAACGGCATTACTTCTAACGCTTTAAATAAGACGTATTCGGCCACAAACGAGATCCTCAACACTAACGTTGATGAACCCCTAGCATAATGTCGAACTTACAATTTATTAAAAATTAATGCAAAATTTTGAAAAGCAATACCAAAAACAATAACGAGGCGTAGTGTGTATTTTTTCATTCAGTAAAGTAATTCATAGCAGCAAAATTTCTATAAGGATTAGAACAGCGATATAAAATAATACTAATAAAAAACGACCTCCGAAACATAACAACACATTTTTGGTCTACAAAAACGTTATGTCAACCAAAGTCCAAAACTTGATTATCTAAAATAAAGCCAATAAAGACACTTTTAACAGCGCTATTAAATTAAATAACTGAAAGCGTAAACACAAATACATTAGCTCCACAAACAGTCGTAGATATCGGAAGTTGAAGACCCCCACTTTCCCTCTTTCGAACTTCATTCCCCTGTGGACTGATAACGACTGTTTGATAATGGTCCAAAGTTTGGAGGTGTTAATTTGCAAGGAAGGCGTATAAATGTGTTAATGGCATTGTTATAAGTCGAATAACCACTTTGGGAATGTTTGAAGATGTTGCTGACGAATTTATTTTAACGTTTGGTTTTCTAATGGGCTTGCATTTTGTCCAGGACCGAATCTAGGGGGGCAAACCGGGGCCCATACCCCAGACGGCCAATTCTTACTTCGCAGACAAATACACGGCCCATCATTAACGCAACTTTGACCACTGAGACGTCCAATAATTTAAGCACATAAATTACTTTGACGTGGCGCGCAGGCATAGGTTAAAAAACACAACGTATCCATCTGTGGGTGTTTGATGGCTGAATTGCCTCGAAAAATTCAAGATCCGGCGCTGATTGTATCTTCGTTTATTTATCCGTTTGTCAAATCAAATCAAATCAAATTTATTTGTTCAAAACCAATCATGGTTAAACAGTTGGTATATATGTCACAGTGTACACATGTTTTGCTCCCATAGGAGCATACAAATATAATATTTATAATAAATGTTATGATAAATGAATCATATGAAACAAAAACTGATAAATGTCAAAAAATAATAGTAATAATAACAATAGTAGTAATAATAATAACATTCATAAGTCAAGGAAAGTATTTAAATACATTGAGGAATTCGTCCACCGAGTAAAACATTCTATTTAAGAGCCATTCTTTAGCTGAATTGTATATTCATGAATCCTAAACTCTTTTATGTGGATTGGAATTTTATTATAGATTTGAAAACACGAATTATAGCAGTTTCAGCCTTGCTGCGCCTTCTTAAGCTAGCTTAATATAAACAGCACTCACAATTATTGTTTTTTGGCGTGTAAATAACCGTGTATAATATAAAGGTTTCCTATCGTCTTCTAAGTTTCTTTCTTGACGGCTGGAATGTAAAATATAGATATCAAATCAATTACCAACCCAGACGGTATGTCGGTAGACAACTATTCGAACGGTGCGAGTGACCTGACCGCGAATAGTCGATGAAGTACGGTGCATTCCTCAGCATACCCCTGTTCATTGTCTTCGATTTCAAACTAATTCTCGTATTACTTCAGTCCATTAAATTTGCAGAGCAATTAGAAACTTCCTCTATAAAATATAATATTTACATTATTGTTATTTGCCCTATGAATTTCTTAATAATAAAAAATATTAACCATAATTAGATACATAGCAAGCCTTAAATTTCTTTTGTGCTACACTATATGACCGTATGAGTTCCATAGAAGTAAAGTACTAGGAATCACAGTGACCTAGTAAAATTGTAACTCTGATCCTGTATCACTAGGTAGCGTTATATAATAATAGTAAAGTCGTCTATACGGCGTACCATATAAGCTTATCTGTGCAGGTAACAACCCAGGTACATCAGAGCATGTATGCGAATAGACCTGTGTAGTCAGGGGCGATTGAGACGATAGGCAATTGCCTACGGCGATAAAAATACTGGTGGCAAAAATACTTGCAAAAATGTCTGCAAAAGCACTTGAACTTATAAAGCCAAAAAAAACAAACATAGCACCCAATAATATATCAATCAATCAATAACTCTTAATTGTGTACCGGTCTTACCGCTAAAAAGCGATCTCTTCCAGACAACCCAGGAATATAATTGAGAATATAATGATGATGGTGGTATACATAATACATAGTGCAATTTCTTACTTTCTAGTAATAAATATATAAATACAGTATATTTCAATTCGTTCACTTGAATCTCCAAAATACACGAAATCGACACGTACATACAACACGAATAGAGAGGGTTCTGGGCGAAGAAAGCTAGATAGAGGACTTTTTTTTTTTTGAGGCGAGGGAAAATGATTAACCGATTTACGTACTCTCTGGGCCGTCACTAGGAAACGGCACGAATCCACGGGGGGCGGTAACGCTAGCAATTGTATGCTTTATTATGCGCTCCGTCCGCTATGGACTACACAGAGGAGTGTGGAGACTCCGAGTGATGCCGCACGGGCGAGCAACCTCAATACCACTAAAAACCCCTCCTCCCTTCGCGGCCCTGCGCTTTTGTGTGTTGGAAGGACTGAGATATAGAACATAGTTACGCAACAGTCGATCCAGCGCAATAAAGTGCTTGAAGTGTGCCCTGGGAGAACACACTCCACTACGGAACGGGGGTAGATGTTAAATCCCTTGCTTTACCTAGTAGCTAAGGGCCCCATCGTTCCGGATCCTAACTCAGGGAGGGAAGTAATGCGCGTACCTGCCTCTCCGGGTGCCGGCTGAAGGCCGGCGACCTCGAGAAGAGACCGTAGCACGCGCCGAAGGACTTCGCTCCCTATCCCTTTCTGCGGCCTCTTTCAGAGACATTACTGCCTCACAAAAGAAACCGCAGCATCCCAGCGGTCGTCGCTCTGCAACATGGCCGTTACCAAGTCGCCGAGCGATCCGACGGCTCCTACTTTTGTCTCGAGCTCGAAACGCTGCGGCGCCCAGGCAGCGCACTCGACAAGCGTATGAAACGCCGTATCGGGTGCGCCACACTGTCGGCAATCCAGAGAAGGCAAGCAGCCCACAATGCGAAACAGATACTGATCGAAACTAGATAGAGGACTGCTTTTAGTTTTGTTAAGCTTCGGTGAGGGCGGCAATTTACGAGTTCGCCTACTGTGGCAAAAAAGCTAGGGCCGGCCCTGTGTAAAGTTTTATACAAGATACCGATCCAGTACGCATCCTCGCCTGCTCCGATAGACCTCAAAATCGGTCTAGTGGACCCTAGCGTATATGACCGCCTTTGGCTAATAAGCTAAAGTGTTACATTTCTAAAAATATTACAAAATTTTATCACACAGCGACTATACGATTCTAAACTAAACAATGACATGACCATTACATTGATATGACAAATTGCCTATGAACCTCATTCACCGTAATATGTTCAGTGTTACTCTCAGTAACAAAACTCCATTTAATTTTGCTAATTAACAAATTGACGGGGATTGTTATCCGACTCTTTGTCGACGGCGATCGATGTCGTTATTTGAGATTGTCGAAGTGTCGCCCTCCGGCGGATCAAACAGTTAATTATGTAAAGTAATAATTGGATGACTTACAAGTGCTTTTCGATTTTAAAAATACAGTACAGAAACTCCATAAGTCGAACTTCGATAAGTCGAAAATACTCGAAAAAAATTGTGGACCCTGTCCTTCAGATTCCAAAACCTCCGTTGCTGGAAATCTGAACCTCTATAAGTCGACAATATTAGTGACTCCCTATAAGCAAATTCAGTACTTATTTTCGCTCTATAACTCGAAAAAATAAATCGGACCTCTGTATCTCGAACATAGCAATATTTGATTTTACAACTCGATCATTTGAATAAATCTTAACCTAGAGGTTAGCGTATTTTGTAAGGAAACATCCGACTTGTAGACAAGTCGGATGTTTCTTTACAAAATACGCTTAAATCGAAACCCCCCATTAGTCGAAAACTCTATAACTCGATTTTTTTTGGTGACTCCCTTCAAGTTTGACTTAATAAGGTTCTACTGTAATAACAACCCATGAAGATTCCACTGCTGGGCTCGAGCCTCCCTTCGCCACGCTTATACATGGCAGCTAAGCAGGTTTCACACATCGGTTATTTCTCAGGTTTCATCACGATGTTTTCCTTTAACGTTGTTAGCACGTATTAATTCAATATGCAAATTAGGTCAGAAAACTGCCTAAGTAGTACATACGTTCCGTCTAGGATTCGAACCCACGCCCTTTGAGTTTTAATTCCTTTTTTGCACCATAATTAATACGCTATTTGATTCGATAAAGTCATTACGTCATAACTTGCTACGCTCATACATAATCATACGACTACGAGGCTGCGGCATCTCGTAACATTATAAAAATATTTCAATCGATTTGGTTGCCAACTATCACCATTCACAACTAATAAATATTCTTACTACTAAAAAAGGTCAATAGTATTTATTACAATTAAGTTCTTTCAAACAAACAACAATTAAATTGATAATAGCTTTTCGTCAATCGAAGTGAATGTTTGAAGTTATTGACCCAGAACTCCATGGTGGTCCAATCAGTTGATTATTGTGAGCTTGCGGCTGACTGCGGTATGCTCTTAATGACTTTTTGATGTTAACTGTACCTCGTAATTTCAGTGGAAGCGTTTCGGGGTCAATTCCCAAAATTGTCTTTTGTAGCCTTGACAATTGGTTTAAAAGGCTTTTTGTGAGCGAGTGTCCTTCTCACGATTTTGGAATGATTGTGTTAAAACTTTTTAATACCAATTATATTAAATGTTAATCTTACTTAGCTTAATTTAATAACTTACCGTTATTTAAAATTTAACTATTCAAAAATACAAAAGCCATCGAGTTTAATGGTTAACGCATTCGGGTACCAAAAGACACGAGTTCGAATCCTAATCGGAAAGCATGCACCATTTAAGCAGGTTTTCTGCGACCACGTCAAGATGATGAAGAAAAATATCGAGATGAAACCTTCACATCGAGATGATCGACGGATCAAAATCGCAAAGCCACCTTGGTTAACCAGGATGGGTTTACTGTTCAATTCCCTACAATTGGCGAAGTCTGGGTCCAATATAACTATATATATAATAGAACTATTAGTTAAGAAGACTAGACCTAACTACATGCGACCGAGATCTGACTCATGTAAATATATTATTTCTAAATATAATAATGTGTATGGTACAAGACGCGAGGAATATATGATACCAAATATCATAAATGATCTCCCAGAGGACCTGCAATTCAAGTACAAAAATAACCACAAATCGATCAAATATAATCTGAAAGATTCTATATTGATTCCCAAAGCGGACCACCAGACTCACATGTGCAGACCTGGGACTAAAGTGAGAACCATATACTAGAATGATGATAACCCCGATGATAACTAATAATATCAAATCAGAACTAAACACTAGAATGATGACAACAATTACTCGCCTGTGCTCATATTTTTGATGTAACAATATTGTGTATACGACTCTCTGCAGCACGAATAAACCCATGATGTTTCTGTATCACAGTTCAAATGTGTTTCTAATGTATATTAATGTAAGCATATTGGATAAAAAAATATAATAAGACGTTTATAGGCTGTTTATTACTATTACATATAAAAACAGATAAATAAGAGACTGGTATACCTGTAAAAACAATACACCGCTTAAGTGTACCAGCTTATGTGCTAGTGCTGATAACCATATATTTTAGCGGCTTACCATCAAACTTATCTTGCTAACCAGTATATTTACATTAAAATTTTAACTCTAGTTGATAGCTGAAGAATATATTCGTATATAGATGTAAGTCTGTTTATATGAATTAGAAACATTTTTCTTGCAGATTCAATTATATGGTTTCAACAAAGAGCTATATCACAACATGTCCGAAGCTCAACACAAGTCACAAGGTGTTGTGGGCATCTCACTCATGGTTCAAGTATGTAAAGTCCAATATGCAATATGCATGCAATTTTATTTTAAACATTATTTGTATTTTCGTTATGGTTTCATTCGCATTGGTTTAATACCATACTAAATATTTCATCTATTATCATCTACTTTTTATGTAGCAATCATTTCGTTGTTTTAGAAGATCATCATCATCTCCTTTTCCATCCAACAGTATATAAATTCTATTGTAATATATATTACTAAAAAAGTAATTATCGTATTATTATCGGACTTAATGAATTGTTCATTTACTATATTATGGAAAATATTATATAGATGATGTCTCGTTACTATATATTTCAAAAGTAACATTTTACACGACGAAATATTTATTTTAAATTTATGTTCATTCTGTACAGATCGGTGAACCAACAAACAACGAGTTAAGGTTAATTACTAGCGCCTTCAATAAAGTAACTTTTCGTGGTAAGTATTTTGATTATAGTTTAGTTTCATTTAATTATTTACTTTTATTAAATTATAGAAGATTAAATTGTAACCACTTATATATTGTTTCTTGCTCTGTTCAGACATAGAACACACCTCATTCCAGGCCTTTCAATGAAAAATCAAGCAGCGAATCTGCGAAACTGACAATAAGAACAATGTATAGTTTTGAACTGTTCAGATCTATCATGTATATCAGAAAAAACTTGGCCCGAGAATGCTACCTTGCGGCACTCCGTAGGAGGTAGTCTGTTTATTACATTTTGAAAAGTCTTTTTGTAAATAATTATAAGTTAACCTTCTTCTACAGGAAGCTCCTACCCAATAAAGCATCTTCCTCTAAGTTCTTTGCTGCCGAACACACAGCAGTACCTCACTTATGAAGGCTCAACGACACATCCTGGTTGCTGGGAAACTGCTGTCTGGATTATTTTCAACAAACCTATTTATATGTCAAAGCAAGAGGTAGAAAATTACGTTTTCATCACCTTTACGGACCCACTTATTGTGTGTGAGCTTAAAACTAAAAGCTATTTACTGTACAGATGTACGCTTTACGTCGCCTGATGCAAGGATCTAAGCTGACACCAAAGGCGCCGTTAGGAAACAACGCGAGGCCAGTCCAACCATTGCACCATCGGACTGTTCGAACCAATATTAATTTCAATAAGCAAGGCTTACAGGTGAGTGGTGGGCGCATTTTATTAAAACTCCTAGGGTCCTATTTTGTAATTCGTGTTTAAGCCAAGTGCTTCAAATTTCAAGTGCTTCATATTTTTCCATAGATGTATGTACTAAAGACCTTGTTTTTAAAAAAGTTGTTGAACTCACCCATTTCAAAAATTTAAATTAAATCTTCGTTATCACGCTGTGCAGCTTTGTCCAAACAATAAAAGTGTATCCATTATAATTAATCTTCAATTTTCTGTGTCCTGCACTTGGACAGGGGCAAGCACTTCATAGTCTTCACTTGGCACAATACTAGGAAGAAAGACAATGTGTTCAAAACAGTTGTTAAGCCCATCTCAAACGGTGCAGTAAAAACTTGGTTATCACGCTATGCATTCTGACCGAACAATAAAAGGGAATCTGTATACTGTCTCCTGCACTTAGACAAGGATAACACCAGGCACTTATTTTACATATTATATTTATACATCACACTTTAAAAGACATTCTTCACATGGTACGTTACTAAAAACAAAGATGTTGCTTTCACAACCGTTGTTGAACCCGTCTCAAGCGTTGTAATAAAAACTCCGTTATCACGCTATGCAACTTTGACCAAGTAATAAACTTTAGTCAACCGAGTTCAACAGTGTACCTGTAGTATTCCGGTTATTTAGTGAGAGGATTTCTCAAAGCGGGAAGATAAGGACTGCGGTTTTCTGGTGTCATAGAGAGTCGGTGGTTACCTTTGTCACGTTGGGATTATATTGTACAGAAGAGTCATGTTGTACTGAATTATCGCCGCATTTGTACAACTTATAAGGGCTCCATAAATTAACGCGTGAGGTTAACTACTTCATGACCTCTTAAGTCTATAAAGTAGATTTTTTCTCATCATTTTTCGATATAGGTATCGGCTATCTAATTTTTACATATTATTATAGTTTTCTTTACTCATATGTTTTTAGAAGGAAATAAATAAAAAATTGTTAGAGTTGATCAGGTACTCCGAAAGTTCTATAAACTTAAAGGAATCAAGAGTCCAGGCGAGTCAATAGAAAACTAGTGCAAAATTAATTAATTATGAAATTTAACATGAAAAGCGTGTACGAATAATATCGTGTATAAACACGGCAAGACGATCCTTTGACTCGGCTTGCATATAATTTATGTGTGAGCGTCCGTTTAATTAATACCCGGTGCATTGCGGTCGCACAATTGAAACGCTGGATTCTTCACAAACGTAATATGATTAGAGAAATTCCTGTCGTAAATGTCGTTGTTTTGATGTAGTAGAGCCAGCTCTGTATGAGCTTCCTTCTATCCCATGCCTTCTAACCGATTCTAAAGGTAAATCAGTTTAAATTCAATGATGCCGAATCATTTACTACATTACTTTCACTAAACCAATAGCCGATTGTGACAATTATTATAACTCTTTAAAATATATATCTTCTTCTTCTTATATATAAACATGAATGTTTGTCTGTATGTCCTTTATAGAATCGTAAACTATACATTTGATCATGTTATGATCTTCAGCATAGTTGTTGTGCGTTAGCCAGAAAAGGTTTCTGAGTTGGTTCACAATTGGACCTGGTAGGTGGCGCTGCTGTCGGAATATCGAGTGAAGCTTTTCCGGGCAGGACGACGTCTACTGGGACAAGCTTGAGTTGTGTTCCGGCATCTAAATGTTCTTTCTCTCTTTAAAGAGCGGCAGCACATTTGTAGCAACTTTAGTGTTTCAAATGTCCATAGGCGATGGTAACCGCTTTCCATCGGGTTCGTGCGCCCGAGTGTAGTGTGTCGCGTACCTCTTGCACCCCTTTGTTCGTTCGTTTTCGTCCGATCAGCCTAAAAGAGTCAATGAAATTTTAGATAAAAATAATAAAGAACAAAGGTTTTGTTAAACTACAATATTAGTATATATACCACAAAAATAAATTGAACATGCAATGGAAAATGTACTTAAATAATTAAAAGAGGCCAAAAAAGTTCTGAAACGAAAACGACCGATGAAAGACGTTCGAGAGTAAGGTCTCTGAACCTTTAATGACTCATTGGTTCATTTCAGGTATCAAGCAACTGTCCCGACATGTACCGAAATATGCATTACACAGGTAAATAATAGTTCAGTTTTAATTAATTAAATACCAAGAACGAAGCATGACTAAAGTCCGTTACCCATTTAGCAGTTTTTTACATGTTTTTAATAATATTCACAATAATATTATGAATGCGAAAGTGCGCTGTTTGATTGCACCTTCTTCTTTTTAAATAATTATAGCTCGGCATGACTTATGTATCTAGCCAGTGTAATTATTCATGTAACTGAGTTTTTAATATTTGTTCAATGTAGATAGACCGTTGTACGGGTGTCTTTTACCAGACCTTAAAAACTGTAATGTCTTTTAACGACTAAACACAAATTGATTGTAGCGATGATGAAAATAATGATTACCAAAATTTTAACTAATGCTAGTTCAGTAGCCAGCTAAAAACCAGTTAGTGGCTATTTGGCTAATATTTACTATTTTTTTGATTGGCCCCACGATGGTCCATTGTATACCACCGTTGACACAAGCGTAGCTTTTTAGCTTGGGGATTGACAATAAGCGTGTTTGTCTATGAATTTTTTTCATGTATTTCCTTCTCTCTTTAGAAAACGATGTCGCGCATGTTCAGAGATAGCATGCTACCATCTCTTATGTACTATTTAAAACTCTTTATTACCAGCTGATTCACAAGAATGTGTGTTAGATGTATTCACAATTTTTCTAATTTTCAGCACGACATTCTCACAAGTCGAGATCAAAAAAGAGTATTGCATGCCAACGCACTAATGTTACAAAAACTTGTCACAGAAAATAGGTATATCATTTGCATGTTTAAAATGTAAATAATATTTTAGCTGTGTTTTAATTAACGCTTTTTGATATTACTCTTAGAGAGCTTATCTGTAGTGTTCGGTACGTCTGCTTCGAAACCTTGGCTCACTATCCCATTTTGAAGTGAAACTTTTTTAGCCATGGTAGTGAATTCTTCCGACGGTAACGAAAAACGTGAAAACGTGAATTTAAATAATAAATTAAATACTATGCTTATATAGATAGAGTTGGAAATATTTTGAAATTTTAAAGTTCATTAATCAAATTGGAAGTAGAGAATTTCTTTCCTATTTTAGTTATCATAAGCCTCTCGTGTCATTTATTCAAAGTAAAAACATGGAAGCTAAATAATATGTGTTATTATATATTTTATACATGTAATATATCAAATGGAATATTTTGCATTAAAATATATACCTATGTATTATATATAATTTTTAAACTTCGTAAAAGTATTATAAAAATAATAAACCTTCTAATTATCCTAATACTCCTGATAGTCTATATTTATCTCATTCTCTTGTAGGCTGCTTTTCTGAAGTTGTTGAATGTGTACTTACTTCCACAACTATTGTCTGCATTAGAAATATTCTTACAATTTTATTTTAATTTTAGCAACCCAATGGCCGAAGGAACAACACAACCTGCGTTACAGAAGTGCAGACGATCTTGCAATGCTACTGGACTAATAAGAGGAACTATTAATGATTAGTTTATTACAAACTACCGCTATTTTATTCTAAGGAGATGTTTAGAGATCATATATAAAATTTAGGGTAGTGAATGACAAGAATTACAAGTTATGTTAATGCTCTGATGTATAATTTAGTTCAACATTGATTAAATTTGGAATATTTTAATGTACCTGCAGTCGTGATATGAAAATATTCGCCAGTTTTCAGATCCATTTAACGTTCTACAAGCACATGTTACGTTTTTAAACTAAGTCACAGAACAGACTGTTCCACAGAAAAATTATTTTTGACTCTTTGATAAAAACATGTAAAATCTTTTTATTTATGTTAAGCCTAGTGATTATATCCTCTTTGTTTCTTATTGTTAATCGCAGCGTTTATCATTGTCGACATTGCAACTTTCGTTTTTCACGTATCTATTTATCAACGTAACATTTACTAAAATGTTGGCAATATTGTTTCTTGTTCCCGTGTTAGTAAAAGTCGACATTAAATTGACGAACATTTTCATTCTGCGACTGTACCAAATTTTAGTTAATATTACGGTATTACTTCATTTCATACTCTTAACATACCTTATTTTGCCATAGATTTTTGTCTTACTATAAATTCACTATGACTAAAGTCCTACATAATATAAATGCCTGTTAATATTAGCGATTGAAAAGTTTAGGTCAATTAAAATGTCTAATTAATGGATGGAGCGAAAGTACCTTTGATTAATTGTATAATATAGCTTAAATAGAATTATTATTAATAATACTGTTAACCGAGTTATATAAAAATGTTCTAAATATATATTGTATAATATTCTCTTGAAATTTATTTTCGTTTTTATACTTGTTTATAGAGCTGGTTACAAGTCATGGCGTAGCTATTAATTTTGCATAGAGGTAACTTAAATTTCATTGTATCCGGTAAATATCATCTAGATTTATAATTAAACTATGACATTTACACTACATCGAGAGGTTGAAGCTAGAACTACATTGGACTCACGACTGCCTTATTCGCCGATCTGACGTACAGTACGCGGCACGCAACTTGGCCACCACGTTTTAGCGTAGTGGGGGTAAGTTCACGCATGGCACGTTCAACACACGTATACACGTTGTTCTTGTTTAGTGTCTGTGAATTATCGCTTGGTGTGACGTCACACTGCATTCGCATCATGAAATCTCTATCTGTCTCTCTCTCGCGCGGACATGCTACGAATATAAAGGAGACAGTTGATTAGACGCATTCCCCGCGTCCCGCTTGACAACCAAAGAGACTTAAAAAACGATTTGTGCGCATCTAACGACTCTTGCCAAGTTACGTGCCGGGGACTGTACGCAACGTAGATCTAGCATGACATGACAGCAAGTAAATAGCTGTAGCTCTATGTCTCAAATGTCGGACGCGTCATTACCCGAACGCCATCTATCAAATTTGGTTGACTACGAGAAGAATTGGCATCTGCCAGCGTGAATATAGCTCGTGCATTTGGTGTACTACCAACCTTCCAAACGTCAGACGGCTCATACATGTGCGTCGGCTTAATATAGTTCTCGGTTATGGCTTGGGCAGGTAAACCTTCGACCTGGTGATCCCTCTTTATTCCATATTCGAACGTCAAGATGTGTAGTCGATGCAATAGACACGACACGATTTTACTAATATTTAAATGTTTGCCATAAAAACTAAGTTAGTAAGTTTTTTCTCCCTCTTTCACTCTGACCAGTTTTTATCACCTCACGTCGTCACCACAGCCTTTAACTTCTTCGTAGTATAATTATAATTGTCAATAAAATATGTTCACCGGTCATGTTACCTCCACTGTTTAGGATCGTAAAATAAATTAGTATTTTACAATGTCAATTGTGTAGACAATATGTTATTGGAGAGCATCAAAGAAAAATCAATAGAAATTGAAACAAGAAAGCTTATAAATCGTAAGATTTGTTTTAGAATTTATATCTATGTAATAAATCATCTGGCTTTGAAACTCATTCATAATATGTGTAGTTGTGTTATTATTTTATTACCTTCACTCTTGTTTTTTATATAAGTATATGTATATATGTATATATAAGTATATGTGGATCTATACATTTTAATATTTATAAAAATACTATGAAATACTGAATCACTGCTGGAGGAAGCATTTTTTATAATTCTGTCTGTATTGCCTCGCTAAGCTGTGTGAAGTATGAGCCATTCCTGAATGGCACGGTTAGCGCAAAAACTTTATGAAATACCCTCCTTATTTTTTTCCCCATGACCTCATACACTATTTACCAACAACTCGACTCGATCTTCAGTCAAGATGCAAGAAAAGAAACATACCTATACTACGTGACCCGTTCAAAAGTGGAGGGGGGCGGATCTTGTCTTCAAAATACCACGCTTGGTCACACGGGTGGTGGTGCTTAGGTTTTTTCACGTAGTCAATATTCTCTAGGGAAATCTAGCGCTTTTTTGAACTATATTCAAATATGGCACGCTTTTTAAATAGCTAATGAACCAAAATATTTTTTTTAAACTTTCTGAAGGCAAAAAGATTTTGCAAATAAAGTTAAAAAAGGAGGTGGTTACGAATTTCACGACACACCTTCCATGATAAAATTGATCGTGTACTAGCAGAAGGTGATGTCAGGAGCCTTAAAAACGGACGAGCGTGCATGACAAGAGCTATGAATGTCAAAGAAGCAAGTGAGGTGTCTAAGAATAAGCCTAAATGGCGCTCTGTTTTTCGTGCCTACCCCGCAAGGGACCTGGCGTGAACTTATGTATGTATGTAACGAATTTGTTAAAAAAGGTCGTGTAGTTTGAGTAGGTTCCCTTAGAGTGATCCAATTTCTTGTAGGATATTGAAATGCTCTGTCTAAACGCATTCTTCAAATAACTAGTACTTTTTACAATACAACAATAGCTTCTAATATGTACATGAGGGGTTGTTATTAATAAATGCGTGTTCTAGAAAATCAAGATTATTTATTCCTTCACATGTCCATTAAATTATATAGAATGAGTAAAGCGTCGCGAGCATGGATGATGGAAAACAAATGCCACTCGGAGCGCGCTGCATGATATTCGATGCAATTCGCTGAGTAGGCAGTGGCCCCACATCTAACAAGCCAAGGACCATTGAATAGGACCATGGAAGTGTTCATACAAAATTGCCGACTTACAAATTGTAATGCGAAAATTTGTCGTCACATCTTATTGTCTGTTTGACGGCCTCTATGATTGAGTGGGACAATGCTTTGCAGCCTACCTCTCTGCAGCGCAGAGACTCCGGGTTCGATTCCTGGTGTATTAAATTTCGTGATTTCCGTTATTTATTATGATCTGGGTTTCGGGGATCGGCCCAGTGCTTGCGGGTATGCAATGTATGTGTTTGTTTGGCTATTAATTGTTTATTTAGGTATCGCACTTATTGGTTGGAATTCAGTTCGATAGACACCTTGTATTGGATATTCACTATACAGCGTGTTTCAGACCTTACGACAATAAATCAGACCACGTTTTCGTTGACGTACTCTACCCAAATACAAAAACAAATCAAGGTAGCTTCTTTCCACAGGACCACATTTTTCATTTCAGAATTTTACAACAACATGTATCTGTTATTGTGAATAAATCGGTAGGTTAGTGACCAAATGTATCATGTTGCCAGCTCGTCTCTTCATCATTAAACGCGGAAGATGTTCATTTTTACCAAGGTCAGTGAACCAATATTTACAAGATGTTCTGTTTTTATTGTCTTTTTATCGTAATTAATTTGTTCTAAATTGCTTTTTTAAATTTTGACATTACGGTTGATTTAATAGTACCAAAAACTTTGTATGGAGTAAGACTGCTAAAATTATGATTTATTGTCATTTGAAATGAAACACGTTGTATATATATATTTATATATATATATATATATATATATATATATATATATATATATATATATATATATATATATATATATATATATATATATATATATATAAATATAAGTATTCCTGAATTCGCTACATTATTATGTTAAATAAAATAGATAGATAACACTTTTGATAGATAACACTTTATTGCACACCAAAATATACAAATACAGAAACAGACCATAACATTTACAATATTTTCTAGGCAATACAATAGGCGGCCTTATCGCTCAAAGCGATCTCTTCCAGGCAACCTAAATGAGAAAAATTTGAATCAGGCGAAATAGGTGGTGCAGAAGAATGGCAATAGAAACATAAATATTCATAACTAATATTATATATATATATATATAAATATATATACACAAATACATACATATATACACGATTATGTATACAATAATACACAAGTTATTATAATAAAAGTATTAGCATGGTTATATTCTGTTAATCAGACATAGCTATTTAAGGACAAATAGTGCTTTCTGAGCAAATTTCTAAATATTGGTAAAGATTTGGCCTCTCTGACAGTAAGAGGCAGCATATTCCAAAGTTTGACAGCCTGCACCGTAAAAGAATTACCATAATAGGATGAAGTGTGTGCAGGCGTCATAAGCTTTCGGTACGTATCATGGCGCAAATTGTGGGCAGTGGAAAGGCGAAGGAATTTAAAACGTTCCTTAAGGTACTGGGGACTATTAGAAGTAAATAATATGTTATAAAGGAGAATGAGAATGTGAGTATTCCGGCGAAAATGAATAGGAAGCCACTTGAGTCTTTTACGATATTCGGAAACGTGGTCATATTTTCGCAATCCAAATATGAACCTGATACAAAAATTCTGAAGCCGCTCAAGCTTGTTCAGCTGTTCTAAGGTTAAATCTAGATAGCAGGCGTCAGCGTAATCAAGTATGGGAAGCAAGAGGGACTCAGCAAGCGTAATCTTGGTAGCAGTGGGCAGAAAGTTTCTTAATCTTCTGAGGGATCTAGAAGACAAGAAGACTCTGCGACTTAAATCGGTGATGTGAGGCCGCCAAGACAGCTCCCTATCGATGATTATGCCGAGATTTTTGACAGTATCGCTAAGAGGAATGTGTGTCCCGTCAAAAATAACCTGTGGTAAGGAAGACCAGGTAACTTTAGCATTCATCCTAGGGCTACCGACGATAATCAATTGAGTTTTCTGAGGGTTTACAGCAAGACCAAACTTTTTGCTCCATCTTAGAATATGATCCAGGTCTGTGTTGATTTTATTAATTGCAGTATTCAGTGAATCAGTGTCGCTCTGTGTGTAGATTTGTAAATCGTCAGCATATAGGTGGTAGGAAGAAGTCAAATTATCGGAGATAGAATTTATAAAAACAGCGAATAAAAGGGGAGATAAAACGCCGCCCTGAGGAACACCGGCAGTTAAACCACACCAGGATGAGTATGACTCATCAATACGAATTCTCTGCCGTAAAATAATGTTTTCAAAATCATTTTGCATCTACATCTGCACTGGTATCTACTCTATAATTGTCATTACAAACGAGCGACATATGGTCTATAAATGTATATATAAAATTGTACATAAAATAAGGGTATAACAAAATTAAAACAAGTATCATAAATTCGTCCACGCTGTAAAGTGTATTTACCGCAAAATTTAAAAATAATGGTCTATTTTAATTAATGTATATTAAATATAAAGACATATAACAATAGTTTACGTAAAATACCTACTTATATGTAGAATATAAAAATAAATAGAGATGTGCTTTTCAAAAATGCTTATGATTATAACCCATGTTAAAATTTAAAGAATTATATATTATATTGGATATAATAAGTAATTATATTAAGTATCTATAATTATAATAATATAAATGACATTGCGCTTGTTGTGACGTGTTAGTTATACAAATATAAGTATATACATTATGGTAATATGGTTTGTATAAAAATTATAATAAAAGAGAAGTGGTAATTGTAAAGTTTTATTTTTATTTGTATTTTAGGTCTACGTTCTTAGAAAAATTACCTATAACAGGTAACAAATTTCTAACACTAATTATATATCCAGCAAGTATCTATACATTGTTTTTCCTTAGAAGATCATTTTGGTACATTACAAACAGGACTTTGTGATTAACTACAGTATTTAATGATGTTTAAATAAACAACTTAAGCTACATATCGTCCTCTAGGCCTCCCCAAGACGGCGCCACTCATCCCTATCCTCCGATTTCCTCCTCCAGCGCCTACTCGGTGACCTTGCATAGGTCGTCAGTCCATCGGGCTGGAGGGCGTCCGACACTACGTTTACCGAGACGCGGTCTCTACTGCGATAGACGTAACCGGCCCACTGCCACTTCAACTTACTAATTTTGCGAAATATGTCGATTACCTCGGTTCTCTTAGAGATATCCTTATTTCTAATTGCATCCCTAAGAGAAACGCCAAACATAGCTAGCTTCATAGTCCGTTGAGCGACTTGGAACTTGTGGACCAATCCTGCCGTCAGTGTCCTTGTCTCGGCCCCGTAGGTAAGGACGGGGAGGACGGACTGCTCGAAGACTTTAGTTTTCAAGCATTGCGGAAGCTACATATAAATTTAGATATTGCAGTAAAAATGGTTTATTAATACAAAAACTCAATTTAATTAAAATTGTATCCAAAATTTATTTTTTAAGAAAAACCAAGGTAAGAAGTATATTCGCCTACAGACTCTAAGTAATATTATCACCAAAGTTTTGAAACAATCAATTATACTTATTTAATTATATTTGTTTCCGTTTTACTCCTAACAGTATACTTTATTATATTACATTTATTTCTATTTCTATTTATATACAATATAGTTTATATTACATATATATATGTGTGTGTGTGTGTAATATAAACTATATTATTCCGTAAAAGACGTGTATGTCGGCTTCATATGTATAGGCTTTTAGAACGTAAGAAAGTTAATAATTGTAATATTTAAAAAAATGTATCATTGGCAATATATGAAATATTATATAAAATACAGATGCAAAAATTATAAATTTGAAATGTTTTATTCAATTATATATAGAAAAAATTATAACTGTAATGTACTTTTGGAATTATATGTAGTAGTGTTTAGACGCTTATGTTTGTAATATAGTAAAAAGTATTTGAAAATTTTTTTTCATTTCAATTTCTCCAAGCCTCCCCGTTTTCCAATAATAGTTGAATTCCAGTAATAATCCACATATCTAGTTGATCTCTTTTGAAGAACTTGCAGGATAGGTCACCGCACCAGACACGCTAAGAACGATGTGAGCTTCGCAGGGGCAAGCACGTCTTTCTCGTCATCCTTTCTTCATGTATTGCGGTTCCTTCGACGAGTGGACAGGTGGCTGTGGCACAGCGAGTACTTTCCAGCATGCGGGTTAATATAAGCGGGTGTAGTAGTGGCGCGTTCAGCGGTCGGACGTAGATTATGTCACATTAAATAGTGAAAGATGCCGCGAAAGAAAATAAAGAAACGGTGACCAAATAGGTCGGCATTAACAGATAGCTTGTTTGATGGTCAAAAAGAAATGACGAATTTGATAATTTACAAACTCCTAAAGTTAAAAAACCAGTAATTATTCTATTTCACTAAATTCACACACAAAATCACGATAGCTCAGAGAGCATCTAAGGCGTCTGTGGCTCACCTCACTAATGCCAGATCCAATCCTAGCCGGGGAGAAACAATTTTCTGATCATCTGAAAAACTTCGTGAGGAAACTTGCACTGGGATATTACCTTGGAAAAGCGTGATGCATGCATTATTCGTGACTCTAAAATGGAGAGGCCCGAACTCAACTAAATTCAACCTAATTGAATCAATTTAAGCCAAAGGTACACAACTGAAAGAACTCGACGGTATTCAATCACAGTGAATGATTAATTTTTTTATATCTTTGGTCGTTTCTATTATGGATTTAGTAATTCCTTTCATCCAAAGGTCAAATTCTATATCAATAATGTATCACTTTAAAGTCGATTGAGGTTAATTAAGTAGTTATTGATTGAGGTCAAAGGTCAAAGAGGACTTGACTATTATTAGTGTCTTCGAGGGTTTATTTATTTATTTAGTTTTTTGAGGTTCAGCAGCCAGGTTGACGGTCCAACTGTGATGGAAAGTGCGTCACCTTTAAACATTTGAACACTAAAGGTGCTTCCAGTACGCTGCCGGACTCGAAGACAGGGCTGGAACCTGGCCGCTAATGCCGGAACACAACCCAAGGTTGTTATGGTGGCATGCTCTAGACCAGGGGTGGTAGCCATTCAGTAGGACAAATGCTTTACCACCTGTCTGTGGGTTGTTTTCTCACCTCTTGCCACAGGCCGCCCGACCGCAGGAATTAGTATTCTTCTTCCGTTCCTGCACGGAGAAAACTACTTGTTATTTTACTTAAAATTTGTAAAGGAATGTAAATAATACCAGCTGTGTACTTCGTTGTGACGTGTCAAATATCTCATTTGATGGAATTTTTAAAGTAAACATGCACGCTCTTTTTGTACGTATATAAATAATATATATTTATATATACTTATATAGTCATCAGCCAATCGCAGTCCACAGCTAGACATTAGCCTTCACCAGTATGCACCTCAGGTTCTCCATTTTTGTCATCTAAAACGTACAAGCGACCTTGCACAGGTTATCCATCGGTCCACCAGACCAGAGGACGTCCTAAATTATGCTTCCCGAGACGCAATCTCCTCTCCAGGACTCGTCTGCTACATCAGCCATGGATTGGGGCAAATATGACCAGCCCACTGCCACTTCAACTTGTGAATTTTGCAAGCTCTGTTTTTTTTATTGCACACATATTACGCACTGTTACGAGTTGCGAGACTTGAATTTAAATGCAGTTAGAATTTCTATAGGGTTTATTAGAACTATACAAACAAGTATAACATAGGTACAAATATGACCGAACACAACAAATCCAAAAGTAATGTAATAGCGTAAGGCCGTAATTCAATAAAACGCGCAAAGTCCGTCACTTATTAGATTCCCGATTGTAGTACACACGTCTCGCTTCGCTGGTGGTTCTCGCTCGACTAAATTCTCTTTCAATCGGGCCATTGCTTTATACTGCACAAATACAATATTTCCCGTTAAATTTACATCCGTAACACTTGGCTAGTGATTACACTACATCAATAGGCCATATGCCAATAAGTAAACAAAAAAAAAGACGACTATAATATAAAATAATTTCATTGTAATTAGTTCAAATGCCGACGAGTAATAAACGTGACTTGTTTCAGATATGCAAGTGGATTTTGTGTTTGTCGGGACCTGAGTTGTAACAGTACTATAGGTACAGTCGTGTACCCCCACCATTATACACCAGATTAGCAATAAAATACGTAAAGGAAACGTTAAGTACCGGCGGCGTATGTTGGGGACGTCGCCGGATGTGTCCGGGCGGCCATGTTGTCTGTGACCCCTTGTTTCCGCCGGATCCACGGCTTGCACTACGCCGTAGTCGCCCGTAACCGCGGCATAACTGGCTACGCCACTTGCTACGCTGCTACAAGTTCTCTCATGGCCGGTTCCTGTATATTACTAACCGTTCACTTATCGGTTAAACAACATAAATTCCATAGAAATAAAGTCTACCGATGGTGCAATAGCCGAACGAATTATATGATATAGGAACCTGGCATTAGTTTGGGTTTGTTAACTTGGTGTATGCCTATGGACATTTGCAGATGGTACCTACGCGGCAGCATGTTGGATTTAATGACTTTTTGTAAACTGCCCATAAGGTGATAATGAGGGAATACTTCTGTTTAAAAGTTAAAATATTGTTACGAGTTGCATGACTCGAATTAAAATGCCGTTAGAATTACTATACAATTTATTTGAACTATGCAAACATGTATAACATAGGTGCCAATATAATATATCTGCTCGACCGTATGGACTGAATTTTCCACGAATCACACCTGGCTTATAACTACCATAAAGATTACAATACACAATGGGCCGATTTCCAATCACAAATTTTAAACACGAAGTAAAAAAAAGAAGACAGTCATAAAGGGTTTCAATGTTATTAGCTCAAACGCCCGCGGTTAATAAATGTGCTTTGTTTACAGATATGCAGGTGGACCAAATTGTAACAAGGTTTATAAAAGCGTGAAGTCTGAATCATTTTTTTTTTGCGAACATTCGTAATGTTTTTAATTGGATTTGGATTTGTTGAAAGTAAATCCTGACAATCTTATACTAATTATAAAGCTGAAGAGTTTGTTTGCTTGAACGCGCTAATCTCAGGAACCACTAGTCCCAATCGAAAAAATCTTTCAGTGTTAGATAGCCCATTTATTGAGGAAGGCTATAGGCTATATATCATCACGCTAAGACTAATAGGAGCGGAGCACCAATGAAGAATGTTTCAAAATCGGGAGTTTTTTTAACTTACTTTGTTTTAACTATTCCACGTGGACGAAGTCGCGGGCAGAAGCTAGTATATTAGTATATCTTGTGAAATGTGATAATGAACGGGCGAGGTAGTGAGCTCCATTTAGACAGCTGCTAAAGTCTTCTTAAGGGCGGGTTTACAAACCCCAATATAAATGAATTATTAAAATGTAATCATTTTTAAAGCCAGCTAAACTCAAAAGGGAAACAAAAACTTTCACAAACATTTTTTTGCAATGACATTAGACATTTTGAAAAGTTATTAATGTCCCGTCGGAACCTCGGTGGCGGAAGTGGCCGCCGGCCATATTGTTTGCGGGTGAACATCCGGCGCACCAACTACCGCTTGTCTGCAGACTTGCAGTCCCTCCCCACAACATTCCTTAATGTATTTAAAGAGAGAACTCTTTCAATAAATTTTGTATTGTTAAGAGCTACAGGACTCGAACTAAAATAAATGCCGTTGGAATTACTATAGAATTTATTAGAACTGGACAAACACGTATAAAACAAGTACAAAAGAAAACTGGATGCAACCAGTTCACACTACACGATTCAATGCAATACAACACATGCAAAGTCCCTCACTTTGTCGCTAATCGAAAGTACTCCACGTCTTAATCGTATCGAAGTCGTCGTTTGACTGCCCCGTCCCTCCGTTCGGGCATTGTTTTATACTAAACTGTATAATATTGACAAAGGGTTCACGCACATCCGGCAATCTTTGACGCAATGCAATAAAAACAAAGATAAAGTCGTTCGACACTAATTACAGCCATAAAATAAGTACGATAACAATAGACGTTTTAAAGTTTAAATCCAAAGTAAATAAAAGAATTCGTTTTTACAACATGCCTGATGTGCGGTCTTTGTCGGTATGTAACAGTATTATGAATATTTACTTGTAATCGAGACGTGAAGTACGTGTTTAAAAGCAAAAACCACTTACAAGTATCTAATTAACGATTTGCAGCTATGCTACTGTTAAGACCGTGGTGCTGACAAAAAAATTCACACCTGCGCCTGTAGAAACACATTTTATTACATTTTCAGCAATTGGAGTTTTTTTTTTGTATTTACGATTTTTGCTTGGAAAAACAGCCCATTGTGATATAATATTTTATGGTAGTTATTAGCCAGGTGTGATTCTTCGAAATTCAGTCCACACGGTTGAGCAGACATATTATATTTGTACGTTATAAAGCAAAGCCTGAAGGGAGGTATGAACAGTCAAGCGATAACCACTAGCGAAGCAAGACGTGTATACATTCGATGATCTATTACTACATCTAGGTATATACATTAGTGACGCACTTTGCGCGTGTTATTATATTTGTACCTGTGTTATATGTGTTTGTATAGTTCTAATAAACTGTATAGTAATTCCAACAGCATTTTAATTCGAGTCCTGCAACTCGTAATATTATATTTAAAGTTTGTTGAATACTTGATTCTTTAACTTCATGCCTACATTTTTATTGTATGGAGAAATATCTATCCACTTCAGTCTTATAGCTCGAATGTATGTATGACTTCCCATAGGAGTCATATTATTTTATTATAATAAAGAGGCCGTCAATATATTATAATATACTGACGGCCTCTGTGGTTGAGTGGGCTAAGCGTTTGCCGGCCTACCTCACTGCAACGCAGAGGTTCCGGGTTCGATTCCTGGTATAGTAAATTTCGGAAACGGATTTTCTCCGTTATTTACCATGGTCTGGGTGTCTGGGATCGGCCCCAGAGTGGTCCGTTGTATATTACCTATAACACACAAGCGTAACTTTCTTAATTTGGGGATATGCAATGTGGATGTTTGTCTGCCAATTATTAAAAAAAAAATGCTATAGTAAAGTGGGAATTTTCGAGATGTCGTGTTAGCTTCGTGGAAGACATTGAATGGTACAAAGTTAGACTAAGACATTATTTCGATCTAAAAGTCATATTAATTTCAAGAAAATACCCTTTAATTCTATTAACCGAAACACTAAAAAGCTGTCTCAGTAATTTCATTGTTTCTTCGGGACGCGACGAAGTGGTTTCAGTAAAACAAGTACTAGTGAGAAAAAAATATTTAAAGCAAAACATAAAACACAAAATAAACAACAATAAATAAATTATTTTAATTAAATAACTACTCTAGTTATGTATTCTATCTACAGGAATGCTGTAAGAAGAGTTCTAAATCTTTAAAAATTCCGTAACCGAAGGGAAAATGAAGAGGATAATTAGGAAAAAAAAGTTTAAAAAATCTTTTAAAGAAAGTCGTTTTTAACAAGATTCATTGAATAGTTTGTAAGATATACATACGGTACGTGGTACCGCCATACAAATTTATTTAAACATGTACGATTCTTTCCTTAAAATATTGTGATTATATAATATGAAACAAATTAGACACTATAATAAATTAATAACATAAGTTAAAACCCGTAACGCTCTTATACATGAGCATATTAATATAAAATAAAATAACATAAAAATTAACATATAACCGACTTCGCTTCATAAATCTATAATATTATAAAATTCTATAAATTCCGTATTTGTACAATGAAGCTATTAAAAAAAAACTAGAATACACTATATAAACGATGCATTTTTTTTAGATTTCTTGTCTGTTTGTTTGGGATTCTCGTAAAAATACTGGGCTGATTTCGATACGGTTTTCGTTGATTGACAGCAATTCTAGACTTAAAACTTGTACTAATTTTTATCCTGGAAATCATGCCACATTTTTTGTAAGGATTACTTTAAATGGCCACAAAAAAAACAAATTCCAATGTGATTTTTTTCGCTGATCGATAGCTAATTTTATGTAATAAAATGTATAATATTTTTATTCTGGGAATCTCGCGGGATAATTTTGGTGAGTGATTTATAGTTGTGCGTATGGATAAAAATTAACCTATTCCGACACAAATTTCACTAAAATTAAAGCATATATTATTTTTATAATCCTACAGTATATTGTGTCCCGGGAATCCCGTGAAAATTTCAAGTCAAACGTGGTTAGAGTCGCTGGCATATTCTAGTAATTTTATAAACTAAATAGTACCGCAGAACCTAAAACGTAATTGGATGTGAAGTGATAATCAGAAGAGCCACTGTATTACATTATTATATTACGTAGTACGTGCGTGCAGTCCCTTCCATACTTTACTTCGAAATCCTCCCATACTTAATTTCTGATAATTTGACATAGTTCACTGTTATCATTAAATCCAGCACCACCGAAACAGTAGGTATTTTTCTATTGTCTATACTTCTGTTATAAAATAAGTTTCAAAATTAACTTTGAAAAATGTAAGATTTTTTTGCAGGCAGTACAGCAGCGGTCGGTTGAACGTCACAACTAAGTTACGTCTCATTGACAGCGTAATGCACTGTATACCACTAACTACTCATAATTTGTTTCATACATCACAGTTGCCAATAAAGTTATGGCTTCGAATACTGGCAAAGGACACATACTGCTATAACAGTTTTTAAGTAAAACGTTGTGGTTTATCACATTCTGTTGATGAATAAAAACATTATTGTTACGAGTTAGCGGGACTCAAACTAAAATGTCGTTATAATTATTAAAGAGTTCATTAGAACTATACAAACACGTATAACACAGCTACAAATGTAACCGAACATAACAAATTCAATAAAACGCACAAAATCCGTCACTATTAGATTCCCCAACGTACCCACGTCACACCCGTATCGTAATCGTCGCTCAACTGCTCCCTTTTCTCCATCAGGCCGTTGTTTTACACTTCACAAATGCAAAAGAATCCGCAATACCTAGCTAATGATGCTAATGAGCGAGTACAACAGACTATTCTCTATAATAATTAGAAAACGTATGCCAATAAATAAGTGAACAAAAGAAGACGATCCTAAAAGGATTATAATTAGCTCAAATGCCGACAGGTAACAAAATGTGCTCCTACAGATCTGTACGTGGAATTTGTCTTTGTTGGGGCCTACGTTGTAACAATATCGTGTTATAAGTAAATATCTTGTCTATCTTGACATATTATTATTATACCACATTATTGCCATACACATTTGACTAAAATAAACCTACGGCATATATCTGTACCTCTGAATAGGTCCCGTCTTTATAAATCTTAAGCCACCCCTCATCTCCTAACACCGAAGTACGCCACACAAGCCGCTAATTACGTGTTAAATCACTGAAAACGACTGAATCCCGCGCGGAAACTGCGGTTTGCACTGTTTACTCTGATTTACACTTTCGGATACTCTAACTAGATGGCTATGTCTATTGTGAGGTAGAATTAGCGAAAGTGCTATTCGAATGATTGTAAACGGGTGATAACGTTATCATTTTCTTATAATATTCCCACTACTACCTTACTTACAGGCGGTTTAGAATCACTTAGCCTTCGGAAAGACTGCGTCTCTCTGCGTATTTTACCGCCTGTTTAAGGGGGAGTGTTCTGAGGAATTTAGTGAGCTGGTGCCAACGCCTCACTTTCACAACCGCAACGCTCGCCAGCGAGAGGATAATAACCCCAATTTTCTTGAGCTCCCACGCTCAGCTACGCCACGGTTCTTTAGAGCATTTATTCCGCGTACAACAATGATCTTGAGGGAACTTCCCGCCGTGGTTTTCCCTTTGCTCCATGACATGGGGTTCTTTAAGAACGGCGTTATAAAATCTCTTAGAGCTCGGCCACGCGTTGGCGACACCCCTGAGGTTGCAAACGTCCATAGGCGACGGTAAGCACTTTCCATCAGGTGGGCCGTCTGCCAGTTTGCCTGCTTCAGGCTATAAAAAAAACTACTCTACACACCAAATTTTTAAATGTTACGCAAAGTAAAATTATTGTAAAGATTTTTTAATTAAATTATCCCTGCAGGAACGGTGAAAGAATACAATTTCCTGCGGCCGGGTGGCCTGTCGTAAGACAAAACAACCCACAGCCAGGTGGTAGGGCATTTGCCCGACTGAATGCCTATCATCCCTGGTCTAGAGTGTGCCATCATAACAACCTTGAGTTGTGTTCCGGCATTAGTTCCAGTCTCCCTTAAGAGAGCAGCAGCGCATTTGTAGCACCTTTGGTGTTGAAAGTATCCATAGGCGATGTGCTCTTAGAATATTTGCATTAAAATAGTGCCGTTTAATGGAAATAAACTTCCTATAAACAAAAAAAAATCGTGTGTCTCGGGATGCCCTACAGAAGTGATAACTTAAAGTAATCTAAGTAGAACTATTTAATATTGAAATTATTTAACTTAAGAAAAGCTTAGGTTATTACTTAATTTTATTGATTATAAGATAATATATTTTATTCTTAGTTACAATCCTTGAATCCTATGTACATATATATGTACATTAGAAGAAATATGGATAGTGCTGTGGGTTCGAGTGAGAGAGGAGGAGCCTGCCATATGCGTGAGACAAAAGAAAGCCAGACAGACTGGCGCCGTAGCGCGTTGCATAACGAAGCAGTTTACCCTACAATAAGAAGTTGTCACTTCAAAAATAAAAATTTACTATACATTGACCATGACTTGATTATACAATGGCTACAAAAAATCGAAATGTGTACTGGGATACGTATTAGAAGTGAAACTTCAACGGACAAGTGGAAAAACGAATGGCAACGGACAAGTGGAAAAACGAATCGCAAATGAATACTCGCTTCGCTTTCTTAATAAAAGCGTAGTCTTACAAACACGTCGCACATCCCTAGCCGGTCGGCGGTCGACGACCGACCAAATGGAATTGAAACTGTGACAATCCAGTTTGCCAAGTGCACTTTTTCTTTACACGATCTCGATTTGATTGAGTCCCGGCACTTTTGTGACATCTATTCCAATAGGATTTTCGCGATCAAAGGGATTCTACGGTATAGGTTACGCGCAATCTTTTATTTTTGAGATATGTTTCGGAACGTTCTTGAGCAAGGGCAGTTATTAGTGCAGATAAAATTAAGAGTCTTAACGAAATAAATATACAAAGTACTATCTCTCATTAAGTAATTATGTCTAATATATAAAACATTTACTTTATGTATATTTAAACTGTACAGTTCCTAATTTTTTTCTGGTCCACCTACATCGCCAGATTAGTTAAGAATTTCTTTTAAGCTAGGTTGCCTGGAAGAGATCGCTTTTAGCGATAAGGCCGCCTGTTGTTTTTGCCGAGAAGAATTGTAATTATGCATTTTGATTCTGTGTTTGTTTATTTTGGTGAGTAATAAAGGATTATCTATCTAAATTAAATTATTAAAACTTTCAATATTATGTGCACGTTGAATTTATTAAAGGGCGTAAATGTATATTTTCACGTATGTTAATGCTTTAAATTTTAAAATGTAATTAAATAAAATACAAAATATATCTTATTCACTACATCATTAGATGTATTTATTATTTAGAAACATATTTTTTTTATTAAAAATAAATTTAAATCTGAATTCAAATTATCTTAATACAGACAATGCAGCCTTCTGGGCACACTTTCCTCTGGCAACAATTTGTTACATTGTTTATATTAATTTATTTTATTTTAAGTATTTAATTAAGTTATTCTCATGTCTATTTTTCTTTTAGAAAAAAATTATTAATAATCTTAATGGTACATATATTGTTAGTTGGAATTTGTGTATATAACAAAACACATAGAACTTAAAGCATTGTTTAATTCGCCTTTTGAACGAAGATTGCCGAGCTAAAATACAATTAATAATAAGTTATGACTCTCTCACAATAATGAGCCACCATACAGAGCTACTATCACATATACATCTAACCAAGTCAAAGAGAGAATGAGCGTTCGTCACTACGTCCGCTCGCATTTAATGATTGGTAAACACAGCTACCCGCAAATATTATAATAATACAATAAAAGGTGGGACTACTTGGAAAAAATGTTATTAAAAACATATGAAGTAAATAAAATTGTTTTCGATGTTATAGAAATTACAAATATGTATGTAAGGTCCTAAAATATTGCTCGTTAGGAACATCTGTCTCTATTTAAAACTGCGCGGACGGAGGAGTATGAAAATTCGGACACTAGTTTATATAGAGAATGAGTGCAGAAAGCGATTTTTTTTATTATGCAATAAAAAATACATGAAGTCAATAAAAAACATTAAACAAACTACAATGTATTTGACACATACACGCATATGTACTCTTTTGTTTATTGTTCTAGTCAAATTAACAGTGTAGCCTTGGCGAAATCTCTTACTATAGAAGAATTGTCTTTTACAACAGAACCTTAATAATATTCAATCTTATAATGTAAATTAATTCGACCACGGGCGACCACTAGTTTGTCTAATTATTTATTAGAGTTTGTTCAAAGACATATGTAAGAAACTAACAAATAAGTATTGCCATACAGCGTGGTAATGCAGCCAGCCCTCTGAGCACGCTCCCCGTTGGCAGTGATCTGCTACATAATATATTTTAGTTTCAAAAAAAATTTATTTACCTAATAAAATGACTATCAATAAATTATAGAATTATCTAGTAGACTTCAAAAATGTCAATTAAAATAATTAATAACAGAGTCAAGGTTCATAATATCTTATATATACGAGTATGGGTACCTAATCCATCGCAACATTCTCATCTCAGCTGAGTGGAGACGTTTGTGGCCTATAACTTTAGTGGCCCAACATTCGGACCCGTATAACATAAGCAGTGGTCGTATTCATCGTTAGGATCACCATAATATGTAAATAGCGACCATTTTTACACAAATTATTAAAAAAATAAAAATTAAACGGAAGGAAATTCCAAAACACTTAAGTCGTCCATCAGCTTGTAAAATCTTACAAAAAAGCGGTAAACATGACTCTTACCGTACAAAGGTAAGGAAAACAATTAGGGATGGAATTGAGATCCGCTATTAAGTACAGAACACAAACGTATCTGAGAGTCAGTAATGGCTTTCACTTCAAACAGCGGGGGACTCAAAGAAATCATTATTCCGCGAGCTTCCTCGCGCGACCACTTGGAAATATAGGGATGGGGTTCTTGCTTGTCACATAATATCGATAAAGTTCATTTATCGATATTTATATCTCATATTGGGTACCGATATCTCGCTCAGGCTCACTAGAACAGCTTGAAGCAAGTAAATTTAATATGGAAAGTAATTCACTACATAAATATCTAATGTCAGGAGCCTGTATGGAGCTCTGTTGTTGGTACCTACCCCGTAAGGGACCTGGCGTGAAGTTATGTATGTATGTATGTATGTAAATATCTAATTATTTATGCATTGAATTAGTTCTCGTCTATCTCTTCTTGCAATGTTAAATAATTTAAATGTGAAGCCTTAACAAATAAGTCAGTAATTTATATTTACAACATTAGCAGCAACTGTTTTATAAACTCGCCTATTACTCATTATCTTATTCATTGGAAATTACTCATTTCTATTGTAGAAACTTTAACAACTAATAAGTTGTTGTATTAATTACATTTTAATACACTTGAGTAATGTTACATAATCGACATATGAAAAAAATATATTGCACACCTTGCTTATACTCTAGTCTCGTAACCACGTCCCCGTTCTCAAAAACCATTTAATTTGAGTAGAGGCTTGAAGTTTTTGAAATAATTCATAAGACCGTATTCCTATAATCATAACTTGAGTGAGCGTCTGTTTATACGTGCAGGAACGGAGAAAGAATACAATTTCCTGCGGCGGCGCGGACTGACGTAAGAGGTGACAAAGGGTGTTTGCCCGACTGGATGGCTACCACCCCTGGTCTAGAGTATGGTGCCATAACAACTTTAAGTTGTGTTCCGGCATTAGTGGCCAGGTTCTAGTCTCCCTTAAGGGAGCAGTAGCGCATTTGTAGCACCTTTGGTGTTGCAAATGTCCATAGGCGATGGTAACCTTTCCATCAAGTGGGCCGTCTGCCTGGCTGCTGAACTCCTGCAATTAAAAAAGAGCAAAGTGTAAAAAGTCGTTATTTTTAGAAAAATGTTCATGTAGGTACGAGTTAGGTCTCAATTTATGAAGCTTCTTCTTAAACTGCGATAACACGTTGCCAAGCGGTGCACATAGAAGATGAAGTAAATTTATATTTTTATTTATCATATATGACCTTAAAAAATAATAAAAATGCTCTTCAGCGGAACTTATTTCGTATAAAAATTTAAATAAAATATTAATCACCTCAGATTAAAATTTTATCGATAAATCAACTCTCCTTTACTAAACCAGGTAAGCGTTTCGCCGCGGGTAACGAAGCTAATCTGTACTCAAGTGTCGACAATTTGAAGCGCAACAACAGAAAATAAGCAGGGCTTAACAGCCCTATGGTGAACTTAAGAGCTGCTACGCAATGAAGGACTCACAGTTCCTCAATTCAAATAAAATCTAATTAAAGGCTAATCAGCACGTGAAATTTGTTTTTATAATTGTTCCGAAGTCAAGTAAATTTCGTAAACATACTTTCTGTCATTTTAAGTACTATGGCCTGGGTATCTGGGATCCGCCCCAAAGTGGTCCATTGTACATTACCCATAAGGTTGCTACTTTTTTTTATTTTTGTTTTTAACTGTAAAAATACAGTACTTTTAGGAAATTTCGGGGAAAAATAGTACACATTGTTTTTTCATTACTTATTTTAAAATTATGTTATTTATTCCATTATTGAATTTTTCACCTGCATATCTGTAAACAAAGCACATTTATTACCCGCCGGTGTTTGAGCTAATAACATTGAAACGCTTTTATGACCGTCTTCTTTTGTTTACTTTGTGTTTAAAATTTGTGATTGGAAAAACAGCCCATTGTGTATTGTAATTTTTATGATAGTCATTAGCCAGGTGTGATTCTTAGAAATTCAGTCCACGTGGTCGAGCAGACATATTGTATTTGTAAGTATAAGCAATGCCCCAACGGAGGGGTGAGGCAGTCTAACGATAGTCACAAGCGAAACAAGACGTTAGTAACGGACTTTGAGCGTGTTATTGAATCCTGCATTACGTTTGCACTGGTTGTGTACAATTATATTTGTAACTGTGTTATACGTGTTTGTATAATTCTATAAATTCTATAGTAATTCTAACGGCAATTTAATTCGAGTCCTGCAATTCGTAAAAATATATTATAGTGCGGTTGGGAACCGTAATTTCCTATATCACTAGCATAACTTGCTGGGTTAAGCACAAACAAATATATACAAATAAGTTCATATAAAACCGGTATAGAAAAGTGGAATCAAGAATTCAATCAAAATTATCTTGGTTCTTTTCCAACCATATTCAAATGATCTAGCTTTCGTCACAATATAAAACAATGTTGGCATAATTTTAGTAAAACTTCCAAAGGAAGCGACTAGTCGTCAGCCATGAAGTTGCTGACGACGAATTGATTCGCGAGTAAGAGGCCTTAGCAACTCTGCGGTAAAGTTAATCCCAAATATAAATACACTTTACAGCGTTCAGACGTAATGATCGCGGTATTTACCCCAAAATGCGGTGGGGGTTACCCTTTATTGACGGGAAAGGGGTATTGTGAAAGTAATGAATTGATTGGACAGAATAAAATGAGTTCAAGAGAATCAGTTGCAATGATTTTGTTTATTATATTGAATCTGTCCATTAAATCCACTTGGTCCACCTGGTCCCGTTCACCCCTTTGGTCTCTTAATAAATAAATGAGGAATGTACTTACATTTTTAGATATACTAAGGAAAATGTTAAACGAGAACAAGGGTCCATATGGTACGATATTAACTGTTTTTGGTGAAATATTCTTTACCCATAAATTAAGCAGTGGATACGTAAACGACTTTTTCATACGGCAGTAGGTTAAACTCGCGACTTTATATGTCGAAATTAAACTCATAAATTACATTCGCACGTACGCTGGGTTCCTACAAAAAATTTTGTTCTTCATTTGGAAGGTAGTGCTGTTTAATATTTACATTTTGAATATTTTTTTATGGTCTTATTCATATGAAGTTTCAGTAAGTTTGAACGCTTCTTTACGAACGTTAAAAAGAGAGATCTCTTTTGTGGAAGTACCGACACTCTCCATCAGAGCAAAATAAAGAATTATTTAGGGACTATTCAAAACGTTTTAAAAAAAATATCAAGCTAACTCAAAAATCTCAAAACAATTGTGCCATCACACAATCTAAACATAAAACAAAAACTATATGGAATATTATGAATAGTTATAATCAACATAATATTAAAGAACAAATTTTGAAAATCAAATTAAATGATAAAATAATTACTGATCCTACAGACATTGCGCAATGTTTTAATAATTTCTTTATAATAGACTGGTAAACAAGTGCCTTTTGGACCAACTTTTTTCAGCAGTCTCCGAAAATTATAAATGGGGTGTCATTTGATTCGGAATGGCATCTAGATGATTTTTGAAAAAAATGTAGTTCCGCTTGCAAAAATTGTAAAAGTTATTAACAATTAACTAAAAAAAAGGGGGTTAAGTTTTTGGCAAATATCTCAAAAAGCAATAAAGATTTTTCAAATTTGAAAAAATATTCGAAAAGAGGAGGAAATTTCCAAAAAAAGATCTTGACTCCCGAAACTGTAAGATCAATATTTATAATTTCCCAGAGGGATGAAAATACGGCCGAAAACGGGTACTCTGGGTTACGCAAGCCACACCTGCATCGGCCCTTTAATCAATAAATATTATTTAAACATACTAAATATGAAAATAAAAAATTGAAAAAATTCAGGCACTAACTGAATAGATGAATGAACAATAAACTGCTTGAAAATTCATTTTATAACAATTTTTCATTTAGTTATTCAATAGTTAAATAATTTTTTTGAACATTGCAAGTGTGATAATTGTTAAACTATAAATTGAAGATTTTTTTCCTTTCTTGGAGCAATTCTTGAAAGGCTTTAGAATAGAACCCCGTTGGACAAATTAGAAAATGTTTATTTTTTTTTATTTAAAAAATGATAAAGCGTTAATTCATTTAAAAATAAACTGCGAGAACTACTGATCCAAAAAGCATATTACACAGTAGACGAATATATGCATGACATATTGTAAATAATATATATATAAAAAGTGTTGCGTTGCTTTATATCTTGAGAATGCCTGTTTTTTGACGTTATTTATTCAGAATCTTGTGGGAATCTTCATAACATGTATATTATACTTTATATGTCATATATATTAAAATATGTATGACAATAGTCGATTTGCTGAAAATGCGTTTTCAGCAACTCCTAGTACATCACATTGGGTAAATATTTGCTAAGACTCACTGCAATATATGTGTACAAAATTATTATATAAAGTATACGAGTAATTTGTCTACATAATTTATTGATTCACGTGGAGATTCATTCATTATTAAAGCAATTTTTTATATTTGTTGTTAGGGTTGCCAGATGTGTTCGAAAAAAGTTAAGTGATCTCTTGTTATTATTTCTCTTGACATTAATTACTTGTATTTTATCGATAATTGACTTTTTTAAATTAGAATATTTATGTTAATTTAATTTTAAATTTGATTTCATTAATTTTGTACACCACTATGTGGTAGAATGTACTGTGCATCTACAATCATGTAACACCTGTATAAACTACATTTTTACAAATAAAGATTGATTGATTGAACTATTATGTTTCTATGGATTACATTTTCATAGGAATAAGTACCTATATACAGCATATTACATGATACACAATGTACTATATATCCACTATACAATGTCGTTGTAAATTCGTGAAAAAAGTAAAGCTTTAACTCCAGGCATTTTTGTTCATTGTAAATAACTATGCTGAGATTTCTCAAAAAATCATAACGATATTAATTGATGACTTTTTATTAAGGTCTGCCAAAATCGTAATTAACTAAATAATCGTAGTAAATGGTAATTGACTTCAGAATTATGAATACACAAATTTAAAAAAAAAAAAACAAATAACGGACTTACTGACCCGATTTAAAAATTTATCGATTTAAATTTTCCTTTAAGGGTTAATAAGTATAATTTACTAGTGAACGCTATTCGACAGTGCATATTCATATCAAATAAAGTAACACATAAACAAACATACAAAAATGTTTTTCACAGAAAAATGATAGGATTGTCCACAAATGTTGAAACAAACATCATGCAACAAATCTAAACAACAAACAATTTTAGTTTTTGCTCAAACTCTGTGGTGAATACAATGGGGCACTTTCATTGCGTAGATACTGTATGAAAATTGCAAAGTACTTAATTTTATAATGCAGCTGAAATTGTCCAGGCGTAGCAAAATGTACTCATATTATATCAAAGAAATGATATTTGTCACAACTTGCAGGAAAGCAATATGGAAGTCAATAATTTACTTCTCAATTTTCTTTATTGCTGTGTTTTTATCGTTCATACCACAGATACTATTCAGCAAAAGGATTACCGTTCATCGGCAACCGAGGTTTCCAACTGACCTGAAATACATACTTATCTGGAATCAATCGAGACATAGCAAGTACTTTGCTAATGGAAACAGATTATACGTGCCCGGACAGAGCCTGTTCATCAATCAAAAATGCAAATTCATCAACTGTTACATCACGTTTAACAAAAGCCTTCTGCATAACGATGAAGATTTTGATGCTATCGTCTTCGATATTGGTGATCTACGAAAATTTCCAAAAAAATTGAACCTGACCAGATTACCACATCAAAGGTATATTTTTAAATCACTCGAACCGTCAGAAAGATTTCCTTTATGTAATCCGGATTTTGATAACTTCTTCAACTGGACTTGGACGTATAAATTAAATTCTGATATCCCACATCCCTTCATCAACATTCACGATACAAATAAAAAAATTGTTGGACCAAAAGTGAATATGGAATGGATTGTTAAGATGGACCATAGTGATGTCAACAAGAACAGCGTAAAAGAAAAACAAAAGCAGTAGCTTGGTTTGTTTCACAGTGTAAACTTAAAGCTAAACACAAAGAATTCGTTGCTGCTCTCACAAATGAACTAAAAGGGTATAATTATACCGTTGATGTATTTGGACCATGCGGTGAGAGGAAGTGTCCGGATGGTAATTTCCATAGGTGTGCCAAAAATTATTTCTTTGAACTGGTAATGGAAGAAGCTATTTCTGAAGATTATGTTGGTGATAAAATTATAAAAACATTACAACATATTACTGTACCTATTGTTTTAGGAGGAGCGAACTATACCAGGTAAAAATTATTATGACTTGGCCTAGCTTCTGTATCATTACTATAATTACATTAACAGTTAACAATTGGTTAAAATAATCATCAAAAATGTATAAAACAAGTATTTGATCAATATTGTTACGAGTTGCGAGACTTGAATTAAAATGCCGTTAGAATTACTATAGTTTATTAGAATTATACAAACACTTATAACACAGTTCACAAATATAATCGAACACAACAAGTCCAAACGTAATTCAGAAGGTCGTAATTCAATAAAACGCGCAAAAACCGTCACTTATTAGATTCCCGATTATAGTACACACGTGTCGCTTCGCTCGTGGTTCTCACTCGACTGCCTCCCCCTCCAGTCATCGTTTTATATTGCACAAATCTAATGTCCCCGTATCTAAGTCGACTTAATCCACCGCACCTGGCTGACGACTGCCACAAAAGAGTACAATAAAACAATGGGCTGTTTTCTAATCACAAATTATAATCACAAAGTAAGTAAAAGACGTCGATCATAAAAAAGTGATAATTAGTTTAAATTCTGGCAGATAATAAAATGTGTTTTTTTTTCAGATATGCAGGTGGATTTTGTTTTTGTCGGGGCCTGAGTTGTAACAATATGAATATGTATCTTTCCACATTCGCCGTAGTTAAAGTTACAATGGAACCTTTTACTTGACTTGTTGTCAGAAACCTAATAAGTGAACCAATTAATTATTAATTTTAGGTTTCTGCCACCGGGTTCCTACATTAATGTCAGATCCTTCGATATGAAAAAACTTGGAGCGCTGGTCGATTATCTGATCAAGAATCCAAATATGTACGAATATTTCTTAGATTGGAAAAATCATTACTACTACACAGTCAATCCAGTCAACCAAGTGTGCGATTTGTGCGAGAAATTGAACCAGAATTTCAGTGTTTCAAGCTATTCAAATTTTAGACGATGGTGGAATTCTGACTATAAAGACACCTGTGAAAGAATCCGGTTGTATCATATGTTCAATTGATTAAACTAGGTATATTATCATCTTTATTTTTATTAGTTACTAGCTGTGCCTCCCATTTAGTTTTATCGGGACTAGGACTTTAAATATCTTTTGAAATTAGCATGATATCGAAATGTACAACATAAGAAAATGAAAAATGAAAATTGATATTCTATACTCTAAAATTTATGTATAGGTCGTGGTAGCGTTATGGTTGGCGCACGCGCCCCTAAATCGAAGGGCGCGGGTTCGATCCTGACCGAAACGCATGCACCTCTTAGTTTTCTGATCTAATGTGCATATTGTTACAATTACCACGTGCTAAAAGTGCGGTGAAGGAAAACATCGTGATGCAACCTGCACATCGAGATAACCGATGTGTCAAATCTGCCAAGGCGCCTTGGGTAATCGTAGCGGGTATACTGTCCGTGCCCCCCTATAATGGGAAGCATGAGCCGAGCTATGGGACATTTATGGGCTGATATTATTACTCTAAAATTTAGGTATTTTCGGAGGCTATTTTATTTAAGCTCCCAAGCTGACTGAGACTCAAAAATCATTTAAATTTTGATGTTTATTTTGAAACCCGTCTGACAGCGATTTGTTACACAGTCTACAATCGCTTGTACTATTTATAACTTAGTTTATTTTTAATTTTTGAAACCAAGGATTACTTCAAGTAATTTGATATAATATTACATAGATTATATATAAGAAATATTTTGAAAGATATATCCAATCCTAGGTGTGTTCTGTAATGAAACTAGTTTCCTTAAACAGTAGTTAAAAAATATTACTAACGTAGCGTTACTGAGAAATAGACATCAAACTGTTTTCTTTTTTGGCTTCAATAAGCAATAAATTAACAACTCAGCTACTGTTACACTCACCTAACAGAATATTTTAACAATTATTTACGACAAAGAAGCGAAATACACATTAACAAAGGTAATGTTAAAGAAAATATTCACAAAAAGAGAAACATCATTGAATTGTAAAGAAGATGGATGGGCATCGGGTCCATTGTCAAAGGGAGCCAAGGTATTCAATAATAAATCTGAACGGAGTACCGTCGATCACAGATGCGGCCCTTAGACTGATATCGGCAACCCATTAAGAACCAAAGTAGAGTAAGCACTTTTTGAACGCTGTCTCATTTGGCACACATAAATTCTTCTTCTAGACAAGCTATTCACCGCAGTTCACGTCATCACGATTCACGTTTATCACTACTTATACAGAAAATGATGGTGCTTTAATTGCTACCTCCAACCCTTTTCACTCTCTTTTATTTCACCTTCTCCCAATCATTTGGCGTCGGCACATTATGTCTGTTCCTTCGATACTCCTGTGTTATAAGCATTCGTCCAGTAAGCTAAGCTAAGTAAAGACGTTATCGATCAATCCATTGTTCATGTTTGTTAGCTAGATGTGTTGCTTGAAGTTTTTACGCCAGCGTTAGGGAACGTACTCATATTACGTGACCCATTCAGGGGGAGAAAGGAGGTCTTCAAAATACTACTTTTATGACTAAAAGTAGTATTTTGAAGACCTCCCTTATGACTAGGAGCGGGGGGGGGGTATTATGGTTTCATCACGTAGTTACTATCCTCTAGAGAAATCTTGCGTTTTTACGACCTATCTCCAAATATGGCGCGCAGCGTATAGCGCTTTTTAAATGGTTTATCAAACCAAGCAAGTTAAGCAAGCGCCGTATTAATAAAAGAATTTAATCGAAACCATTAACATAATGTACAGAAATAATTTGGTATCGCAAACAACTGCTGCAGTATAATACTGTGTTGCAGTTGTTAGCGCCCACTTCCAGACTACTCCTTTGTAATACAATTTAATAAAGGAAAATCAAAATATTTTTTAATTCACATAGTATGGATACATTCGCTTACTTTTTTTCCAAGTTTAAATACATTGGGAATCGAAGAGAAATTATCTCACTCTTTGTCTTCGAGAAACTAGATTTGCATATAGCATTTCCAATCCAACAAATTCACAAGTATTGCAATCAGTTGTGACAATGCGAAATCAAATATATATCACTCGGTAAAAGTTAAAGCGTTATTTTGATTGGTGGTCTTCTTTCTCTTAGCCATTTGAGGCGTTAAGGTGGTTGGGGCTTCAAAGAAACCTCTTTGCCCCGGCTTCTACTCGACAGAGAACTACCCGTCGCTGGCGGGGTGTAGGATTTTGATTATGTCTGCGAAAACCTAAGCGAATACAAACAGTTTTTCGCAATAATAATATGATGTACTACCCAGAAATAAAGAAAAACAAAATGTCGTTTGCGTTAACTTTAATGCAAAACTGCGTCAAAAGGGGAGAAAGTGTAACAAAAATATAAGTTAAAACGAACGTAGAAATGATATGATTGATTTCTTAAAGGAAATAATACAGTACATTGAACTCTGAGGGAGTGTGAAAGTTATGATAAGCGAATTCTAGAGATTCGTTTAGATACGAAGAAAAAATATTTTTAAACTGCAATCATTTGTTGTAGAAGCAGTCGTCATTATTATATGTAAATAATTACTTATTGTAATAATGTGCACATTAGGTCAGGTACTGACTAAGTGTTGCTTGCTTTCTGGTCAGGATTCGAACCCTTCGAGTTTCGGACAAGTTAGCTAGTTACTAAGCTTCAACGGCTTTTTGTTTGAATATTGTTACAATAACCACATGCTAACGGTGAAGGAAAACACCATGATGAAACTAAAGGCGCATTATCGTGGTGCAAAATCCAAGAATTTGCATTCCACAACTCTGGCCTTTTTCGTTGAATTTGCTCTCAACGCATAACGCATCGATTCACCTTATGGTGAATGAAAAAAAAAAATTTGAACACAATATAAACAATCATCCATCTCCGATACTTTTTTGACAGGTTATTAATATAAGTATAGATAAAACAAACGAAACTAGCTTCGCTTGGACATCTAGGATATGTGTTTGTCTTCTGATTATTATAAATTCCTCCACATGATTTACACACACGCATTTAATCTACAAAATAAATAAGCCGAAAATTTACTAAGGTATAACGGTGACATGTAATCGGTCCCATGAGACCCGATCGTTTATTTAGAGCTGTCATCAGTGTTTTGCTTGAAATTTCGGTACAAGCTATTTTAAGTGCAGTTAGTATATTATTGATTATTTCAGTGGCGGAACTTTAACTCCACTAATCTATACTTATTATACATACATACATACATACATAACTTCACGCCAGGTCCCTTGCGGGGTAGGCACGAACAACAGAGTGCCATACAGGCTTATTCTTACACACCTCACTTGCTTCTTTGACATTCATAACTCTTGTCATGCACGCTCGTCTATTCTTAAGGCTCCTGACATCACCTTCTGCTAATACACGATCAATTTGATCATGGAAGGTGTGTCGTGGCCTTCCGCGACTTCTGCATCCATCCACTTTTGCATTGTATATCTGTTTAGTCATTCTTTCATCATACATTCTTTCCACATGCCCGAACCACCGGAGCATTCCTTTCCTTACCTTTCTTTACGCGACACTCTCTTTCAGACCATTATTATAAAGAGATAGAAATGAATGAGTCAATCATTTATTGCAAAACATTAGATTTATATAGTTTGTGAATTTTTTCGTGGGCAGTAATCTTTTGAACAAAGGAACCTGAAATTAAACAACTCCATTATTCTTGAGTGACATAGACTAATAGAATAATAAAAAAAAAATCAATATGTAATATGAATTCCAAGCAAGACTGGGAGATGCGTTGAATTATCGGCGTGTACTGACTAAACAATAAAATCCCAAAGTCAAACATTGTGTCTGGTGGGCATTAATTTGAAAAAAGAGTGTTATTCCCATGGGCAATTGTATGTTGGCTTGAATATCTCGAGTAACGCCTAGCGAAGTGGGTACGGAATTTGAGTGTTTTTCCCATGGGCAATTGTATGTTGGCTTAAATATCTTGAGTAGCCTCCAGCTTAGTGGACACGGGAAGGAGTGTTATTTACATGGGCAATTATATGTTGGCTTAAATATCTCCAGCAGCGCCCAGCGAAGTGAGCACGGGAAGGAGTGTTTTTTTCCATGGGCAATTATATATCGGTTTATCTGCAATAGCATCAAGCTAAGTAGGCACCGGTCGACTAGTTAATATTACAATTATATAAGAGTACATCGACAGAAAAACAGACGGTACGTCATATATAAACATATGAGTAACAACTTATGCTTGCATCATCGCTATTAACGACGAATAACTCTAAGGTCTATCGCAGATACCCAGACCCGAGCAAAATAATGAATTGTTCACTTACGCAATTTACCCAAACTGGAGTTGAGCTCGGGTCCTCTGCGTTCTATTTAACTAGGTGAACTAACAATTTACAATTAAGTTGTGAAATAGCATATGATAATTTTCATTATTTCCATAGTCAAGATATTTTAAGGTACATTATATTAATACTTGATTTTTGTACCTGAATCAATAAACCAAGTATGTGGTTTTTGTTTTTTTTATTGTTGAGTTGTCTTCCGGCATTAGTGACCAGGTTCCAGTCTCCCTTAAGAGAGCAGCAGCGCATTTGTAGCACCTTTGGTGTTGCAAATGTCCATAGGCAATGGTAACCGCTTTCCATCAAGTGGGCCGTCTGCCTGTCTGCTGAACTCCTGCTATAAAAAAAGATTAGGAAATTTACAAAGCAAATCGAACTCTAACTAAAACTATCAAAGTACCAATATTACATTTAACTAGCGATTTATAAACGTTTACTAACATCACACGCAAACCTCATAGGTTTAAGTGGTGCTTTACTACAATTTTATGATGTAAAATTACTATTATAGATAAATAAATAAATAAAATACTGAACTTTTTGATCATTTTGTATTTTTTATATTATATATTAACATGGTATTAATATGTCGGCGAACCATCGCCAAGGATAATAATATATTGACAATGACACTTTAGCGGAGTGTTGCATATCTATGGTGGCAGGCGCCCACGATAATAACAGAGAGACGTATCGAGACATGTTTTTGGGCGTTGTTGATCAAAAGAGTACATTTGATATTGGATACGTGGTGGTGTGGTCGCAGGGGCATCGAGTGTGCAACAAATCGCTATTATCAAAGTGCATTGTGATTTAGAAAAGATGATTGTTATTTAAACAATTGAAACACTATATTGGCAAAGATCACGAAAGATGTCAATTCCATGAATATACCCATATACATTATGCCATGCCATGATAACTTCTGATGAATAGGCTCGTCATGAGCTTATACGGCTCTGACGAGCTTATAAATATATTAATAAAATAATATTTGTAGACAATAGTTAGTAGAGTATTTATTATTATTATTATATTTATATGTATTCCAAGACCACGGGCCATAAAAATGGCCCGGACTTTTGGAGGGCTTGCGTGGGGGGGGGCATGGGGAGGCCAACACGTAGAGGCCCCTTGACAAATTTAATGTAAATATGTGGCGTGACACTGGCCGGCGATTATCCCTGTCTACACCATATAATAATGCATCCAAAGACAAGCCTTGGCCAGTGTAGGACTATTGTGGGAAATGAGGACAGAAAGTACCGGGCTATTGGGGTGAACTGTTAGTGGTACTAGCGGTCTGGGAATATGGGGACTATGGCGTCTGCCCGTCGCAATGTTCAGGGAACATGGAAAAATGGGCAGACGGTGACTCGCCACTCCCTGCATGGGCCCCTAAAAATGCTATAAAAGGCAGGGGCAACATGGGTGTGAGTGGCTGAGAGGTGTAGAGAGGTGGGCTGCAGGTTCACCGAAGCTACTTCCGACGTTAGGCCATTTATCACTTCCACCCCTGGAGCTTGAGTCTTAGCTCTAGCGATCTCCACCCCGTGCCGGCTGGTTAAGGCAAGCACGGAGGCGGGGGCCTTGTCTTGGCCCCCGGAGTCAGGTACAAGGTGTCGCCACTCACCTAAGGCCTCGCCACAAAGCCCCCCTGCGGGTATATATTATTACTATTTTAATGACATTCCTTTTTAGTTATTATTATAACATTGTTTGTAGGACATTTAATTATATTTATTATTGTAATTTATTCTATGCCTAACTGCCCAATTATGATACGCCTTTACAAAAAAATACATTAAATGTAGTTGGTTAGAGGTATAAGGCTTGAATATACTCAATATTGGAGATACATCGGCATTAATACGTCGAACTTAGTGGTGTGAATTAGAGAAGTTTCGGTCGCAGGTGCGTCCCGATTCAGCTGCGAGCTATGTATTGAGAAACTCAAGCAGTTCATTCCTAACCACCGAAATTTGGGAATAAAACTATATGGCTAATGTCGCAAACAAAATATTTTATTGTATAAAATACTGTTCCAAGTTGAGCCTGCATGCCTGTAGACAAAGCACATTTATTATCTGCCACGGCGTTTAAGCTAATGGGCCCAATGCAGAGATGGGCAGTCTAGCGAGAACCACGATCAAGGCGAAATTTGTGTACATTCGATAACCTATATAGTGACGGCTTTGCGCGTGTTATTGAATCGCGCATTACGTTTGAACTGATTGTGTTGTGATATTTGTACCTGAGTAATACATTTTTGTATAGTTTTGATAAATTCTATAGAAATTCTAACAGTGTTTTTAATTCGAGTCCCGCGCTTGTAATATATATACTAATTTTAAAACTGATTTGGAGAAATTAGTCAACAACAAAATTCGAAGAAAGAGCCATTTAAAAGATTTTCCAAAACAGTATTAGTTATACTGATTTGGGACTTGTAAGTCAATTCTTGTATCAAAAGGTTGTATGATCAAAATGATGACAAAATTAATTACAAAACATTGACTAATATCCGTCTATCTGTCCGAAGTTATTTGCACATCAAAGTCATTTTTCTTAAAAACTACTGGATATTGGATGAAATACAACGGGAAGGTATGCTCGATGGGAAAACAACTATGGCCTTACTTATAATAATCTCGTTAAGAAACGATTAGCCGTATCTTAAGTAAGTGAGAATCAGTCCCCAATCAATGAATATCTTTTGTTTTCACTTATACAGCACAGATAAACGAAATTTGAATGATTAACGTAGATTGTACCCAAAATATTCGACTAAAGAGGAGTTTATGGGTAAGATTTTCATTAATCAGTTGCTGAGCAGCTGCAGCAGCTGAATTTAAGAAACGATTAAAGTAAGGCCCCTAAAAATTAGGGATGGTCACCACACATGTATGTAACTGGGTGTTAAAAAAACCATATGCATAATCCATGTGTATAGTTAATTAAATAAATAAAAGCTATGATTTTTTCAATACGATTTATTTAAATCAATAGACAATAGACGCCGAGGTATTAACTTTGAAAGACGTAAGTAAATATGATGTCCCCTTTAACTTTTAGGCTGTGAAGTGAGAAATTCTGACAAAAATCAAGGTGATTATTTTTGATTAAATGCTTTTGACGGGTTACACCAATGAGATAAAAGAGAGCGTGCTTGCTAATATTTTTTTTTCATCAATTTACTTTCAAAATTTCATGATATAAATCGTTTTAATTAGTGTATAAACAATAATGGCCTTACTTATAATCGTTTGTTAAATTTTAAGATACTGCTCAGCAATTGATTAACGAAAATCTTACCCATAAACTCCTCTTAAGGACAAGAGGTGGTGGTAAAGTAACTCATAAATATAACATCGAGAGGTAGTTTAAGTAACTGCTAAGAGGCAAGATGGCAAGTTTTATTTGAAACAGCCATTGATTAGGGGCTTAAGAGTCTCTAATTTAAGAGATGGCTAATCCTTTCTTAGCGAGATTATTATGATAAGATATTAAATATGTTAGAAATATGACGTGTCAATTTATCCAATCAAAATCAAGGATGCTGTGACGTTTATTGAAGTGCAGCTTCTATATAGACGATTTTTTTGGGTCACAAAAAAGCGTTGCGGCAATGGTGAAAGGTGGCATCATTTAAGAGAAGACGTAGTGAGAGGCACCCAATTCTATAGTAGACGTGGTGAGAGACGCCTAATTTTAGAGTAAACTGATTCTTTGTTGGTTGCGGATCGAATTCGGTATTTGGGCTTAATAAAATAAAATATATTTAAATAAAAATGCGTTCAATAAAATGTATCTAACCTTACCTAATCACAATTTGCAATACACTTGCTGTACAATCCCCAATGCTGAGATTGTAACTAACATTATAAGCGGACTGTATTTGCGATTCTATGCGAAGAACGGTAAGTTGGCCAGTGAGAACAAAACTACAACGAGTAGGTCAACTCACCTTGCAAAGATTGAGTTCGAGTCCAAATGGTCGGCGCCGACTGCTTTCTTCGAGAACACAATATTGTTTATAACGAGTAATTTCACCACTCGTGACAACGATGCAGCACTGATGCACTGGTTGGCGATAATTGCGAATATTTTTTCACGAAATGCGAAACGAGTCTCTTGTGAGGTGAATTTTACAACGAACGATTTCGAACTATGTCCGTATACGACGAGCGCAGCGAGTGACTCTCGAAGCAATATCTACCCTCACTGGCACGCGACAAAAAATAATGCTATTTTAAACCGAACGAAAACTATCGCTAATTTAGCAAATACGAATTTACTTTAACTATTTAATGCTAATTAATTAAAAACTACAAATAAAAAAAGGAAGCGGTTTGTACAACTCCGCCCACCAAAATACGATGATGTATTTTAATTATTTAAAGGCAGAGTCTCATAAGAGATCTCCGCAATTCACCTAATTGCATTTGAATCATGAGTTTGTCACGTTCAAGATACAGTGAGATGATGCGACCGAACAACGAATATAATGGGTTCAGCCGTTCGGCTATAACTACAACTAATATAAGAATTTTAGGCAAGCTAGCAATAGTATGCCATTTAGCGCGTACGTTACTAGTGTTTAAGTATTCCAAGGAGCAACGATTCCAGAAATTTATATGCATTTTTCGAAACAATCGCCAACGATTACGATAATTTAAAGTAGTGTTCGATTCTGGAATTGTTGTTGATGGTTTACGAGTAAGAAAATATGCCCGAGTAAAGACCGACTTGTCATTTAAACTCGGATTTATTATAAAATGTAAGCAAAATTTCAAAAATATTTCTACTTGTTGTATTAAAGTAAGAAATTGGTTAAGAGCAAAGAATTTGATTTTAACAGTACGAATTCGATGTGACGGAAAAGTACGCGATCTATTATCACGACATGCTAGACGAGGTGCGAAAAATAAATAATGTTTACAAATACATTCTATACATTTAACCAAACTACATATGCGATGTAATAATAAATTTGAATACTTTCGAATTTTAACTTAGTTACAAACACGAGGATGGCGATGTCCCTGGTGAATGCCAACGACAACGAAAAAAGTAAAATGGTGTTGACTAGAAGGTGTCAAAACCAAGTTGTAACTACAATCCAAGTACGAGTGAGCAATACGACCCACCTTGGCGCGATAGTTTTTGGTGAAACACTTATCTAATGTTTCATACGCGAATGTCTTATACAAGAGCGAACCTTCTTTTAAGACTTGGGATTGAACAAATCTCACGAAGCACGATATCAGCTCGTTCAGCTCAGTTTCAACAAAATGTCCTGAATAGCTATACTCATACTGAGTATAATTACCAGGAACTAAATATTTTACAGCTACAACGGAATGTGAAATCTTCTTGAATATCGAGCAATCGTTTAAGAAACCGTCAGATTGTTGGAGTTGAACGAAAAGCGAGATTTCTAGCTCGACTACTGCAAGAGATTTCCAGTGCAAGGATGGTGGTCGACGCCACGAGAGACCGACTGTGTAGTCGAAGCAGCGCAGAATTTGGTTGTTTGTATTTGTCACAAACTTAGTAAGATGCCATAGCAAGGCTGTGACGCAAAATTTAGAACGAGGCATTCGAACTCTTTTCTGCGAGACTAATTTTGACTGAGCTGCTTTAGGATAATGCTTCAAATAAGTAGCAACGTAATTCGAGGTACGAGATAACAATGAACGATTTTTCGAATTCGAAAATGATTTATGCGACAAATTATTTTTTAAAGCCAAGCGAGAGGTTTGCGATAAACGAATAGTGCGAATATTTTGAAACGGTGATGCAGCAAGAGTCTCCAACGAACGAACTTCAGGAGCCTTGTGCGAGTCGGACGACAATGAAGTGGGAAATGGTGGAGTGTCTACATTTCCCATCACGATCCAACCGAGTTTGGTGCTTAAGGCGATTGGACCTTCGGTACCACAAACGATATGTTGGCCCAAAAGGATGCGACTAAATATGTCAACACCTATCAAGGCATCGATGGAACCTGGCAAGTGAAAACCAGGATCCGCCAGACGAATCGACTTCAAGTCTGACCAGCGAGAAATATCTAATTTGCGAGAGGGCACTTCACTACAAATTTCTGGCATAGTAAAGGCCTTGATATCGATAGCGAAACGAGGTTCCCCACCGAATATACGAAAGACGGTGGAGTCAGTAGCGACAGTCGACGACCGACCGATACCTTCGACTGGCATGGTAGTCGTTTGTAATGGCAGTCCGAGACGAGACGCACACTCCTTTGTAATGAAGTTGAGCTGACTGCCACTATCAATTACGAGACGAATTTTACGAACTTTGCCGAAGTTATCCAAAACTTCAACAAATGCGGTTGCGAGAAGAGACGAATGCGATAACGAGGCCTGACCAGCCATGAGGGCGACTGGAGGCTGGTAGTGTTGACTGCGCGACGAATCGCAGTCAACTAAAGGCGAGGTTTCTGAAACCGAATGTTTCAGATTAGCAGTTGTCTCCGTCGGAAAATCTATATTTTCCGAGGGAGTAGTCGAACGAGTGGAATCGAAGTGTAGAGTTGTATGATGTGGTAAATTGCATTTTAAACAACGAGATTTTGAAGGACATGATTTTACGACATGACCCGAGCGAATGCAATTCACACAAAAGTTATTTTCCTTCACGATGCCGAATCGATCGCGAGGAGATAACTTACGATACGAAGGACAAGATAGTAAGACATGGTTAGCCTTACATTGTGGGCAAGGTAAGTCACTAGCGATGGTGTGAGCGACGAGAGTACGAGAAGTCGATTGATTGCCGCTCGCGGCGGCACGCCGAGTGCGCGCCACTGCGGGCTCAGGCATGGTCGGCTCAGCGAGCTCGAGCGCTTGACCAGCCTTGTTGAGAAACTCCAACAACGAGTCGAAAGAAGGGATATCACTAGATTCGTTCTGAAGTTCAAATCGACGTCGAGTTTCTATATCGAGTTTATTTATCAATAAATAAAAAAGTGGAAAATCCCAGTTTCTAACTGGCAAATTTAAATTTCTCATCACTGCAATATTTTCCTTGAATGTATCTACGAGACGCCGTAACTCACGCGGAGAACTCGAGTTCAACTTAACGTTTTGTATTTCTTCCCAATGACGAAATGATATTTTACGTTTACATTGATAACGATCGACGAGTGCCGCGTAAGCATCTAAATAATTATTTTCAGACAATGGAAAACCTTTCAACAATTGTAATGGTTCACCGCGAAGCAAAGAAATTAAAATTGAAAAACGTTCTATATTCGACAAACTACGATTTTGATGTACGACTGTATTGAACATGTCATAAAATGTTCCCCAAGATTTCAAGTCACCGTCAAAATTTAATAAGTTCAAACGAGGTAATTTGATCGATAAGTCCGAAGTATTGCGTTCCAAAATACTAGAATTAATATTACAAGATGTTAACAAAGAATGTATTTCAATAATTTCGAAATGTTTCTCATCGAATTTACGACGAATTTCATCCTGGATCTCCATTTCATCGGGATCCGTGATTTCCGAACATAATGATAAATGATTAGATTCAAAACTAGAACAATAACTTTCGAGTTTACTATGCCGGGACATAAATATAGGTATACGCGAGCTATCATTTTTCGCTTCTAAACCAGCAGAGAGACATTCATTTATGTGACTGACCGCCAAGTCGCGTTTTAATTCATAGTTACGACGAGTGCATTTCGACATGTTGAATGAACAAAATCAACAGACGATTGAAGTTAAAAATCGATAATGTATGTCGTAGTAATTGTGTTAATAAGGTGAAGCTAATAAATTACCAGAAATTAGAAGATTTTAACTAATTTTGAGTAAATCGAAATCGAACGTGCGATATTTTTAATGACGAAGATTAAATAAACATTTATACGATGATTTCAAAATTAAAAAATATTAATTTCGATACAATTTCTACAAAGTAATTAATACAAATAAAAATATTTTGTTTCGATTAACACTCACTAGTGCGATATACTAATACGAACTAATAGGTTATTTAGAGTCAAAAGATAACAACATAAAAATCAAGTTATAAATCAGAAATATCGAAGTTGTAAAGTTTCGATAATATGACTGCGACATGCGTGAATCGCTCACCCGATCGGTGTGCGATGGGCGAAACTCCGGCGCAGGGGCGATTCAAAGATGGCGATTGTAAATGAACTAAGGAACGACTCGTATTATACGAACAAATTAAGAATGGGGTTATGTGGCTTACTATTGCGAACAAGCTAATACAATATTGAACAAGTTTTAATTTGAACGGTTTATACACGATTGCATCATCTAACCGCCTTCCAACGTTGAAATTATATGAAATTGTATGATTAAAATAAGAAATATTACGAATAATTGACAAATTATTTTTCGATACATGCGAAGTTTAGGGTTTAAACTTGCTATGTTAATGTATAAATTTTATTAAAATCGATTAGATAACGAGAAAATACGATGGCAAAATGAGCTTTACTATGACGATGTCGACGCGAATTATGACAAGTTTTTTACGATAAATTGAGCAAATTAGCGACATTTTCGACAACTAACTAGGCGCGGTTCGATCACCATTCTATCAGGGAGCTGAGACAATACTCCGACCTCCCAGATAGAAGGCATCCACGGTGAGATGGACCAAAATGTACAATCCCCAATGCTGAGATTGTAACTAACATTATAAGCGGACTGTATTTGCGATTCTATGCGAAGAACGGTAAGTTGGCCAGTGAGAACAAAACTACAACGAGTAGGTCAACTCACCTTGCAAAGATTGAGTTCGAGTCCAAATGGTCGGCGCCGACTGCTTTCTTCGAGAACACAATATTGTTTATAACGAGTAATTTCACCACTCGTGACAACGATGCAGCACTGATGCACTGGTTGGCGATAATTGCGAATATTTTTTCACGAAATGCGAAACGAGTCTCTTGTGAGGTGAATTTTACAACGAACGATTTCGAACTATGTCCGTATACGACGAGCGCAGCGAGTGACTCTCGAAGCAATATCTACCCTCACTGGCACGCGACAAAAAATAATGCTATTTTAAACCGAACGAAAACTATCGCTAATTTAGCAAATACGAATTTACTTTAACTATTTAATGCTAATTAATTAAAAACTTCAAATAAAAAAAGGAAGCGGTTTGTACACTTGCGAAAAACCGAAATGTGTGCTGGGATACATAGTAGAAGTGAAACTTCAACGGACAAGTGGAAGATCGAATCGCAACGGACAAGTGACAAAACGAATCGCAACAAAATTTTACCTTGAAGTTCTACGGGCAGACTGTTAATGTTCTTGTCCAATTTGAAAACGTTGATACTCAATTTTGTAACTCCTATACAATCTATAACACCGCGGTATTTTGTAAGATCATAAATTAATTCAATAGATTTGACTGTCATTTATTCCATTCTGTATAAGATTTATTTAGTGGGTAAATCACATTAAAATATTTTTGTTATTTTGAGATTAAAACCAGTAGTAATGGATTTCATAGCACTGCAAGCATCAGGTGCAGCGGGCTACACTTATAGAGGCCAAATACGGCCTATCGGCGATATAACGACCGCGGGCCTACTGCATTTGCACATGTTTAAGTAGATTACATTTGCATAAACACAAATCCCCTGGTAATGAATCAGTATCGTATGTACCAGTATACTATCGTATATATCACTTACTTTCAGTAATTATTATAATTCCGAAACACATTTCTATGCACAATTAAATATATATAAATTATTAAAAATTACTTGCAAATTTACTTCATCCCCGTCATTATTTAAAGGTCGGACCTATACCCCGCGGCGTCATAAGTCTCCAGGATCAAACTACATCAAAAAATATATTCTTATACTGCTTATGCTACTACTCATAATTACACTACTTATAATTACACTACTCATAATTATACTGCTCATTCTACCCATACAATCTCTCTTCAAGGTATTCATTGCGTATACTAAGACTATCTGCGTATTAATGAATGTTGAAAAAGTTCTTTAAAAAGTAAAAAACGTGTAGTGGCCTGACGAAGCATAATTCAAATCGCAACCTCAGTGGCGCCCTCGGCGGCAGTGCGAAGTGCCGTCGAGCGTTCTAGAATATTCATAAGCTTGCCCTGATTACGCTATATAGCTTCTAATATAATACTTACTCTATTTGTAGTTATTAACCGATTACTAGTACTGTAAATAGAAATCCTACTTGCGGAAAACCTGGATGGATGGTGCCGACTTGGACAGGCCTTGGTCCAGCAGTCAACTGTGATTGGTTCGCAGAATATTTGTTCTATTTTATTGATAGATTACAGCAAACAGGCTGACTGCCCAACTGTGATGGAGAGCTGTTATGTCCTTGCCTAAGAACATTTGCAACACTAAAGGTGCTACTAATGTCTGGCAAATGCCCTACCGCCTTGGCTATGGGTTATTTTATCGCCTCTTACAACGGGACGCCTGGCCGCAAGAATTGGTAGTATTCTTTCTCCGGTCCTTTACGGTGTTCTTTTATAAACACTGACCACAATCTACACATACAAATAAATAAAATTGAAGTGTCTGTTTGTAATATCAAAATAAAAATGTGAAAAAAATTCAAGGGGGATAATTCGGACCAAGAGATTCAGAAAATGCAACTTTTGAATTTTATTAGTAACTTAAGCTACTCTTTTTTCTTTTGTTTTTTTGGATCTGAGAAAAATAATTTCGGATAGTTGAGGTCGCGAGCAGAGCTAGTAATAAATAATAATAGCAGCCCATAAACCTCTGGGCTTAGACGTCCTGAGCTCTTCAGACGGACATCATACACGTGACACTTGTCCAAATCGGCTTGGGTTGCTATAAATAAAATATCAAGCACTTTATAAAGCCATCATAATAACGCTTTGGCTTCTAAATGTCAATGTTATATTTAAATATTAGAACAATGCTTACCCTTTATCACGAACAAAGGGTCGAATAACAAAAGGCACGAAAAATATTAGTAGTTTATTTTTTAAGAAACAGCGCGGAAGGAGACAATCAACGCCTGGTAAAAAATAAATCTCTAAAAAACTCGTACATAACTTAAGGGGCCGGTTCCCACAACAGGTCGACAATGGGGCGCAGACGAAAAAACTTTTCATTGGTAATTACTGATCAATAATGTACTAATGTGTAATGCAATGTTTTGGCATAAATCTTCACGATATGATACGTGACATGGGTTTTTCATAATTTTTCTATGGTTATTTTAAATTAAGAAAAAAATTCAGAACATCAGCTGGAGCTGACGATTGACATGAAACCGTTTTATTCCACCAAATTTTATCAAAACGGGGTAAAAATATGTAGATCTTTATGATGTCTTCAGTTATTAGCTGTTCGACGTTCATGCGCACGCAGGTGACCTGTGTAGCCAAATTTATTCACATACACGTGCTTGCATCTCGAACACGTCACAACACCAATCACAAGATTGTAAGGAATAGCTGCAGGTGGTCGGGCCTTAAGTTCGTCGCCCTTTTTTCTAACTCGGTGCGTCGACGAGATTCAAATCGCACTCTAGAGTGCGAGTGTTGTGACTTTACTTGAAATCTCTAGTCACAGCGCTTCTTCGCTAATATTTCCCATCGATTGGATTCAATATTGCACTTCACCATTTGACGCTTAAGTACATCTTTGAATCGTATTGCCCACCTTGCTTGCGTTTGCCATTTGCAAGTTCTGAGTACATCTTCATAAAACAGAGATAAATAACACAGTTTCATTGCTTTTTTTAAATACTACATTATTTTATTAACAGTAAAATAATAATGCGTCTAAAAAGCACAATTTCGCCCGTAACATCAGTACCGAAAATCTTTAAGGACATTGGCGTTGCTACAAGCTTAAGAAATGTTTTCATACTGAAACTGGTTTACGAGAAGGGGTCGTATTCAGATATGATGTAATTTCAGATTCATTTACAGAGCCTTTTGGATAACATCTGTCCTTCAAAGGTCCATAGTACCACCACTTCCTAAAATGCTCATATGCAGTATAAGTTCTGTTAACGCTTTGCTTATTAAGTAATCTGCAGAGCTCACAGTAACCTGTCTTCGTATCCAATCTATGGACTGTATAATATTTCTTCCAGTAGAAATAGCCGTCATATGTAAACTGGTTTAGAATAGTGTAGTCGATGATTGCTGCTAACTTTTCTGGAGTCATATGCCGAGCGTCCATGTAAGAGCCCGGTGGAAGAAAGCTGAAAATATGGAAAACTCTTTTAATTATTCTATTAAAAACACAGTTGCTTTAATACTTTGAACAGAAAAGCCAAATTAAGCTTTAGATTCTGATTCAAAAGGCCACTTACCAGGAACTGTTGCGTGTGCGTGTAATGTAATAATTAGTAATATTAAAGATAATAATAATACATACAGTGAGTAACGACAACTCGGACCTGACTCCGTGCTTGCCTTAGCCAGTCCGCACGGAGTGGAGATCGCCAGAGCTAAGACTCAAGCTTCTGGGGTGGAAGTGATAAATAGCATAACGTCGAAAGTAGGTTTGGTGAACCTGCAACCTACCTCTTGACACCCCTTAAACACTCACACCCATGTTGACCCTCGTCAGTCTTTGCATTTTTAGGGACCCATAAAGTGAGTGGCGACTCACCGTCTGCTCTTTTTCTATGTTCCTTGAACACTGCAACGGGCAGACGCCATAGTCCCAGATCCCTAGTTCCACTAGCAATTCATCCCAATAGCCCGGTACGCCCTCATTCCCTACAATAATCCTACACTTACATTAAGATTAAATTTATCAAGGGGCCTCTACTTATTTGCCTGCCGATGGCAACACCTAAGCCCTCCAAAAGTCCGGAACTTTTTTATGGGCCGTGGTCTTGAGAGATATTATGAATTTATTTAATTATGGAAGAGTTCCAACAGGCTATCATTCATTAGCAACAATGCTAGTACCATAGAAATTATACTACATGGTGCTAGCATTTTTTTTTTTCAGGCATTTCACCTCTAGAGATAAATTTAAAAATTATGAATAAAATTTAGTAACATATTAAATACAATATTTGATTGTTCGTTTTAAGTTATAAGATCATTATCTACTGCTCATGCAGCTTTTACTTGAATATTATATTCCAGCATACTTAGGAAAATTCTTGATCATACTTTGATATAAAAAGCCTATGTCCTAACCAAAGAAAAAACTTACCTCTTCTTCTTGTGTGATACGGAAAGAAACAGAACTACAAAAACATCTAAGTTTCCTATCCAAATATATCTACCGGTTCTTAAAATAATCGGCATCTGATGTAGTAGTACATTCTTAATTCAAGTTCTGTGATTTTAATAAAAGATATTTATTTTGGCAACTCCAGTTATAATAGCCACCCTTATGTAGATACCGTTATATTTCATTATAAATAATATTAGCTTAATTTAGTGCCTTACTTACTATAGTATTATATTATACTTACTTATTATAGTCGGGTCCATTAAGCAAAATTGGTACAAGGCCATTATTAAAAGCCCTTAAAATTAATTGAGTAACATAATCTTCTGATGTGCTCTTTTCAAAAACTAGATAAAAATAGTAGTCCTCATACTTAATTTTAGAGCATCCTTGCTTTGGACATGTGTTATAACTACAACCAAAAATATCGAACACCAGTCCATGCTGTTTCATAACGAATTGCAATTTCCTTAAAATGGCACTTTTACGAAAGTTCTGTTTACAATTCTCATTTATCATCAAAAGGGCTTTTGGTTTCTTATTCTTTGGTAACGTAATGTTAGAACGCTTTTCCCAAATTGCTGGCCATTCCATTTCTGGTTCAGGAGCTATTATATTATCATTCTCGTCTTTCACGACAATGAACGGTGTTACAATATCTGAATATAGTTTGTAAGACCATGTCCAGTTGAAATAATTATCCAAATATTCGTTGCATATTGTATGTTCATCAGCAGGCATCATTGAATGAAACACGTATATTTGATCTGACAATCTCGTTATCGGCAAGTATTTTTTCTGCCAATTATTAATTCGACTCATATTTAAAACTATAGCGTCAAAATGATTATAACCTTCAGTAAAAAACATCTTGGTCATTGTAATAAAACAATTCACATGAGGGCATTTGTAATATAAGAACATCTGTTGACCTACTTCCAAGTCAATGTTCTTATTTCCTGGATTCGTCCATATCAGTATATACTTCAAATCCTTGACGAATCTCTCCTTTTCAATGATTGGATTGAGATTTGGGAATAGTTTTAGTTGTTTCTGTGTCACATCCATCTTAGTGAAATCTGATAGTGCTGAGTGAAATGAATAGAATGCAAGTACGGCGTACATAAACAAACCACTGAAACTCACAGTAATGAATAATTTTGCAAACGTTTCGGTTTTCGATACAAAACACATTTCAAAAGTCGTTATGTGCAGTGTTGAGGAAACAATGAGAAGGAATGGCAATTCGGTCGTGATAAACAAACAGAATGCGACGACGTCTCATTAGATGACGAAGGTAAACAAAAAATTCTCGGACACGCAAATAAACAATGAAAAATATAATCAATATTGAATACAATGCGTATCTTTGGTCAAGAAAATATTTGTTTGGATGCTGACATTGAGGAGAATGAAAGAAGGCTGGAAGGTTAGAACTCACCTCGCCAAAAAACTTAGTGTAGGTAGTGTAGGTACCTCTGTATTCAGCGAGGTAATGCTGCCAGCGTTCTAGACATACTGCCCAGCGTCTGTCTGGTCGGACTGAACCAATTGCAGTTTCAAGTGTTTTCGCTTTAGTGTAGGTAAATACATACATTTATAAAGAGAATTTCAACGATTAGTTTTATATCAATTTGTATTATTATATAACTTACTTTAGGATTTAATATAATTTTCATATAAAATTAATTGATATAATTTATTTTAGGCTACCCTTTTTTATAATTGTAACCTTTTTATAACCTTTTCAATCGAGTTGAAAGGGAAAGGGAAAGAGTTCTCACCCCCCGTTATACCATCGAGATAAGGACTCCACGTATTCCGCGCGCGCTTATCTCTCCTCCCGTGGGAAGCGTTATAGACAGCCCCACGCAATGAAAGCATGAAGATGCCGTGAAAAGAAAAGTAGTCCCCCTGGCAGCAGACGAGGCTGTTGGGCCACCGCCTGCCAGGGCCAGCAGTGGAGGCTAGGCCCGTGAACCTGGCATTAAGGAGGGGTTTCAGTGGTTGTGTGGTGTGCCAATAGCATATTTATTTCTGGCTAGAAGTGTGAGTACCACCCCGACCTGGCGAATTCCACACACCGTCCGCGACTTCCCCATCGTGCGGTTTATGACTCTCAATCAGGTTTCCCCTCGTATAAATAGTATGAACGTATAATAAGATATAGGAACCGGCCTTAAATAATAATAATGTTACAAGCTACACAGGACTCGAATTAAAATGCCGTTGGAATTACTATAGAGTTTATTAACTGTACAAACACGTATAAAACAGGCACAAATATGACTGAACACAGCCACTACAAACTGCACGGTTCAATAACACGCGCAAAGTCCGTCACCTATATCGCTCATGGAATTTACGTCTTACTTGTATCGTAATCGCCGCTTGACTGCCCCACCCCTCGGTTCGGCATTGTTGTATACTGAACTGTATAATACATCAAAGGATCGCGTTCACTGAGTTAATCCGCACACCTGGCAAGCTTCGACGGAATGCAAAACAAGTACGATAACAATAGGATGTTTTGCTTAATTGTAAATTTTAAACACGAAGTAAACAAAAGAACTCCGAATGCAAGGAACGTAATAAACTGCGTTTTTACGACAGGCTGGTATGCGAATTTTTTTGACGGCATGTAACAATACAATATATATAATAATTTCAGCCCATAAATGTCCCACTGCTGGGCTCGGGCCTCCCATTATAAAGGGAACGGACAGTATACCCGCCACGCTTGTCCAAGGCGGCTTGGCAGGTTTGACACATCGGTTATCTCGATGTGCAGGTTGCATCACGATCTTTTCCTTCACCGTTTTTAGCACGTGGTCATTGTAACAATACAATAGCATTACAAAACTTTATATAACTGTATTGAAGAATTGGAGGCCGACAGCATACTGACTTTAATATATCTTCATATAATAAACTTAACATATTCTTCAATAGTTCTAATATTATAAATAAACCATGATTATAATTATCGCAACGTATAATCTAAATTATTCGAATCCCTTTAAGAGACACATATTGAACTCGCTGATAAATAATCACATCATTCCCTTATAAAATAAATACATAGTGATTTGCATGTGGTCTGTATTGACACGTTTCTTTCGTCACGTGCACGCAAAAGGGGTATACATATTTTTATGGAATACGTAATTCTGTTTGACTTCATACGCGATGTCCATATTTGCCGAAGACTCCACGTCCTACATGCAAAGAGAGTGGCACGTGTCCATTGTTATTCACGATACGATTTATTTTTAAAAAATCGACAGTACTGAATTAGCTGTAAAATATTAACTTATAACTAATGTTTTCAGTTCCCTTTACTTACGTTCTGTTAAATTAATTTACATAACTTTATTAGGTATAGGAATTGTAAATTAAATACCTAACAGTAATTAAATTTTGTAGTTAATTTAGTTTAATGATTTACGTCCACATAATAAATTATTTTTTACACATAACAGAGAGACGTAAAATAAATCCAATTTGTTTATTGAACTCTTTTTCAAAGTGTTAAACTCTGCTTGCATTTTGTGGTTACTTGATTTTTCAATAAAATAAGAATTCACCATCAGTATCATCTTAAGTAATATCAAATCAATCGATTTACAAATTTAAGTACTTGTATAATTTATTAGCATGATATCAGTTATCCTTCAAGATAAATTTAATGATACACGTACAATACGTTGCAGCCGTTCAGTGAACAAAAAAATGTATTTTGTTCCAAAATAACATTGGTGTTAAATGGACACATACGTCGCCTTTAACGAAACAGGTCTTAGCAAATAGAGGGAGACATCGACTGATAGAAAAATTTACTTGAGAGCTTTTTGGCAGCGAACAGACAGACGGATGTCCTTTGAGATTCGGAGAGACATGTTGAAGCATTTTACATAGACGACTATTATATACTTAATAAAAAAGCATGTTAAAATGAGATTTCTTTGCGCAAATAAAATGACGTAAAAGATATAAATTTTGTACAACATGCAGCTGATGGCATAATTATATGATGGGGATATATGTATCAGCCCATAAACTCACTTTACTAGGCACTGATAAGTATCTCCTTTTTAGGCCAAAAAAGGCTGTACTCGCGACGCTACTCCAAGGTGTTTCTTACTTACGGGTATTTTCGATATACAACTTGCTTTTGGATGTGTCACATCCATGTCAGCAGCAGCCGATGATAATTGTAACTAAGTAAAAAAACTGCTTAAATAAAGTAAATTCATTGTCAATATCGAAATAATTAAACACCGCATCAACCGCATATGATTTACGAAAATAATAGATAGGAAAGCTTACGTTCGTAACGAGAATTGCATGCAATTATCGTTACGAACGATGCTTCATCATATTCTTCAAAGAAATTCCGACGCTCTTAAATAATTCGAGGCCTCCTTGTAACTATGTCTATATTATGTAGATATTCTAGCTAATTTACATTGTCATCTTCTTCCATTATGAAATTTAAAGCAGGCAGCATTTTACTCAATGCTAAAATTATTGAATAAACAAATTTCTGTTTAAAATAACAGTGGAACATAAGTAAACACCGGCACTAATAGTCTTGCTATTACCCAAAATGCATAAAAAAGTTCCTTCAAAAGTCCGGTTAAAGTTTAGCGGTGTTTAAACGGCTCAGAATTGCTCGTTAAGTTAATCAACTCATTGTCGTCGATAACCATGGATTATTTTGTGGTCAACAAACACTACAAATTGCCTAAACAGTAAGGTGACCAACTATTTTTTGTTCAAAAAGAGTACACTTTGCAAGTATTGCATAGGTGAAAAAAAAGAAGAAAAAAGACAAAAACTTTATTGTTTCTTTTAAAACATACTTTTCTTCGCAGTGGATTTTTTTGCTAAATAAGGATGTTCGTCTAATCATGTAGCCACATCCGAACAACTTTCATTTTGCATATTGAATTTGACTGTTAAGACCACAGATAATGTTTTTACAGAAAGTTGTGACCTTTCACTGCGCCAAAAATCATTTCCTAGTGAAAATACCCTTTCAACAGCAGCATTAGTGCCTGGACAACATAAGGAATTTTCTACTATTTCTATTATAGTTTTAAATATTTAATTAATATACAAATGAGTACTTTCAGAGTACAGGATTTGAAAATAGTACGGTTTTCAAAAAAAGAGTACAAAACTCAGTAAATGAGTACGGTTGGTCACCTTACTAAACAGTGGTTATTTTATTTTAACAGTCGGTCAAATGTCTATGCACACCACCCTTAATGTTATGAATACTTTCTAAGTTTTTACTTTCTTGCTTCTATATACTTCTATATTCATCACCCAATCAGCAATATTAAACTTGATCAAGAATATAAAAGGCAAACAATAATCGTATAAGAGAACAATTTAGTTCTGATTAAGGTATTTCCAGCTTGATCTTGTTCATCTTGGGTCGGCATTTACCGCCAAATACCTAGAATGCCGGTGAAGCGTCGGATGCCGATTGTTGTGGTCTTCGATTACCTTATACCTAGTTATAAGTATAGTATTGTTTGAGCAATGTACAGTCTAACAACAAAATAAATCACGTAAAACGAACTAAAATATAGTGTCGGAGTCTGTAATTTAGTGATCTAGGAATTAGGCCAAACAGAATGGCGGTGAAACATTGGATGCAGACTGTTGCTGTCTTCGATTAGCTTATACCTAGTTATATATATATATATATATAGTTTAATTCTCGTGCCACGTGGTGAGGAGTGGCGCCTTTTGATTCAATAGTCATTCCATTTGAATTAAAATAAAGAAACTTTCAAAACATATAAGGCATAGCCCACGACGCCGCGTTAACGTAGTCAACGTAGTGTTTCAGCACGGGTGTACAGGACTGAAGATCCTGCCGTGACTGAGGTCGGACCCTAGGTCCTTCGGATTAGCCACCCCAATCCAGTGTATATATTGGTAAAAAAAGTAGCTCGTAATTAATATTATAAGAAGGATGATAATTGTTAATAAAGTCTCATAGTCGGCAAAACCATCTTCTTATATCTCTTCACCTTCTGTGGGAAGGTCTATTCCTGACCTTGAACTCCCATATTAATATGGGAGTTCAAGGTCGGGAATGGACCCTCTCGCACTACTTTTGCGAGGGTTGTTAATCACCCTCTCAAAAATAGTGCGAGTGGCAGCTCATCGCGTTAGACACTACGATCGTTTGCTCCGTTATAGGAAATAGCTACGAACGCTTTCTTATAGAATAACCCGTTTTAAATATAACAAAACAGCATAGCTTAAGTAATATAGAGATTGACAATAAATTAACTTACGTAAAACGATTTGTAATACTTGATTAAAATATAACGACGGAGACTGTAATTTAGTGGTCTAGGAATTGTCCTACGCAGTTTCCGCTATTTACCATGCCAGGAATCAAACCCGGAACTTCTGCGGTGCAGTGAGCTAGGCCGGCAAAGGCCTAGCCCGCTCACCCACAGAGGCCGTCAAATGTAGCATTAAAAACAGTGCATTAATATTTACATTAAAATTCGAAACCACTTATAAGAATTTATATAATATATATAATGTCAGCCCATAAATGTCCCACTGCTGGGCTCAGGCCTCCCATATTAGGGAAACGGACAGTATACCCGCCACGCTTGTCCAAGGCGGCTTGGCAGGTTTGACACATCGGTTATCTCGATGTGCAGGTTGCATCACGATGTTTTCCTTCACCGTTTTTAGCACGTGGTAACTGTAACAATATGCACATTAGATCAGAAAACTGACTAAGAGGTGCATGCGTTCCGGTCAGGATCGAACCCGCGCCCTTCAATGTAGGGGCGCGTGCGCTAACCATTACGCTACCACGACTCCTAAGAATTTAGGAAAAATAAATTTAAAATTCACTTAAAATATTACATTAAAAACAATATTGTTTATATAAAAACAATTTTATCCGTGCAGGAACGGAGAAAGAATACAATTTCCTGCGGCCCGGCGGCCTGTCGTAAGAGGCGACAAAACAACCCACAGCCAGGTGGTAGGGCATTTGCCCGACTGGATGGCTACCACCCCTGGTCTAGAGTATGTCGCCATAACAACCTTGTGTTGTGTTCCGGCATTAGTGACCAGGTTCCAGGCTCCCTAAAGAGAGCATCAGCACATTCGTAGCATTTTTGGTGTTGCAAATGTCCATAGGCGATGGTAACCGCTGTCCATCAAGTGGGCCGTCTGCCTGTCTGCTGATCTCCTGCAATAAAAAAAAAATTGTACTTGGTGGAAGGATTCCTAAAAGACTTTGACTTATTAATATTGTATGTCTTTAAAAACCACGGGCCACAAAAATGCCTGGACTTTGGAGGGCTTGCGTGGGGCCAATGGCGAGGCCTACATGTAGAGGCCCCTTGATAAAAATGTAAATGTGGCGTGACATTGACCAGTGATTGACCCTGTCTACACCATATAATAATGCACCCATTTTTTTTTTGGCCAGGGGAAAACCGTTTGAGGACTAAACTGCGACAGGCACAGAAGCCTGGGGGATGCTCGCGACTCGGTGAGAGTGTGGGATTCGCCAGATCGGGGGTGGCACTAGCGTGCCCGGTCAGAACCGGAGCCACGCTATTGCCACTCCCCAGTTAGGGATACCCACTAAAACCCCTGGGTGTTCCGTCCTGCGCCTTATGCCAGGGCTACGGATGTAGGCTATCCCGTCTCCGCGTGCCCTGGCAGGCGTGGGCCCCGCTCACTGGGCCTCTGTAATAATGCACCCAAGGACAAGCCCCGGCCAGTGTAGGACTATTGTGCGAAATAAGAACAAAAAGTACCGGGCTATTGGGGTGAACTGCTAGTTGTACTAGGGGTCTGAAAATATGGGGACTATGGCGTCTGCCCGTCGCAATGTTCGGGGACCATGGAAAAATATATATATATTGTGACTTATTAATTAGTATTATTTTGACATTTATGTTGTTGTTGTCAGTATGTTTTCATGTTTCATTTATGACTATACTTTATTAAAATTGACTATATTTATATTTGTATGCTCCGATTTGAGCGAAACATATGTATCTACACTATAACTTTTAAATATATGTTATAATTTCTGACTGTTAAACCATGTTTTAAAAATTTAAAAATAAATTTGATTTGAATGAGACAGTGGTTAGGATATGTAAATGAAATATAGAATGGGATAGAGGGTGGCAGAAGAAGGCCGTCGGAATTCTCACTCATCGTATTGTTACAAGTTGGGGCACCTGCATACCTATTATAGACAACGCACATTTACTACCTACCGCAGCGTTTGAGCTAATTACATTGAAAATGTTTTATGACTATCTTATTGACTATCTTTTGTTTACTTTGTGTTTAAAATTCGTAATTATAAGTAGGCCATTGTGTATTGTAATGACTTAGGGTCTATTGTACACTGCCAGGTGTCTCGTATTTAAAATACAAGCTGGTTCTAAGAAATCCTGTAAGCGGTCGAGCTTTGTGTCAAGACATATTTGACAGTATAAAGCAATGCCGCAACGGAAGGGTGCGGCAGTCGAGCGAGGATTACGATACGAGTAAGACGTAGATTCGATGAGCGATATAGTGACGGACTTTGCGCGTGTTTTTGAATCGTGCAGTTTGTACTAGTAGTGTTTAGTTATATTTGTACCTATGTTATCCGTGTTTGTAAAGTTCCAATAAATTATATAGTAATGCCAACGGCATTTTATTTAGAGTCCTGTAGCTCGTAACAGTATGAAACACGAGATTAGCTTAAGGCTAACCGTTTCACACGTATATTCTGTGAGAGCGTGGTATAACACCGGTCAAACCGGCTCAACGACCTGTAATGAAAGAAACATAGCTTTACCATGTCAATTGGGAATTATTCTAGAGTTCCTCGTTGTATTAGAAAGCTTAATAGGATTTTAGGTGTTATTGGATCTCAACGATATTATATTCTTTTTCTTTAAAATTTTGCATCATTTTCTTGTTCTATAAAAGTTATGATTGGTATAAAATCTTACTAGTGAGATCGCCAACTTTGCCTTATTATAGTCTGATGTTGCGAGCTTTCTGACTCTCATAAGAATAATGTGGATTTTATATATGTAGGAATCGTATTTGTTATTATAAAGTAACCATATGACAGAATTAGTCAAATGTAGTAATCGGATGTCGTATAACCGGGTGTCAACGTAGAAGCATTTATTATCAAATTAATGGATGTCGGAAATGGAATAACCGGAAGTTGGAAATTATATAGTTATTTGAAGGAAGAGAAACTAAAGTGGCGCCATAGCATTACTGGATATTGTCGCTGCAGCGCGCTTCGAGGAGCTTATAAATACTGGGTGTTCGGGCAGAGGAGGAGCAGTCTTAAACCGACAGTCTACGAGTCTACAACCGACGGGCTACAACCGTCATTCTACGTTCATCGGTTGAACAGAGAGGAAGCCGAGGAGAGGAAGAGGTTGGACAAGAGACGCATAGTATATTGTGGTCGATAATTACTTTTCGATAATCGCAGCATTCTTTGAGGGCAGACTGCTCCTCGACACCTGACAAGCGTGGAGACAACTCTTGGAGTTGTCCTAATATTTCTGTGTATTATTGTGCTGTATTTAATATTGTAATTGTAATAATTCTAGTGTAATAAACTTTGATTATAACATGTCAGATTATTATTGTATTATATGTGTGTGTGTGTGTGTGTGTGTGTGTGTGTGTGTGTGTGTATTATTATTAAATAAATAATTTGTTGAATTAAAATGGCTTGTCCACGTTTTCCTTTCGTGTCTAAGAGAGTCGTGCCGCTGCCTGTACTCAAGTCGCGTATGAAAGAAAATTAGACTTTTTAAACTTCCTTTCGCAACTTCGATTTTAACTCATTCCTCCAAAGTTTCTCTCTTCGTCTCAGGTGGGCTGCATGCTTATTACCCGCAGCTATTTTATGAAGTCTCTAAATGATGTGCAACTGGTGAAGTTTAAAACCGAACTCACTTTCTACCTACAAAGCTACTACTTCATTTGGGATTGTTTTATTGATTTTTGACGCAGATGTAGCATTAGATTTAATGTGTTATTAATGTATAATGTAATTATTTATTAATGACGTTAAATAAGATGCTTTTGGCCACAGTATATAACTATAACATTGCCAAATGAAGCCCAAGTATGAGTATTATTACTGATATATTTGTAACTTTTTTATTTTATTTTTTTAATGCAGGAGTTCAGCCAGCAGGCAGGCGGCCCACTTAATGGAAAACGGTTAACATTGCCTATAGACATTTGCAACACCAAAGGTGCCGCTGCTCTCTTAAGGGAGACTGGAACCTGGTTACTAATTCCGGAGCACAACTCAAGGTTGTTATGGCGACATACTTTAGACCAGGGGTGGTAGCCATCTAATCGGGAAAATACCCTACCACCTGGCTGTGGGTTGTTTAGTCGCCTCTTATGATAGGCCGCCCGGCCGCAGGAGATTGTATTCTTTCTCCGTTCCTGCACGGATAAACTAAACTTTTCACATATCAATCATTATTGGTGGTAAGACATTGGCCTTATTGCAATGATCATTTTTGTATTAACAGAAAATAGTTAAGCATTCTCATATCTAAGAGCAGGGATCCAATGGGGATTGTTCACAAAAAAATACCCTCTGATTTTATATTTTTATTACGTAAAATAGGGTAGTTTAAGATACTAATTCGAATATTTTTGTATTTTAAGCGTCAAAATTATTTCTCCGATGACGTCATAAGGGACAAGTTTACATTGATTTCTTTGTCTAGAAAACAAAAATAATAAAAGTAAGTTTTATCTATATATAATCATAATATTCTGTGCTACTATTTAAATGTCACTGTCATTACTACATTACTGTCATTATTACGTATCGTCATCATTTTAGTGTCTTTTGTCGCTAGGCTTATAATTTTTCGTGTTCAACCATTATTATTTTCTAAAGTTATCGTAAAAAAAATTTAAGTGGTCTATAGGGAAAATCCATGTTACAGAACTTAAATCAAATAATGTACCTACAGCTAGAATTTTTTTACACCTGAAGCAGACAAACAGGCAGACGGCCCACCTGATTGGAATTAGTAAGGTCAAATAAAGGTCAAACGCATTTCTTACAAAATACAAGAAGATCGTACGTTTTTTGGAATTTTAAATAGACAGAAATGATTAGGGACACTATTCCTCGAAATGGTTTTTCAAATAGCTAGAATTGAAAAAAAGGGAACAATCCTAATTCTGCTATTATTATCTCGTCAAAATCGCTGGACACTATTGTCTCAATAGGTCTGTCCGAGTTCACTATTCTGTTAATCCCCGTGACGTACCTGTGGCAATCCACTCTGTCTCTATAAATATCTATAAGCGAAAACTCGCAAAATAGATGTTAAAAATATTGGACGCTTATAAATATTCAAGTCGAATAACGCTTCTGGTAATAACAATAAAATAATGGTAATATTATCAATATTTTCACTATTATTCCTCCGCGACGATATTGAAAAGATATTGTAGATTTAGTAGAATACATTTTTTTGATACTATAGCAACGGAATCGCACTTTGAACATCTTTGCAACGTCAAAATATTGAAATAGCCGATTTGGGCCCCAAAAAATCGCCTATACATATCAAAACTCTCCGTCGTTCTATTTTTGTCACCAAGTATCGAATTCAATTGTAAATCTAAACCATTCTCGAATCCACGTCAATATACACATAAACTTTCATCAAAATTGATCAAGCCGTTTAGGTAGAGTTCAGTGACACACGAACAGAAACTCTTTATTTATTTATGTAATTACTTCCCACAAAAATAAAGGTAATGGATTATAAAATTAGACCATATAATCAAAGTGGGAAAGACACGATCCCGAACTAGGTTAAACCCTGTCCCTCGCCTCCCTAAGTACTATCAAAATTACCACCACCATTGAACAGAATATTATACTAAATTATTACAAGAATACATTAAGATGTGTGATTTAGCTAATTTTCTTCCTGTAGCTGTCTGCAAGAAATCGCTTTTAGCTCTTTGTGCATAATTAAATATAGTTTTACAACCTTACGTACTCAAACTCAATATGAATAAGACCATAAGTCTGCTAGTTCATTCTTGTATTAGTACAAAAAAGTGTTATGTATATACTATCTCTATCCTACATATCTATATTCTACATCGCCATTTTACCACCGCACTGCTCGCCGGCGAATGGGAGTTCATCCACACTTCCTCGACACCTGGAAGTTATTCACTGTACGTGGCGCTCGCTCTTTTATGCCATATATGAGCAAGCTGTGGAATGAGCTCCCTCTCGCGGTTTTCCAAGAGCGCTACAATATGGGGCTCTTCAAAAATGGCGTAAACAGATTTTTGAAGTCTCAACGAGGTAGGCAACGCATCGGCTCCCTTAGTGATCCAGATGTCCATGGACGACGGTAGCCACTTGCCATCAAGTGGACCCGTCTGCCTGTTTGCCTATACGCAAACATAAAAAAAACTATCTATCTAATTTTGAACTTTGACTATCTTGAGTTTCACACCTGTAAATCGAGTACAATGGTTCTCATTTTAGGCAAATATAATGTTGTAAACTGTAAAAAGGCATTAAATGCACACTGTAGGAGATGTAGGTGCTGAGCCATGCAATAAATCCTCGAAACATCTTCGCATCGCGGACCAATTAGTACAAGATGTTACCGCGCAGCCATCGTCGGTCGATATTATGCAATACTGAATATTTTATTCTATGGCATAAAGAACGACATCCAAAGCACAAAAGGAAATAGAAGCTGATAGTCTAGATATAACAACAATGTCTGTTGAAGAGCGAATTTAAGTATCTATATATTTCGTCGCGGAAGGCCACGATACACCTTCCATGATCAAATTGATCGTGTACTAGCAGAAGGTGATGCCAGGAGCCTTAAGAATAGACGAGCGTGCATTACAAGAGCTATGAATGTCAAAGAAGCAAGTGAGGTGTGTAAGAATAAGCCTGAATGGCGCTCTGTTGTTCGTCCCTACCCCGCAAGGGACCTGGCGTGAAGTTATGTATGTATATATATATTTCCTTCAAGATCCCAGTCACCCCAAACTTACGTGATTTTAGGAAAGATGAAATTTTTAGGATCGGTAGTTTAACATAAACTTACAAAGGAAAAGGAGGTAGCAGGTATCAAAAGAGGAAAAAACCATGCTAACTTACGTCAAAGTGGCAACGCTAGTTTTTACATATGTCATATTGTTATAAACAATGATATATAGTTGCCAGACACTTCCTGTGGCCCATATAGTACATATCTTTTCAATGCCTTGTTATAAAACAGTGAAGGGTAAACTGCGACGAAATCTACATAACTATCAATGTGTTATCGATGTGCGAACCCCGCCAATCTGCCTTGAATATACATGGATACGCTCCACATTATCATTCATATTCTTAGTGAAGACGCCGGACCCCAACAGTGGGAGGTTAATATTATTTCTATTATTTTTTTAAACAAAATTGTCTTTTCTGCATAAACTGCTTAGAACGCGGAAAAGCGACGAGTCTAGTTTTTAACGAATATCATGAAAGCGTTAATTGCTCTTGCAGTAATTAATATGATTTAAAGATCTGTGAAAAATTAAAATACTTACTTGTCTGCATACTTAACTAGCATCTGCCCGCCACTTTATCTACGTTGAACAGGTAAGAAAGATTATAGTTATAAACCTATTTCAAAAAGGAGATTCTCAATTCGTCTATATATGTTATTTATTTATTTACCCAATTTAAATTCAAGACTGATTTCCGGTTGTTTTTCTTTTAATCGAAAGGTTATTCTCCGTAATTGCTCCCATCCTCACCATATCAGTATCTGATGATGGGATTTCAAGGAATTAAAGAAACTCGCGAAAATTGTTAGCCAACTTCTTCGTAATACGATATCTCCGTCAATTGTAAACCAATTTTCAAGTTTTTCCTTTACTCGTAAGTGTCGTCGTCGTATACTCCCAAGGCAGTCCCATGGTCACCAAGACAGGTTCTAATGAGTGGATCGGATCCCAGGGCTGTCGACCAATATCTCAATTAAAGAACACCGTGCGCTTAAATTCTTGGAAACAATAATTTATACGCATGTAACTGTTACATTTTCTATAGGCGCTACATTTTTTATATTCCTACTCAGCGATTTCTTAATCAATTGTGGATCGATTTTGATTTTTTTTCCTTTGTTCTTAAGTATGTATACTCCCGACGCGGCTCCATCGTCACCAAGTCAAGAGAAATCGGGAGCAACCCTTGTTTAAGAGCATATACAACGAAGAGCGAGATGGCAAATTGGTATACGCCTGCCAGTTGTGAAATTTCTACAAGTGCTTAATATATTGTTTCTAAATTAAACTGAAGTATTGCGCAACTGGAAATAATATTTTTTTAACAAAATCAAAACCCAAAAGAACACTAAAAACCAAAAAGTAATTATTTTACCCACTCCTTTCTACAACATTTCGAAGTCGGTGCCAATTAAAACATAAAAAATCAACAACAAATTTACAAAATATAGTTTTTTTATGTTTTACATAATGTGCTGACTGAAGAAACGAACCTACTCACAAATGTCTATTAAAAACCTAATCATAGTCTCAGACGAAGAAAATAGGTAGACTGAACCTCGAGCTCTCAGAGTGAAGCCGGCTGAAGGAAACAGATTTTAGCGCAGGACGCCGTTTGCGCCTTGAGATTGTTACGAGAATAATCGTATTTTATTGCATAGTTCAGCAGACAGGCAGACCCAAAGCAAAAGTGGTTATCATCATGCCTATGAACATTTATAACACCAAAGGGGCTTCAAATAAGTTGCTGCTCTCTTAAGGGAGACTGGGACTAGGCCACTAATGCCGGAACATATCTAAGGATGTTATAGCAGCATACTCTAGACCAGGGGTGATTAGCCATCCAGATGTGCAAATACCCTACTACCTGGTTGTGGGTTGCTTTGTCGCCTCCTACAACAGGCGCCCGGCCACAGAAATCGGTATCGTTTCTCCGTTCCTGCACGGTTAAAACTCTAGTATGGATAAAGGTCAGATTTCGGTCGAAGGGGCAGGCCCCAGAAATGAGATAATATACGTAGCAATGGTTTCTGTTCAAGGGTTTCCGAATACTGCGTGAAGTGGAGAAGAAAAAGTGGGAAAAAACAAACCCAGGGCGACAAGGTGAACGCTCTAAATGCAACCGGGATTTAACAGGCCAATGATGATGAAAGGTGGAATAGTTTCTAGTGACATTACTTTTACCCACACAGACACAAACCACACGTACCTTTAGTACATAAGTTTGTAAAAAGATGATTTACTTCATTGACGCTTTTATTCACGTACGCTCCTTGTATAGTTCTATTATTCTATACGTTTATTTGTCTTAAATTACAGTGAATATTTTTTTATTGCATCATTTAACGGCCGTTCCAAAACTATCAGAATACGTGTGATTGTTCAACCAGTCCATCCAAACAGTGAATCGAACCACAAGACTATCTGGTTGATGCATTGCCGGCATTGTGTTGGTCTTGGGCTGATGGGACAAAGGTGTCTTGCTCGCCATAACATAGATTACGTGTGCGGTCGAACTCCCCGTTCATGATTGTTTGTGCCTAGATATACGGGCTTGAAATTCAGCGAACTAAGCGGAACATAAACCAGAACATATTTATTATATACCATAGCCTACCACGCCGCGCGCCGCGGGTCAACCTCTAGTGCGTGTCTTTTGTTTAATGGGCAGGCGGTACAGGTTACATTGTAATAATTGTTTATGTGTTTGCTCCCAGCAGATTAACTTTATTATATATCGCAAACTATACCATCCCCCGTCTATCTGTAAACTACATTAATGACAAACTTGACAAAAATGACAAAATAGATAACATGGACCAAGTGGACTAAGTGGACCCAGTGAACCAGTGGACCAAGTAGACCCTATGAACCAAGTGGACCCAGTGGACCAGGTGGACCCAGTGGACTCAGTGGACTCAGTAGAACCAGAGAAATCAATGGGACCAGTTGACTCAGTGGACCCAGTGGACCAAGTGGACACAGTGGAAGAACAATTTTTGATTTTGTCAAGTGAGTGAGTGAAGGTTATTCCTAATCTTCACATAAATCTATTCCAAAATCTTTTCGATTGTTCGGGATAAAATGTATCTCTTGGTCACCCTCAATATTAAAATTATATATGTATCGAGTTTCAGCTAAATCGGTCTAATAGTCTTTCCATAAAAGGATAACAAACTGAGAGACAAATATATTTTTATCCTGGAAACTGTCCCAATTTTCGGGATAAAAAGTATCCAATGTTCATCCGCGGGATCGAAAACATGTATATACTGAGTTTCAGCCAAATCGGTACAGTATTTTTTTTATGAAAACGTAACAGACAGACAGACAAAGTTACTTTCGCATTTATAATATTAATAGGGATTTAAAAACCTTCAATACGGGCGATAAATGATGTAAAACACATTTACAAGGGACGACCTTTTGAATGTATGAATGAATGAATCTTTATTTTTAAACTACAAATATATGTATAATATCATCATAAGATTCTTGTTACGAATTCAAACGACATATTAGAATAGAACAGAACAGAATAGTATATCAATCAAGCTTTATTTGTAAGAATGTAGTTTATACAGGTGTTACATGATTGTAGATGCACAATACATTCTACCACATAGTGGTGTACAAAATTAATTAAATCAAATTTAAAATTATATTAACATAAATATTCTAATTAAAAAAAGTCTATATACTTTATGGTACAATAAAATTCATGTAACAACAGACAAAAGCACTTTAGCAATAGGTACAAATGGCGGCCTTATCCATAAGAATTCTAAGAATGGCATAATATTCGAAAAACATTTAAATTATCATATACATATAGACATATTTATATACAAACATACACAAATACATAGAATGGTTATAGTTTCATTAACCGTTTTCTGAATTCACAAATATAATATTCATTTCTGATTACTCTATGTGGTGCCTTATCAATTTTCACTGCTACTTTCCGACATTTCTTATGACACATACATGTATGCAACAATATTTTCCCGTATATCTCATAAGATCTGTTCTAGAGAATGTTGTACCAAGTATATCAATCTGTCCATTGACACCTGCATTATTCACGCTTTAAGGGGATACAGTTCAGAGCGTAACATTGGTTCAGGAGCTGAATCTATGTAATATTAAAGTACATGGATAATCTTGTTGCACAGCAACCATGACATGACATTGACTTGCTTATAAATTATGAGGTCTTCAATGCGTGTTCATACTGAGACATGCTGGATATCTAAGATGTAATTTTTCTTGAATATTCTACCACACATCATCAGTCTATACTCTTTTGGTACTAATAGTTTTAATAAAAGATGTTTTATAGTCTTCAGTGGCTTTATTTTGCTTTGTTTATAATACATTTTTGGTTTCTTATTTTAACAATTTTTACTAATAACATACATACATAACTTCACGCCTGGTCCCTTGCGGGGAAGGCACGAACAACAGAGCGCCATACAGGCTTATTCTTACACACCTCACTTGCTTCGTTGACATTCATAGCTCTTGTCATGCACACTCGTTTGTTCTTAAGGTTAATAACTAATTTGCATCGAAATTAACGCAGAATGGACCTGTCGGTGCAGCAGTGTGGATCCCCAAATTCAAAATCATACTAAATTTCAAAATCCCTTCCCCCAGTTCCACTTATACAGGTGAATCAATCGCTTTATTGGAAGCTATCCTTTACATCTAATCACACAGCATAAGCAAATCTATCGTTGCCACTGATTCCTTAAGTTGTCTGCAAGATATTGTTAAGCTGCCCTTTCATGCTAAAGACAACTGGGCAATAACCATCAAGATTAAAGAAGCTCTTCTCCGCTGCCACAACTCTGGTCTTGATTTAATACTAGTATGGGTTCCTAGTCACTGCGGAATCGGCGGCAACGAGATTGCTGACTGCTGTGCCAAGGAAGCTGTCTCTAGAGGTACCAGCAAGTATAATAAGTACTTTCCTCGGGATTTACGCGCTCTTGCCAAGCCCCAAATGTTTAAATCTTGGAGTGATCTATGGCAAAGATCTCGACAGATTATCGGGAAGCACTATGGTGATCTCCAACCGGTCCTATGTTCAAGACCTTGGTTTTTTGAGCACTGAAAATTACCTAAAAAGGATATCTCTGCAATTATTCGTCTCAGGCTAGGTCACTGTTGCTCACCGGTCTTCATAGCCAAAATTAGGATTCGAGACCACTCGATCTGTGAATGCGGTTTAGCTGAAGGATCACTCCATCACATTTTCTTTGACTGTCCCAAAATAATTACCCCCATGTATGACATGTTACCTAAAGATTTTCCTCGCCCTATTAACTTGAACTTTCTCCTCACCTTGGCAAACAAATCTCATGTATATGTATTATGTAAATTTATATCTACTAGCAATATTTATATTTAGTTTAGACAGTCTAACCTATATGTTTTGTTTTGTCCACAGGTCTACAGAAAACCTTAACTATAATATCTACCGATATTTTTTTTTTCTTTTTACAAATAGCTCAATTTGCTTTTTTATGTTCACCTGTCATTTTTTATATACATATGTATCCACAGTTTTTAACTGTGACATTGGCAAAATCAATGCCAAAGGCGTTGGGGCCAACACTTCAAGAATATAATAGAAATAACTAATAACATCTATTCATAAGGCTCTCCGTACAACAACCGAGAGTGTTTGTGGGTGTTTAATACAGGAATATGACGGTTGACGCGCCTGTCAAACTCTGCACTGCTAATGACGTTAACACGGACGTTCTGTTTTTTATAAAAACTACTAAGGTGTTCACGTTTTATTTTAATGTCAGGATTTCAAATAGGTACTGACTGAAAAGTATATACTACTCAGACAGTTATTTTGAAACAATGCTTTTTTTATTATAGGATTATTAACTTAACTAAATTCTTCTAATACATAAAAATCTCGTGTCACGGTAGGTATGTAGTCGAACACCTCCGAAACAGCTTAACTGATCCTAATATTTTTGAAATGAAACTTCTTTAGAATTGTTGTCCTTAAAGACATAAATCTACAGGACCAAGCCTGTGAGAGATTGAGATAGAATACATTATATTTAATCATTTCTCATACAGATAGAGTTATAAATCTTTTGAAGTTATTCATCAATATTTCAAATTGCGTGTTTTAAAGCTTCAATATATTATAACGATATAATATATGAAATGTAACGTCACGTACTTTAGAATCCCCCCTACCCCTTGTGTTTTACTTATACTGCGTGTGAACTGCAATCACACAAATTTTTTTGTATAACTGTTAGGTATAAGAATAGCACGTAAAGTATTTGTCACCCTCCTATGGTATTTTTTATACATGCAGGAACGGAGAAAGAATACAATTTTCTGCGGTCGAGCGGCCTGACGTAAGGCGACAAAACAACCCACAAGCAGGTAGTATGCCATTTGCCCGACTGGATGGCTACCACCCCTGGTCTATAGCATGCCGCCATATAAATCTTGTGTTGTGTTCCGTGCATTAGTGACCAAGTTGCAGTCTCTTATAAGAGCAGTAGCACATTTGTAGCACCTTTGGAGTTGCAAATGTCCATAGGCGATGGTAACCGCTTTCCATCAAGTGAACCGTCTGCCGATCTGCTGAACTCCTACAATAAAAAAATCATGGCAGAACAGCGTTTGGCGGATTAGTCAGTACATAAATAAATTTTATTTATTAAAAATTATTACGTATCATCAAAAACTTCCTTTTACTTTCATACCGGATAACACTCCAACAATATTTTTATTTTATTACTATCACAGCAGTGATTACTTAATACGAAAATACCTCTACTAAAATATCCTTTCGAAATACAAAATTCCGAGATGAAAAGGCTCTGTGGGGTTCTCGAGGCCAGACGCGGTGCACTTGAAAACTTGCTTTTTCCACGTAATGCCTTTGAGGAAATTAAATAAACTGCAACACCGCATCATAAGCATACTTATGGGATACTGCGAGACGCGGTGCAGATCCACAACACATACGTCACCATTATCTATTATTATTGCGAAGCAGGCAATCAGCAGATGGCCCAGCTCATGGAAAGTGGTTACCATTGCCAATAGAAGTTTGCAACACCAGGAGTGAAGCCAACGTATTGTTAGCCTTTAGTATAGGCCTGGGTAGGAGGGGTGGAATAAAGCAGATGGCATGGACACGAGGGTTGGGACAGAAGTGATGATAAGGTAATGGAATAGGGAGACGGGATAGGTGGAGGGGGAAGTGGGCTATCGGAACTGTCACTCATCGTATGAAACACGATTAGCCCAAGACGAACGGTTTCACGTCAAAATGGGGCTGTCCACAAATTATTTCACGCGAATTTTATGAAGCGCGAAATTCATAAGTAAAGCAAAAAATTTGTACCCGTTTTTACGAAAATTGCGCGGGCGGAGTAATATGAAATTTTGCACACTTATAGTTTGTAGAAATGCAATTTAATCATAGCCTTAAAACTTTTCCAAAACTTTTGACTAATTAATCAGCAAAATTCGAATCAGTCAGGTATTTTTATCATCATTTAAATGCAATTAAAATAATGCATGACTTGTAAACAATGCATGAACTAAATATTTCAAAAAAAGTCATTGTCATTTAATCAGGTTGGTAAGTTAGAAGTATAGGAATACAAGATACTTTTGCATAGGATGGGAAGCGAATGAATGGACAGTGACCAAAAAAAATAAATTAAAACATCGTATATCTTATCACGTGACAATGGAAACGGTGATTTGATAAGGTAATGCAAGGATGCTGTGCATACCTCCTACCTTGGATAAAGAATATCATGCTTTCATGCTACCACTTCCTCTTATATGTAAGCAAATACGATTTGAGCTGAAATGTTTCGAGGTAATGCTATATCACACTCTGATCCTGTGGAAACGATGGAGCAATAATACCCTGTCAGAGAAATGAAGTAAGTTTCTATACAATAAACCCTTTCTACTATTTTGAAATATAAACTTGAAAACTCTTTTGATGTATGTTGATTGTTTAAGAACCTCCGAATTTACTATTTATTTAATTGCCGTAAATTCCGGCTGGATTGTATGTATATCCATAGGTCGCTGGTTCATATCCGGTTTGAAGGACCATATTTCAAATGGTTAGTTCAGCAAACTGTAATTTTCTTAGCTGGTGTATGCGCGTACATCTATATAAAAGAAAACTGCACTTCACTTGGACTATATTTTGTATTAATTTAATAGCAAATAATATTTCACATCAACAGTTCAATAACAACTGAATATATTCTTAGACACATGGTTTTATTATAAAATAATTAGACTTCCATACAGCCAGTGTCTATATAGGTATTCTACAGTAGCAGATAAAGAAAGTCACCCACTCTGGTGCGGCCACCTCTTTGGAAACCGGCTAGTAATGAGAGGCAGAAATGTATGTTACCTCCACCGGGTCGAGATAGAAGGAGTAAGACCAGAAATGCTGATTTAACATCCGTAACTATGACAGGCGTGCCAATAGTCTCATAATAAGGGATGTCTAAGAACCCGCGATTTGAAGAAAAATCCATAGGAAAACCGTCTTAGAATTCTGAAGCGGACGCTCCAAACACAACCGAGGTTTAAAGCTAGGATTATCATAAACTTTTTTTAAATTACTAAATTAATATTAACACTGCACTCATAGTCATTAAGTATTAACAAATCTGTTATACATAAAGCAACACATTAATACACTAATTATAACAATGCCTTGTTGAAATAAATGTAAAAGTGGTTTAAAATAAACATTATATTGTAGTGAAAGATTGTATTTGAATTATTTTCTTCAATATAAACAGATGGGAAGCAAAACAATGGAAATGTTTCAGTGACCGTTTTGTGTCTGTGTGGTGACAATGTGTCAAAGTGCAACTATCATCGTCGCTTTGTTGATTTTTGTGAGTAATTTTTTTTGCTATACCCTGAAAAAGTATGGCAAGAACAAGAAAAATTACAAGTAAAAATACTAATTGTCGAATAAAAAAAGTAATTACGAAGATCTCTTAAATCAAAATAAGCAGATAGCACTGGTCAAAGTTCAAAAGTTATCAATATCTGAACAAGGTGCCCGAAGTAACACTTTAGGAGATTACTCAAATTGCTAGATGTGTTGGTAGTTAATACGTGATCATAAAATTCCACTTTATTTTGATATTGCCGCCATCACTGTCATATTTGTAACAAAATTTGCTAAAGCTGCTGCTTTAGGTCCCCTAAATTTTGCCAAGTAATTTAAATTATGGTAAAATTCCTGTTCTTTAAATTTTCGGTGTTCTATTGAGGTCATCTTTCAATAATAACAGCCCTTAAATATCCCATTGCTGGGCTTGGGCCTCTCATTTTAGGGGAACGGACAGTATAACCGCCACACTTGGCACATCAGTTATTCGATGTGCAAGTTGCACCATGATGTTTCCCTTCACCGTTGTTAGCACGTGGTAATTGTAACAATGCATATTAGGGCAGAAAACTGCCTAAGTAGTCCATGCGTTCCGGCCAGGATCAAACCCACGGCCATTGAGTTCGGGACGCGTGCGCTAACAATTATGCTACCAGGACTACCTTTCAAAGCAACTCACAAATATACTAACAACAGAGACATTCAGACATTTGTTTTACAGACACTACAATTATATTTATTGGCAGAGATTTTTTAACTACCTACTTAATAACAATTAAGATACCTGAATATTACAGTACCCAATTACATATCTATAAATTCATGTATGTACGTAGGTTTATTTTTATTTCAGACGAAAACAACAGGCGAACCAGCGGAAGAAAAACCCTCATTCACGGACAATTACTTCTATCCCCCTTCAACGCTCAACTTCCACGACCTCTACTCCAACAGCCTAGCTCTCCTTTCTGAGGAGGCAACAGGCAACCCACCTCTTAAAGACGATGACTTTCACCTCAACAATGAGCCCTCAGAATCCACACCTGTTACAACGCCCGGGTATAACAATTCGTCTTCTGATGATAGAATTATTAGAGCAACAAAATCTACCAATAATATTGTATATTCTGAAGACTCTATAAAAGTGTTACCAGTAAAACAAAGAGGTGTATTGGATCTGCTTTTCCCAACATCAAGAGTGCGAGGGTTTAAAAGTGTTTTTGATGCATTCAGGAAGATCCTTTCACATACATTCCGATGATTTTGTACGTTGATATATTTTAGTAGATTGGCTTGGTTTTATTGTTTCTAGATGTCTTTGTGAAATAAATATCTACCCGTTAATTTTTGCTTTTTAATGACTTAAATAGATAAACTGCTAAGACCATAGAACAAGGACAGAATTATGAGTGCTATCGGTTAGTAAAAAATCGTAAATCTGAAAAGACTCTAAAGCAGGGTTTTTGTGCGTTGATATATTTTTCAGCTCGTTCTTATTGTTTCCAAATATCTTGATGAAATATATAATAATATTATACGTTTTTGCTTTTTTCATAACTTAAAGAGCTAAACTGCTAAGACCATAGAAGGTACGGATATGAGTGTTAATCGCCCAACAAAAAATAGTAACTCTGAAAAGATTCTAAAGCAGTGTCTACAGCAATAAAATCTTGCTTAAAAAAATATATATACACAATGTTTCGCAAGGCCATTCTTCCTCTGCACCGGGTTCCTAAATAAATGCAGTGTTACATACAATCCTATACGACTTAATGGCGACGATGATGATTGATAAATGCTTTTGCTCTCGCTTTTTAATTTATAAATTTAATTGAACTTTAAATTATTAAGTAATTTGGTCTAAAAATATTTTTGTTTCTTAATACTATTTATTTGGTTTACGTTTTTGTGACAATCTTTTTTAAACACATCAGTACCATCACCATGAAGTTCCAAAATGCGACGGTTGCGTCTTTTGAGTCACGTAGTTTTTCAGTTCTTACTACTGATTCTCACCATATTGAGACAAAGTCTAAAGAACAATTTTCTCAATACAGCGATGTGACGTTTCAAATATTTTTCTCTATAATTTGGTTAACTTAATTATTTATATTTTATAAATTAACTATTTCATCATAAAATTATATGACCATTTTAATTACAGAGATCGTAAAAAATGTTGTTTAGAATTTTATTTTTAATTATACCTTTAATATTAAAAATGAGAAAAGAATGAAAAAATGCTATTTAGAAAAAAAAGATTTGTCAGAAGTGGGATTCGAACCCACGCCCTCATAGAGGACCAGAACAACTCGTACCTGAGTAACAGGCAAGGGTAACCTTGAGTCTGGCGCCTTAGACCGCTCGGCCATCCTGACAGTTGAAAACGCTGTCGAAATAGTACTTCAATTATTATTATATCCATAGCATATATCCATATACACAACGCATTACATTTCTATTGAGTATAATAATTCCTAATTATATATGTATGCTTTGTATTCGAATATGTATTTATACGTGTGTGTATACTTATAATTTCTCATTATTGCACCAAGGTCATAATTAAAAATCTATCAACTCCGGCCAAGGATAGCCTGGAAGAGATAGCTTTCTAGCGATAAAGCCGCCCATTGTACTATCTCTAGTATTTTTCTAATTCTGTTTATATATGCTTTGGTGTACAATAAAGAGTTAAAAGTAACCAATGCAAACCAAACAATAATACTTACATCATTTCTTCATTGATATGTTTGTTCAGTATTCACATAAAAACTACTGTGCCGATTTCCATGCGTTTCTAGTTAATCGATATCAAATTGTCAGACTTAAAATTTTCGGTACTTTTTATCCCGGGAATCCCGCAGGAATTTTCCTAGTAGTGGTTTAAAGTAGACAAAATGAAAATAAATTTGGTTCCAATGCAATTTTTTCGCTTTGTTTGTTTCTATGTTTATTGGACATCTTTAGTAGAATATTTGTTGTTGTTAAAGCCTTTAGTTATTATTATTTATACCAGATTAACAAGGGAATTTCCGGGATTAATTTATTTTAATACTAAAAAATTATTGCCCCGCTGGAAATATCTTTTTGATTTTCAATTTTGCAAAACAACTTTAATCTATATTACTTATCCAACATGGACGAAGTTGCGGGCGAATTTTAGTAATTTATAGAAATATTAATTTTACTAAATTATTATAATGCAATGTCTAGTGCAGCGCAGCTACTGTGAGTATGTGAGCAACACAAAGGCGAACAGATGTCGTCGATGGTTGTGCCCGAATTACGAATTTACCGGACAAATTATTTGTTGTATATTTATTGCCTTAGAAGAAGAATATTATATTTTTCCATGTATGCATATACATATGTATAATATACATACATACATATAAATTGTACAATATATAATACATAGAATTTTTGTATTAAAAAACAATTCCGACTTGAAATGCATATAGTATAAAAATAAAAAATCGACTTTAAGAATAACTCAAAAGCTAAAAATAAATATTTTATACATCTTGAATTCGGTGCGAAGTAAAACATAAAAATTACTTATAAAAAAAATCTTGTTTAGTTATGTTTTGCTTGACACCAACTTCAAGATGCTGTAGGAAATATTTATATTTTGCTTTTTTTTGCTCTTAAAGTATAGATATTCTTTTAAAGTTATTTTTACTTATTTTCTACTTTTTAGTTACGCAAACACTTGAATAGCTTTATGGAATAAAAATATATGAAACACATTGTACGTGCCTGTAATGAGGGTTACTCTCAATTTCCCTGGGATCCACTCATCAGATCCCGACTTGGTGAAAACGACCACCTTTATTGAAAAAATCGGTCCATAATTAATGGAGAAATCGCGAAACAAACATACAAAAATATAATCAGATTGAGAACTTCCTCTTTTTGAAGGCGGTTAAAAAGTCAAATCACCGCTGGATTTACTATAATGGGACAATAGTACTACAATAGTGCTTGACACAACAATAACAGCCGAGCATACTAGACTAAAACGTGATCCAAAGTGATTGCTCTAATTACACTCGACACGGAAACGCGTCGCTTAAGCGCTGCACTCGAGCGCTCGAGCGCTTTAGTGCCATTTGTCGTCAATTAAATTTTTGGATTACCGCCAAATGTTAAAACTGTATTTAACACGTATACATTGTGGCGGCTATGGGAAGGTTTCAACCGACACGACAACAGGTTACTGATGCAAAATTCATAACGGCTATATATTTTGTTTTAATCAAATTTCGAATGAATACACTTTTTTATATTTTCATATTATTAATTTTTTAATTATTTATTTAAAGAAACAATAGTATTTAAACTTAATAATTAAAATGAACCAGCTGGCAATAGGCTAAATAAAACTTAAACAATACTCATTAACACTCGACATCTTTGTCTTCCGTGATCACAGCTACTGAAAAGTGGACGAAACGTCGGAATAATAAAAGTCAAATAAATTACCGCGCTTAAAACCGTTAAAATGGATTTTTCAATTCCGTAGCCAATATAAACAATTAACGACCTCTACAGACCTCTCTTATTTATTGTTATTAACTTATACATATATGTATGTATCGATAACCAAGAAATGTAAATACCCAACTAGACTAAATATCGAGGGTTTCATAACAAATGGGCGTACAGACAAAAGTGCAGTTTTACACAAGGGACAATGTTTTTTTATTGCAGGAGTTCAGCAGACAGGCAGACGGCCCACTTGATAGAAAGCATTGCGTATGGACGTCTACAACATCAAAGGTACTACAAATGCGCTGCTGCCCTCTTGAGGGAGACTGGATCTTGGTTACTAATGACGGAATAAAATTGTGAATAAAAGAAAACTAATATAAGGCTAAAATTTGGAATACCCTTCTTTTTAGGTACACTTGTATACTGGTAAGACTTTCTAAATTGTAACATACATAGTTTTTAGTTAACAACCAAAAAAATAGCAGTTTTGCCTATATGTTATGAAGCCCTCGATATATAAATTGGTATATAAAATAAATACCTAGAGAAGACATCAAACTTCTTTAGATTTAACTTTGTTTACTATTAAGACGTGACTGTTCTAAATAAATCAGTTGATATTTTCGTTCACATTTAGAACCTTTAAGTTCTGAAAATAAATAACCGATTCAATAATCCCAATAAGATTTGCTGCTGCAGAAATAAAAGCAGACTTCGGCGTCGGGCGTAATTTTTCCTCTCTGAATTTTTTTATTAAAATGAAGTTAGCCCCGCTGAGTCAGGTGAGGTGATAATTTTATATTCAACGGATAACTTTGCTGACTGACGTAGTTTTTAGATAGCGTGAATATTTTGATCTTTAGCCGTACTCAAAGTCGGAAAACAGCTCATCAACTTTAAATGATGATTAGTTAATTTTCCATTTCATTCTTTTGTTTAAGGGCCGTTTGCCTAATGATCACTTTTAAATAAAATTAGTTAATCATATTAAACTGCCTAAATACGTTTTACATAAAATGTATTAATAGTTCTTTAAACATAAATATTTAGCGGCAAATTGTGCAAGACGCTAATTGTATTGCGAGTCTATTAGTATATAATACTTGCATATATTTCTACTAAATTGTTATCATATTGTTACGACCGACAAAGACCAATTCACACCTGCAGTTTATTACTTTTTGGCATTTGGACTTCTTTTGTTTACTTTGTGTTAAAAATATGTAATTAGAAAAACAGCCCATTATGTATTGTAATCTTTTATGATAGTTATTAGCCAGGTGTGATTCTAAGAAATTCAATCTTCGCGGCCGAGAGACATATTGTAATTGTGCAGTATAAAGGAATGCCCCAATGGAGAGATTGTCAGTCGAGCGATAAGCACAAGCAAAGCAAGACGTGTGCACTACCTTCGGTAATCTGTTTAGTGACGGACTTTGTGCGTATTATTATATTTGTACTTGTGTTATACGTGTATGTATAGTTCTAATAAATTCTATAATAATTTTAACCACCTTTTAATTCAAGTCTGCAATTCGTAACAATATACATCCAGTAGTTTCTGAGAATAGCTGTGGCATACCTACACAGGTCGATTGACACATATGACGATATGTTTCTAATTTTGACAAAATGGTTACAGAACCCTAAAAACATAAAAATCTACGAAAACCGTTAAACATTAAACGATTTTCATTTAAATACACAGCATTAACAATTAGTGAAACCTTAACCAAAACTTTTCTCTCTCAAAATGTTAATTGAAATTACGATAAAATAACACAGGGAGGGTCAAATTTAAATGTTGCAAAGTTTGACTGTGGGGTTAACGCAAGAATGAAACCCGATAGCACCAGTATTTGGGGCGAAAATCGGGACATGAAAATCCTTTACAGTTGTAAGTACGATAAGCTCCCTGTGTTATATAAACCCTTATTAGACTACATTGATATAGGGTCCCCTTACAGAGGAACGGTATGGCATAGCTAGAGATTCCGACTTTGTTGGCGCAAGCGGGAGAGGCGATTGACCATGGCTTCGCCGGGGGTGTAGTCCCCCGGCATTAAAAGAGGCTTTTTGAGGGTGGCCCACGCCTGCCATGGCACGTGGAGACGGGCAACCCAATACCCGTAGCCCTGGCATAAGGTGCAGGACGGAACACCCAGGGGTTTTAGTGGGTATCCCTAACTGGGGAGTGGCAATAGCGTGCCACCAATTTTGACTGGGCACGCTAGTACCACCCCCGATCTGGCGAATCCCACACTCACACGGATCACGAACATCTCCCCAGGCTTCTGTGCCTGTCGCGGCTTAGTCCTCAAACGGATTTCCCCCGGCAAAAAAGGCGGGAGAGGTATAAAGTACTTGACGTATATGTATGGGTTATATCATTAAAATTTTAATAGGGATCCCTAATTATTATACTGTCTATATTAGGGGCAATGTAGCATTCGAATGGTGAAAGAATTTTTGAAATCTGTCCAGTAGTTTTTGAGTTTATTTGTTACAAATATACGAAAATAAAATAAAAATTTCTTTGTAATATTCGTATAGATTATCTAAGCTATTGGAACCGGTCTGCTTACGATAATACATAGTGTTACATACCGACAAAGAACACACACCTGCACGTAAAAACGCTGTTTATTGCCTTTTATGATTTAGAAATTCTTTTGTTTACTTCGTGTTTAAATTTGCAATTAAAGAGAACATCCTATTGTTATCGTACTTGTTTTATGGCGGTCATTAGTGTCGAGCTAAGCTTTGTTTTTGTTGCATTGCGTCTAAGCTTGCCAAATGTACGGATTAACAGTGAACGCGGCCTTTTTGTCGGTATTATACAGTTTAGTAAAAAACAATGCCCGAACGGAGGGGTGGGGCAGTCCAGCGAGGATCACGATACTAGGAAGACATGTGTAGTAGGTTCGATTAGCGATATAGTGACGGACTTTGTTGAATTGCATGAAATCGTGCAGTGTGAACTAGTTGCATTCATATTTGTACCCGTTTTATACGTGTTTGCACAGTTCTAATAAACTCTATAGTAACTCCAACGGCATTTTAATTCGAGTCCTGCAGCTCGTTACAATAGTATCAATCTCTTGCATTTTGAATTGAGCAATATTTTGCATTTTAATCGAATCTACTGAATTTTCTCTACTACTAGCAGTTATCAAAATAACATAGATATCAAGTATTCTGGATGAAATTCATTTGCTTAAAATGTTTTCATCTGGCAACACATCTAAAGGCCAAAGGCTGAACACGAATCCAGAGTTCGATTTAATTATCACTAATAGGATAAAACCGGCCGATGGCGCGGAAACCGACTGGAAAGGAACTTCGCCGAATTAGAGTTTAACTTACAAACGACTATTGTAAGCCCGGATTACTTTATTAAACAGTTCTGCTTTGAAAAGATTATAAGTCAGCAAGTTTCATTACATAAATAATATCATATACCCCTAATGGCGTTAATTACTACATAATGATATACATTGTTAAACATTTCTTTAAATAATAAAAATCTGCACGTGCGTTAATATATGACGATTTTAATAGAGGGAAAACATACAGATAAAAAAACAAAAGAACATCTACGTTCTAGATTCAAACATTCAGTACGTTTGGTGGCCAGTACTATGCCGCGCCAAATAAATTCATGCCTTATTGGATCTAGAGCCCACGAGGGCCAGACCTTCGTCATCTTATAAAAGGTGCAAGTTTTCTCCGGATGTCCTCTATACAAGTAAGAACAACAAGCGACTATAGGGTTTGGATTGTGGTTACTTGAGCAGGTAACAGGTTACTACTGCTACTACTGTTACAACTTGAGCTGCGTGCAACGGAAATGAATATGAAGGATCGCGTTAAAAGTCCCGCATTCGCGGCAATATTCATGTCCGTGACATAGCAGACAAAATGCAAGAGTCGCTTACGCTGGCACGGCCAAGTTTTATGGAAACCGACTAGTTACGTGGGGAACAAATGTCTAGCCATGCCGCCTCCGCTAGATCTCAGTCGAAAGAATAGGGCCTAGAAATGCCTTGACGTTGTGTAGGATGACGTGCGTATCAATGGTCTCAATATAAGAGAACAGAGAAAATATCTCGTCGAATGGACGTCGAAGCGAACGCTACGAATGCAACCGGAATTTAACGCTCGCATAATAATGTTAAGTGCTAGCCGTCCAGACGGTCAAATGGTCTACGAGCTGGCAAAATCTAAAAGTTTACAATAGATACAATTCTGAATATCAAAATCTAATAAATATGTATATAATATCGAACAGCGTATTCATCGGGCGTCGCCGCCGCGGACGCGTGCAACCGTTAAATGAATGAACTTTTATAACTGAGGTCTAACTTGGCGCTTTAATGCCGACTTTGAGGCTCAAACATGATGAACAGCGCCCTTACTTTTAATGACTTTTTGCTAATATCCAGCGGTACGCTTTTTGAGGGCACAACTTTTGGGAGAACCGTGAATTTGGACGTTTCGATTTTTTTCAAAGGAAGTCGGTGATGTGCCTTCTTTTACGGGGTTCAATATGACTGAAGGATTTTTTAACAAAAATTGTTACACACATTTGTATGTAAATAGTTCGATGAAAGCCGCGTACTCATCTGCGAGCTGTAACTGTAACCGAGTGGATACAGTAACGCGCTCTAATGTGGATGCCGAAAATGATCTTCCCTTACAACGAACAACGAGCCGCCTTTAGCCACATACTCAACAGCGATCTGTAACCGTAACTGCAGTGCTCTAGTGTGTACGCGTGAAACAATCTTCACTTGCGACGCCCAATGAGCCGCCTTTGGTCACATACTCAACAGCGAGCTGTAACCGTAACTGCAGTGCTCTAGTGTGTACGCGTGGAAGAATCTTCACTTGCGACACCCAATGAGCCGCCTTTGGTCGCGTACTCAGCAGCGAGCTGTAACCGTAACTGCAGTGCTCTAGTGTGTACGCGTGGAAGAATCTTCACTTGCGACACCCAATGAGCCGCCTTTGGTCGCGTACTCAGCAGCGAGCTGTAACCGTAACTGCAGTGCTCTAGTGTGTACGCGTGGAAGAATCTTCACTTGCGACACTCAATGAGCCGCCTTTGGTCGCGTACTCAGCAGCGAGCTGTAACCGTAACTGCAGTGCTCTAGTGTGTACGCGTGGAAGAATCTTCACTTGCGACACCCAATGTGCCGCCTTTGGTCGCGTACTCAACAGCGAGCTGTAACCGTAACTGCAGTGCTCTAGTGTGTACGCGTGGAAGAATCTTCACTTGCGACACCCAATGAGCCGCCTTTGGTCGCGTACTTAGCAGCGAGCTGTAACCGTAACTGCAGTGCTCTAGTGTGTATGCGTGGAAGAATCTTCACTTGCGACACTCAATGAGCCGCTTTTGGTCGCGTACTCAGCAGCGAGCTGTAACCGTAACTGCAGTGCTCTAGTGTGTACGCGTGGAAGAATCTTCACTTGCGACACCCAATGAGCCGCCTTTGGTCGCGTACTCAGCAGCGAGCTGTAACTGTAACTGCAGTGCTCTAGTGTATACCTGTGGAAGAATCTTCACTTGCGACACCCAATGAGCCGCCTTTGGTCGCGTACTCACCAGCGAGCTGTAACCGTAACTGCAGTGCTCTAGTGTGTACGCGTGGAAGAATCTTCACTTGCGACACCCAATGAGCCGCCTTTGGTCGCGTACCCAGCAGCGAGCTGTAACCGTAACTGCAGTGCTCTAGTGTGTACGCGTGGAAGAATCTTTACTTGCGACGCCCAATGAGCCGCCTTTGGCGCCGCGTACTCAATCTGCGAGACGTAATTGTAACCAAACGAATACAGTAACGAGTTACTTGTATGGACGTGACTTGCGAGGTATACAAAAAAAAAACACAAGACCGCTCTGGTAGTGGTGGTGAACCACCTGTGTCGCAAGGGTGTGGTATGGGTTGCGTTTTTTGCCAGACGTCTGTCATTCTTTAGCTTTTATACTTCCATATTATTACATACTATATAAAAATTTAACTATGTGTTTATATATCGTGAGCGAAGCCGCGGGCAAAAGCTAGTATGTATAAACCTTACTTGAAAAATGTTAAAGTGATGGTGAAAACTGCTTAAAAATCGGGTATACCGCGGGACAACCCTTAGCCAGTGGCTCTTCTTTAAAATTTTATTATGTGTTTATATATAGTAAGTGAAGCTGCGGGTAAAAGCTAGTACATGATGATGAATGAGAACGAAATCAATGGGTTAATGATAAATCAAATGTTTATTACTTTATTTTCCTGTGGATATAATCTCGGGCCATCAAAAGCCATCTCTCTGATCCTTCAAACATCACAATCAAATATCCGTCCACTAGTCTATGCAAATATCCGACAAGTTGTCACCCGACGGGAAGTATCGTCGTCATCTGCAGACGACAGACAATGGGACTTGAGATTATGAATTATTTATGATTACATCCTGTCTTTATTACGTTGGATAAGGTTGGAATAAATTGGGAAAATATCGCAAAGTATAATATTTGTCATGTTTTTCACTTTCATCTAGGAAAAAGTAGGCAGATGATAGAGTCTTTCTTATATAGGGTTGTTTGAAAGACATCGCTTTTTAGCGATAAGACCGCCTTTAATGCAGAATTTTAGAAATAATTTTGTCTGTAATATTACGTTGTATTGGTGTACAATAAAGAATTCTCAATCTATATATCCTTCCTAATTATACATACATACATAACTTCACGCCAGGTCCCTTGCGGGGTAGGCACGAACAACAGAGCGCCATTCAGGCTTATTTTTACACACCTCACTTGCTTCTTTGACATTCATAGCTCTTGTCTCCTAATTATAAATATGACCATATCTCATATTCACCCTCGCCGGAATGTTCGCTCACTCTCACTACTGCACAATACCTTTTTCAATCCCTGTACTCTCCTATATTTAAAGGAACTTTTGAGTACTTATCAAAGAACCATAGGGCGCGAGACTCAAGTTTTGCAAGCCATTTCGTTATCCATGCCGTTTTTTATCATTTGCATACCTCCTGCACAGACCTGCAGCTGCTGGCTGAATCTCCCGGCTGTACAAAGAGATTTTCATAATTAATTTTCTGCTTAGTATAATTGCCAACATAATTCCTTGTGTCTAGCATTTTTCAGCTTATTTGCATACGTGGACGCTATCCGAGCGCTCCCTCGCAGCTTTGTTTGGAATAAACGAAATATTTTTCACAGTTTGACTGTAAAACGTGGTGTGCAATATATTTACTTATTATTTATTCAATATTAAGTCCCTACAAGTCCATTTTTCATGCAAATTTATGCTCGTAACCGGTGAAATATATATATCATCGCCCGAGGATAAGAATTGTCCTACGTCTTTGAGAGTGAAAGAGGTACAGAGTTTTGAAGAGATAACTTCTTATGGGAGGCTAAACCACATTGTCTCACAACGCGTTACGTTGCCAGACTGCCTGGCTTTCCTCTCTCTCACACATACAGCAGCGATAGCCAGGCTCCTCTTCTCTCACTCTAACCCACTGCGCTAGCTTTATTTCTGTAATTAGATTAAATAATGATACTAATAAACTACATACACAAAATTCTAATGTTACATATTCAAGAATTGTAACTAAGAATAAAATATATTTAATAATCAATAAAAGATTTTATTAATAAATAACCTTTCTTTACATTATCATATTAATAAACATAAAATTTAACTAATAAGCTAAGCCTAAGCTTTTGTCAAGTTAATTAATTTCAATATAAAAAAGTTCAACTTAGATTAATTTAAGTTACCACTTCTGTCGGTCTTTCAAAGAACACATGAACAAAGTGTCTTCTCCTTAATAAAGACAATAAGAAACGTGTTATTGGACACATTCTTAGTTTAAGTTATATCTAGTTATTTTAGGTCAGATTTAAATTACTCATTAGTCTTATTTCGTAGATTAGATTGTAATTTTAATGTTGTATCACTAGGATGCACCATTTATGAAAAAAAAAACTTCTGTCGGGGCTTCCGAGACGCACACTTATTTTTTAATTCTAAAAACTTGTATGCATGACTTCGTAAGGAATCATATGCGTGCTAATGGACTAGGCTTCTAAGTGGACAGTCCAACGATAGGACGATAATGAGCATGCATGCATAATATTTCAGTTCTTACGTCAATACATACCGTCGATAACTGCATGAAAACATCTATTCCATGAAATATCACGTAATGTTTGTTGTTGCGATTCTCTTAATGCTATTCTTGGTAGCGTTGGTTAAAAACAAACTAGTGTCAACAACATTTGAAAGACGACTTAAAAACAAACCGCCTTTACTAAGATAGCCACTCAGTCATTAGCTACGATGACTTTGAAATTTCGTAAAATAATAATAATCTGTGCTTATACATATCTCATATTTCAATATTTTACCATATCATTTATGGATGGTCATGAAGAAATCGACATAGTCTACATTTATCGAATACCAGGAAATCTCAAGAAAATCTCAAAGCAACTTAGAATGTTTCGTAACAACTATACACAAATAAATTTCAATTATACAAGACCAATGCGATTTCCTACAGATCTCAAGTTCATATTGAAATGGACAGAAGCATTCTCGCATTACAGTTCCTCAGTTTTCAAGAACGGGCAGCAAGCCTTCATTGAACAGAATTGCTCGTACTATAACTGTTACTTAACCAATGATAAGAGTTTGATCGGTGATCCAACGCAGTTTGATGCTATTTTGTTTGATGTCGAAAATAACTGGGACAGCTTCCCACTAATCAGAATCTCTTTTCAAAAATACATCTTCACTGCATCAGAATCTGCAAGTAACTATCCTATTTGCCCTCCGCATTTTGATAACTTTTATAACTACACTTGGAGTTACAGATTAGACTCTGATATTAGATGGTCTTATATCACAATTTTAGATACGAGAGGTAATTTCGTCGGTCCGAAAGTTAATATGAACTGGATTACTCCTATGCTACCTACATCTAATACTGTTAAAGAAAAATTAAAAACCAAAAAGAAGACAGCTGCATGGTTTGTGTCGAATTGTCAATCGCAAAGCAAAAGGGAAAATGTTACAAACCACCTGAATAAGGCTCTGAAAAAGTATGACTTAAAAGTGGATATTTATGGGTGGTGTGGAAAGCTGACTTGTCCAAGAGATCGGTTGGACGATTGCTTAGAGTTGTTGCAAGATCATTACTATTTTTATTTAGCATTTGAAAATTCTCTTAGTGAAGATTACGTAACGGAAAAGATACTTTATCCTATGCAACATTATACAGTGCCAATTGTTTATGGTGGAGCTAATTACTCTCGGTACGTCTTAAATTATTTTGACAACTAATTTAAACAAAAGTTTACTTCTTATCATGGTATAGGTTCGCGTTTGATCTGATGTTAAATGAAGATGGGATGTAGGATCGAGCACGCGTACCTAGTAGATACCTATTCATTCCTGACTTGAAGACAACTGGTTCCACTTGGCATTGGTGCGCAATGCAAAACATTTAGTTCTAAGTTCGAACCAATGGTATTTCCACCATGTAACGATAGCGTAGACTGTTGCGTCTGGTTGTCCGAAGATAGAAAGGGGATGGAGAAACTAAGTCCTTAAGTTCAATAGCACAGTCTCCAAAGTGTTGTCGTCAGCCAATTACAGTCCAGTGCTGGGCGTAGGCCTCCCCAAGTCGGTGCCACTCATCCTGATCCTCCGCCTTCCTCATCCAGCGCCTATCAGCGATCTTACGCAGGTCGTCGTTCCACCTAGCTGGAGAGCGTCGGGCACTAAGTTTACCGAAGTATATCTGATAGAAAACGGAACCGATAGTAATTCCAAATAACAATTGTTAAAATATTAAAGAAAAATCATCTCTTCCTCAAAATATGCAATCTTAACTTATATATTGGTTCCCTCTCAGCCTTATATATAAACAAATTTTCATGAAATTGAATTGATAAATATTTATTACAAAACTTACAGAGTCCATAGAAAACAATAGCTTATGCTGGCAAAGTGACTGGAATTATCAATCTAACTTTAAAGAATAATATTGTTTTAGATTTCTACCACCAGGTTCTTACATAAACGCAAGAGAACATGATGTAGAAACTATAGCCAAAATGATGGTAAAAGCAATTCAAGAACCAAAAGTATATGAAGAGTATTTTAGGTAACTATAGAATTAGCTTTTTACTGGAAATGTTTAAGCATATATCTCGTGCCTTTTACCGTCTATGTTCCAGGTGGCATAACCATTATGTGTACAAAGAAACACCAGAAGTTGCGGACGTGTGTACCCTCTGCGAATTACTCAATGATCCAAAACGTAACCAGTCAATAGTAAAGAACTTTAGAAAATGGTGGAATCCAAATTATGAGAAATTGTGTGGTGATGATCTTAAACATATGCAACAACTTAATAAATTTGCTTTGTAACAATTTACTGTGTATTTGAACAAACAAACATATATATTATAACGCCTTTTTCCCATGGGGGTAGGTAGAGACTATAGATCTCCACTTGCGAACTGACAAACAACTTACGCTTCATCTACTTTCATAAACCTCTTCATACATGCACGTTTACTTGAGATGCTTTTTACTTGACCTCGTTTTAATACTTCCATTATTTGATCATGGTGTGTGCGTCGTGGTCTACCGGTACCAACTCTACCATACACAATACTGTCATACACTTGTTTCGTGATTCTATTTTCATCCATCCTCTCTACATGCCCAAACCACCTTAACATTCCTTTTTCAACTCTTGTTATTACACCTTCTTTCAATCCACAACGTTCCCTTATTACACTATTCCGTATCATATAGTACATGCGACTCACGTCTCAATTTTTTTTTTACAGCCATTGTTAAATCGTAGCATAAATTGTAATATAAAAATATCAACAATTTTGTAACATCATTTTATAAGTATAAATTACTTTTAAACTTACTTACTTATTGTAAAATTATTATTTAACTTATATAAATTTGAGCTAAATCAATGACAAAAAAATAATGGCTGGTAGAATGCTACAGACCAATAAAATGACTTGACGTTTCACATGTGACGTATTAATACTTCATCAGATTTAGATATGAATTTAACGCCTCATTTCATAAGAGAATTAATTGTTTGTTTAACTAATCAGTTCTTATTTACTTTCCTCATATGCGAAATAAAAAGCCGAGGTTCAACCTCGGGTTAAAGACCTATTTAGGCACTCGAACTATCAACGGCCTCGCTCGCTACGCTCGTACGCCAAACTATCTCCTGCATATCGTGCGGGTATAGGTCACTTTCACCTCTCGTGTCTGTCAACCATCTACTATTGAATAATTAGTAAAATGGGCTAAGTGCGTAGCGGCTCACGAACTATGAAGGGTTCCGTTTACAAGACGTCATCTACTTGTGTGTCGTAAAGAAGTACTTTGTAGTTTTACTTCGTACGTGCATCCATGAAAATAGGCAAACAATTTTATTATTAATTATTTCATTCTAACTGCGAAAGGCATTCTTATACTAAGTTCAAAACTAAACAATATAAAATAGTCCAATAAAAGTCGCTGCGTTCCCCGATAGCGATATTAGTGTTGAAAAACGTATCACTTAGAACCCCACTCGGGGTGTACACGAAAAGGGCGGCACAGTAAACCGATGACTCGTCGAAAGGAAACCAGTTCAGTGTATGTTCGATTGGAAAACGAAAGGAATTGATACATTTTGATGATACGAGAAAAGCATTCCTGAAAATAAAGTCTAAGCTTAGAAATTCGCGTCCTATATCAATGTATTGTAATATGCGTATAGTTTTTGACTTTGACTTTTTCTATAGTAACAAATAACTATTAATCTAAAGACAAACCCAAATTAGCTCTTGTAAATATTTGATTTGGAAATAAAGGAAATTGATACATTTTGATACGAGGAACATATTCGTCAAAGGAAAAAAAAAGTTTAAAAATTCGCATCATATATTTATTTCCTATACTATGCTATATACTTTATTTAGATGGCCTCTGTGGTGTGGAGCCTTTGCCCGCTTATCTCACTGCAACGCAGAGGCCCCGGCTTCGATTCCTTATATGGTTGAAATTTTGGAAACGAATTTTCTCAGTTATATACTATGCTCTGTGTGTGACGAAATGAAAAAGATCATCCAAAATGCAAGCATTTTAAAAGAGGGTAAATGCCCTAACTTTAGCAATATAAAGAAAATTCCTATTTCAAGATAAGAACACTCGTAAAACCGTTTGGAGTATATGAAGCTAATTCGAGGAGCCCAGGCACAATAGTAGACTTTAGAACGTATAAGGACTTCGTGAAACTGCAGGATATAAAGAAAATCTAGTTTAAAGAAAATAACGAGCGCTGTGCTTAGTTTTCTTTGTGAGAAGGGACTGAATACTAAATTTGGATATTATTTACTTACAACTTAAAAGAAAATATATCTAGACACAAGAAGTAATTATATGATAATAAATCTATTTTCTGCCTTGCGTAAATTTCTTTTCTTAAAAGCCTCTACCGCGATTTTGTTGTATGCGACATTTGTATCCAAGTATATTTATTTGATTCAAAAGGTATGTTAAGCTATTGTTTTGTTTTAAGACTTTGAGTTTTAGTTAGGTTAGACCCATCCTGCATCAAAAAACTTACTTTGGTCCAAATGTCGGTTAGAATAAAGTAGCACCAAAGTTGATCTTACTTATAATCAAAGATCATGAAAAGTACGTTTTTTATTGCAAGGCTGGCAAACAGGCAGATGGTCCAGCTCATGGAAAGTGGTTACCTTCAGCTATAGACTTATGCCACACCATAGTCGAAGCCACACGTTGCCAGCTTTTATGATAGAATGGAAGGGATGCAATAGAGAGGACGGGATAGAAAGGATGTAATGAGGAATCAGATAGTCGGAATGGGTTCAAGAGAATGGGATAGGGAGTTGCAATAGGAGCATAAGATAGGAAAGAAGGGAAAGAAGAGGGAGAAGTGGCTATGTGAACTCTCAGTCATGATACGAAACACGATTAGCTCCAAGCTAACAGTTTCAAGCTAATATTCTCTGATAACATGGTATGATACCCATCGAGCCTGTCCATTGAAGCAGAGCAAAGCTGAGGAGCGGTGAAACACAGAAATGCTAACCAATTAGATTGCACAATAATTGCGTCAATGGCCAGGCAGCCAATACTATTGGTTAATATGTCCTGGCAATTCCAGAGCGCCCCAAGATCTGCCATCAAGATAATGATTCCAACTTGACTACCAAGTTAGTACATATTTTTAATTTAGCAGCATAATTATAACGAAATTATGAATCAGAACCACAGGACAATGTAGGTTAACATTGACAAATTATTCAGATTCATTGACTCGTCCGAAACAATAAAAACTAAAGAGTATTTATTCATTTGTTTCACTCACACTCCCGTATCATCAGTACTACTTAATGTGAATAAAAAAGCGTTCACTGAGCTTTTATTTTAGCGCGGTGTCTATGGCTGTATTTTAATATGAAAGAAAAGATATGTAAATACTCATCTACATTGAAGAAAAGTTAAGTCAAGTACAGAATTAAAGTCTAAAAAATTGTCGACAATTTCATCAACTTTTTTTGGGACAATTAAAAATATAATGTACTATAATAAAACCAAGTATATATATAAGATGTACATTAGAATATATATTTACGTACAATCAAACAAATTGAATCATGACCCACCATAAGGTCATTTTCTTACAGTCGTGAAATACAATTAGGTTGAAATTCGCCTGAACATACATTTCCTTGGTAACGAACTTGTTATCATGTTATTAGACATTGACAGTTACTGACTACGTTGTATTAAACAGATCGGAGAGACTCGTCTATACTCGTGTAACATCTACACTGTTCTCTACACAACAAATGCTATTACGTGCTATTACTATCTCTGTCATTAAATATGTTGGATTAAGTGCCGTTTCCTATATCTTACCGACCGTTTATTTGCCTTACTAACGATTAAAATTTGAAGTAATCTCTATACAAGCAATGTCAAAATTCAACCTACGGTAAAGCAGGGGAAGTTGAGTGGAGTGAATAGTAAGATATCGGAACCGGTCATAAATCGACAAGGCAAAGGTGACACAGGCCAAACCTTTTGTATATACAACATTAGATATTAGGGTTATCGTTATACGTTAGGTAGCAGAAATACACAAGAAAATAAAACATTAACAACATTAATGTGGAAGAAAAAAAAATATGTTTTTTAATTTTATTAATTGGTTGTATTTCAAAGTTAGAAATGGCACTCATTTTACTTTACTTAAACCTAAAACCGGATATAAGCACCATTGTTTTCAATGACGTCTAATAGTCGATTACGCATCGACCCGATTAAACGATTGCAGATGTCGGTTCCCCTCATGTAATTCCAAATTTCATTACAGTGCTGCTCAATTGCTTCCTTTGTCCTCTCGTTTCTGTTATCCCACATTTGAACCATCAAACCCCATACATTTTCTATTGGGTTGAGGTCTGGTGACCTAGATGGCCATGGAATTACAGTAATTTCATCTTCATGCTGGGTAAGCCAGTTCGAGACAATTCTGGCGGTATGTACTCGACAATTGTCGTGAACGTAGGAGAATACAGGGACTTCTTCAAGTGGGTACACTATTCGCACTGTCGGTAACATTGATTCTTCCAACAAATCGACATAGTTTAATGCGTTTTGACGAGGAGAAATTTGGACAAGTTCACCTATACCCCCGGTACCCATCCAGGCCCACATGTTAGCTGAAATTCGACCAGATAATTGATTGGGTACTACGTGATCCTCTGTGTATCGCGTATTGTTATAACGCCACAAAGTTAAGCGACCATGTTGAGAAGATCTAAATGATTTTTCATCTGAAAATATGGTATTAGTCCAGTCAAAGTCTAAATAATTACGTGCAAAATTTAATCTTGCAGTTTTGTGTGCATTCGTTAAGTGTACTTTCTTAGCATAATGCCGGTAATGCAGTCCAATACGGTGTAAATGATTTCTTATGGTTTGTAAACAAACGTCGTAACGTGCCGCGAAATCTTGGGTACGAGAAAAAGGATGTTCTTCATAATGGTGCTGCATATCTGTACTTTGTTGGTTTGTTATTCGACGAACGCCATGATTATGTTTTCGTCTATCTTCAAGAATGCCCTCTTCAGCGTGCCGTCTGATCCATGTTCTCACTGTGTTCCGACTTATATTTAACACTCGTGATATTTCTCGAATGCCATAACCTTCATCACTGAGCACTACAATCCGAGCTCTTTGTTCTGCGAGACTACCCATTATACAATTTAATTTTTAGATATTGAGTTCTAATTTTTTTCTCATTGACTTTACTTGACTTCTGATATACTTTCAAAATGACATTTTATTTTTAAAATTATAATAATTTTTCTATAATGAAAAGAGTTAGAATTATAAGGCAGATTTCAGTTCGAGATTCAAATTATTTCAAATCATTACTGTTTTATCTAAAACATATCTAGTACAATGATAACAAAGTTTAAAATTGCGTAGTTCTGAGGCTAGTGACGCATTTTTATTAATGTTTATAACGTCCTAAGTGCAACACACACAATAAACCTTACTAATTTGACGGTTTTAAAGGAATTATTAGCAAAGTGGGTCATAAATCAGTTGTGCCGATCGTACATATAAGAGAACGTCTCGAACAATAGAATGTAAAACAGTAGGTGATAAGAAATATAGGAATAAGATACTATATTACAAAGAAAGAAAAAAAAGTATACGATTGTAATGACACTATGTAAACAAATTTACAAAAGTATAAAAAAGAACAGAAAAAAGAAAAGAAAAAAATAATAAAAAACATAAAAAAATCGAAAAAGTTAAATAAGGCCGGATAACCCTGTTCGTCCGGTGAAAGGGATTATAAAAAACCAGGAAAGTGGACACGTATGTTCAAGTAAGTTGCATTACATACTCTCTCTGCCCAATTCTCTCTTCACTTCCCGTCTTGCTGTCGAATATGTAGTCATAACATAAGAGCTAGAATAGATGAGTATAGAAGGGAAAGACATATTGTAGTTTCAAAGGTACTATTAATGTGGAGGTCTTGATGTTTAATGAAACTAGTAGGTTTGTATTCAGGGTGTATTTATTGGAGGTAGATTGGATTTTTATTTGGGCATAACTGCCGATTAATATTATACAATAAACCTCACAATTAGCCGCTAAACAAAGTAGAAATTTTATCATAAATTATTGGGAGACGATGAAAAAACTGGTGTTTCTATAACTGTAATTATTACTTTGATTCTAGAATTAGTTAACTAAATAACGAATATGGCCGAAGGAGCTTATCTCTTTATCGACTCTTCGTAACTCATAGAGCTAACTTGTTTCAGTTGTTTTTCCGGAGTTGTACATTGTACGTTACTTTTGTTTCGGTTCTTTAGTATTCAGCAATTTACGGCCCGGCTAATGGAAGTGGTTACCATGAGCTGGAAGTGGTTACCTAACTGGGGCAAAATTGCAACACGCTGCCAGCCTTTAGGCTGCCTGTCCATTGTAGCAGTGCGAGAAACGAGCGAGCGGAGAAACTGAGAAATATAATAGTAACCAATAGGCTGCCTGCCCATTGACGCTATTTTTATGCAATCTTATTAGTTAACATTTCTCTATTTCTCCGCTCCGCAACCCCGCTCCGCTTCGATGGACAGGCAGTATTAGGATGGGATAAATATGACTTGAAAGAGGGATCAGACAAGAGCAATAGGGTTGAACGGATGGGATATGGCACAATCTCTGCCACTACAAATAATTTTCAATCGCATTATAGATAGATAAATAGAACTTTCAAAAATTTCAAAAATCGTAGTCTTATCGCTTAAAGCAATCTCTTCCAGGCAACCTAACTTAAAGAATACTTTAACCTAATCATAGCATTATAGTTAATCGCAAGGATGTGTGAAACCCCCGACAAGAAAGGTGAAACACTGGTGGCGAAGTAAGTTCTTCCTTGTTCTTTCCTCTCTACATACTTTTGCCTTTTCCCGGCTAACGCATCGTCCCTGCACCAGCCATTAGTCTGTACATACACAGAGTAGTGGCAACGAAACTAATTAACAAGTTGTAGTCGTGGGGGCGCGTTGGCGGTGATTTCGTTAGCCGAACATTTATTTTTGCGAGTTCCGAAAATACCGAACCACGCACTTTATCATCATTATACTACAATACACATCTGTTAGTTACATCTTCACGGTACGTATTATAAATGTGAGACAGAAGTATGATATTTTGGACCCTACTCTAATGTATTGTAATAATTCTAAAAAAAAATATGGTTGATATTTTTTTTCCTTTTTTTATATATATTTATAATCAAATACAATAAAAGAGAACTTAACTTATGCGAATTGTATTCTGCCCATATAGTCCCTTAAGACTATAAGTATAATACTGAGCCTAGACTACGGTCTTCTATAGGTAAGGTGCCCAGAAGTCTGGCTACGTTTCCTCGCTGGAATACTGATATACTGATCCGTAGTCCACGGTAGCCACTTGTACTCTGATCACCTGAAAAGTTATTGAGTCGTTTATATTCCTGGCTGTAGAAGGTTGGAGAGGTTTGGAGGGCTTCAAGACCCACATATTACATCAAATTTTAGAGTAATATGTGTCATCTACTTTATTGGGTATATGACAAAAATGAAAATAAATTTGATATTATTCACATAATAAAAATATATAAAGTATTTAAATACCATCTTTTAAAACATTATGACAGAAATAATTTTAATTGCCGTTTAAACAATAACTTATGCGCTTTGATGCCTTTTGCATAAAGAAAATTATAACGTCATAAGTAACACGCAATATTTGACCGCACGTTCACATTTGTTGGGTATTCGACCCCACAATAAATCGATTACTCTAATGGCAGAACCTTTATTATGAACCTGTTCACATTTAGCCGACACCGTTTTTATTCGGCGGCGACAAGAAATGCTGAGTGTTTTGCCAGCCCTGTATGTCCGTTTAAAAACCGAATCGAGTCACGCTCGCCCATTAGTAAGTATGACGCTATTCACACTTGTCAGATTTGGGTCCGGAAAAAAACTCTTCTCGCTACCACTTTTTCCGCCCATCACTAGCTGTTCTCTTCTGCTTCAGCTTCGATCGGATCCAACAACTGACAAATAAAAACAAGCTGTAAGTGATTATGAAAAGTGCCTCTTTTGATTTGATTGTCATCAGAGTAGATGAATGACAATATAGGCCACTCAAGGCCAGCCTCAACCAAGAACCCTTGACACTATGACCCTCTGCTACTTTTTTTTATATCAGCGATGCGTAAGCCATAAGCGAGACAAAAAACTGACTACAGTCAGTTATTTATTTATTAAGATAGACATACATGTCTATCTTAATAAATAAATAAGTAACCTTAATATTGTGTTATTCATAATATCTTAAAACTAAACATGTGTATTTATATGCCTTACTCACTTAAAGTCAGTTCAAGTCTAACTTAATGTGCGCGCTTGTATATTACTCGGGTGCATTATTGCGAAACGTCGAAAGGAGATAACGTAACATTTTTCTTTATTGAAGGACCAATTTGGTCTTTCACAAATCACATATTATAAAGAAGCAGCTACCTATCAGGCGATAAAGCATGTTGCATTAATTAAGAATAAGAAGTATTTTGTTCGTATCTGAATCTCTTGATTAGCTCTTATATTCTATCCTTTCGAACAAATATAAACGGCGAAATACCGAGTTTCTGAATCTACTAGTAAGCATACAAAAATAAGAAAAACATAGTAACATGTAGTCATATTTTCAACTATGTAAACTTAAGATGTACATCATTCTTACTTTTATGAATTAAACATTATAATTTTGTACATTGTATATAAATATATATGTTTATGAATACGATATTACTAGAGCTTTCCTTATGGTTACGCTGTTAGTAGTAATTTTACTTACATTAAACTTAATGGTAAAATAATTACCTAAGTGTTGGTGAAAACATTGTATTGTTTATGATATTGATATTCAGACATTGATATTGTTTTATATTATGTAAAGATTATTTAAATTATAAGAAAGTTACCCGTTAGTTATGGTATTTCTTATTAAACAGAAAACTTGATTCCAGTAATACGTAGATAAAACAATATTTTCCTTTCCATCAGTTATCTCGAACTCATCTTATCTCACCTCATAAGAAATCAAACATAGTAGCTCTGAGTGAAGAGAACCAAATAAATACCACTTAGACTAAGGTTCATTTCATATTAATTTATTTTCAAAAAATATGAATTCAAAGGCGAGTCATATTTGTTGTACAAAGTTTTTGCTAGGACGGCGTGCAAATTTAGTTCGTAAATTAATTTTAACTTGAACGAGTTATTATAACATGTCAAAATCACAATACAGGAGCGGACTTATGTAGCAACTAGCTGTGCCCGGGACGTCGAACGCGTGTAATTTGATTTCAAAACCCCTGATTTTAAAACATTCTCCATTGTTGCTCCGCTCCTATTGGTCTTGGCGTGATAATATAGCCTATAGCTTTCCTCGATAAATGGATTATCTAACACTGAGAGAATTTTTCAAACCAGACCAGTAGTTCCTGAGATTAGCGCGTTCAAGCAAACAAACAATCTATTCAGCTTTATTTATTAGTACAAGATATATACTAATAATTTAATGCATAAAAAACAGGCGTTAATATAACATCTTATCATTTAACTTTCAAAATATCATCAAGAAATTTTAATTATTTTTCAAAGTCGTGGTAGCGTAACGGCTAGCGCACGCGTCCCGAACTCAAAAGACGCGGGTTCGAATCCTGTCCGGAACGCAAGTACCGTCTAGGCAGTTTACAGCCGCATAATGTTAAAATTACCACGTGTTATGAACAACGGTGAAGGAAACCATCGACAATAACCGATATGCCAAACTACAAACGTGGCGGGTATACTGTCAGTTCCCCAATAGTGAGAGGCTTGAGCCCAACAGAGGGACGTATATCGGCTGTTATTGTTGTTATTGCTTTTCAAAGAATAATTATTACGCTATTTGACTCCTTTCCTTGTACTTACTTATGACGTCAGAGTTAGGTACGCTCGTATAAAATCTATGAGAGAGAGAGACGTTCTGTCATTTTGTAAAATGTATCTCAGTTGATTTCATAGTCCGCTCCCCTGAAGGTTGTCAAATACATCCAAGGTACTCCCTTTCCTTGAAAAGTAATGTTGCTCTACGGTTTGCAAGACTTGGAAACTTGCGACTAATGACGTATGACGTCACTCGAGTAGTTTATTTAAATTTAAATTTTATACGTAGAAACTCAAGATTAAGTTTGTTACTTTAATGAAGTTTGCTGAAGTTCGTTTACTGTGATAATATTTCGCTAGTTTATTTCAAAATGTATTCAGGTAAGTATTAATAATAAAGTGCGGTAAGCGGCGTTGAAGTTTTAAGGAATTTGTTGGAAAATTCATTTTGGTCGAGCTGTAGAATAATTAAAGTTATTTAAAAACTAACTCTGGCCGCGACAAACAATAATTAATTAAAACTCTGTAAAGTTCATCATAAACTTAAAGTTAGACAATTAATTAATAAATACTATTGAACAATGGGCGGCCTTATAATATATGCCTATAATGCAGATATGGGTATAATACCTTATTTGAGATGCGGCATACTTGATGACGTTTAATATTAACAGATAAAGTATGTATGCACATTAATGTGGCTACGCGTTAACGGCTTTATATTTAACGCTTTAAATAAGACGCATTCGGCCACAGCCTAACGGTCTTATTCATAATGAGTTTGAGTAAGTTTGTAGGATTCTTTAAGAAACTTAAAAAGCCATAAACTTTTTTTATTCTCCATCTCGTGACACACACGCCTATCAGGGTTATTTCTTCTCTTATTGTTTATAAACCAGGAATTAAAACTGCGGAGCACTTTGGAACTCGACTGATTTCGGACGCGTCTACCGTTGAACTCAGCCTATAAACTTACTATAATTGAATATAAATAAGGCCGTAAATCTTCAACATTAATGCAGATGAAGCCGCAGCGTTATAGCGATCTCTTTTAGACAAACTTATTTCCAAGAAAAACATAAATGAAACAATGCATTTGTCGTGTCCAACAGCAATTTAAACAAAACTGACGATCAAAAAAAATTAACTAACATCAGAATTTATGATAAAATTTATGTTTTAATAACTTGGAAAAAGCTGTGCAGTCATAGACAGACGGACTCACGTGTATAAGGTTTCTGTTTTTTCCCAAAATGGCTCCTAGACTTGAAAAAAAAGGAGACGGGCATTTTCGGGTCAAAGAAAGGTAATGAGTTGAAATGTGGCTTAAGAAAGGCGTTTATTTTTCTACTACAAAATGGGAAATATCGGCCCTACATTCAATCAGGGAGACGAGAAATCTTAAAAATAAGGTCACAAATAAAATAAGTTATCGACTACCGTGAATGAATGTATTATAAACACACTTATATCACACTATTAATTCTTTCAAAATAACTACTTATATACACACACTATGAACACACAGAAACACACACTCAAATACACACACACGTACATATACACGCACACATATGCATCCAAGGTAAAATGTCTTGTATTAATGTTGAAAAAAAAATGAGCACTGGAAGAGCACAGACACCTAATATAGGTTCTTAACTAGTTTTAGGTGTTGAAGCCCTTACATATTAGTGGTGGCAAATATAACCATTAACCAATAAATTTACCGGTAAAAAAAATTAACACTTCCATTCGGTAAATAAAATTAAGCTAAACGGTTAAAAATACCATTTAACAAATACACTGCATGTAGTCGCGTAGGTAATTATTAGAAATTATATACATGCAAGTTTCAACTTTACTATTCTCAACACAAGATTTATTTTCGCTTTGCAGATGTTTTCAACTTATCATGTAAATATTGAATTTTGAGTATTTGATTGTATGCTCTATTGCTCTCAAAATAAAGTACAATAATCAACTTGGTGTTTTTTACACTTAATGGTATTTTTATTTGTTAGAAAATTGAAATGAAATGGTATTTTTACCGATCGCGAATATTACGTGATTGGTTGATTTTTTAAACGTAATATATTGTTTGGTAATTGATATTACGGCGGGTCAGTGCATATTTTCTATTATTTAGGTAAAGTTGTGTTTTTGTATTTCAAGAGATTTGTACTTTGTGTTTTGACTTTTTTTGTGTGTTTGAGACTTTGTTTACTTTGTTGTTATGGATTTTTAAATTTTATATCTAACTTAAAATGTAGAAGTATGAAGGAAAGTTCATTGAATCAAAAATAATACATATAATAAACTCAACCATTCGCGCTTACATTAGCAAAATTAATTTTTCAACGAAAAGATTTACCGATATTTTCAACCAATAAAAATATCGGTAAAAAAAATTATCAATTACCAATTAACAGATAAATAAATTCAACCATTAACGCCATCTTTATTACATATGAGTTATAGTACAAACATTGTTGTCTTTTATACTCTGCAGATTTACATGTTTTTACTGAATAAATTATTCTTATTCTCAACTAAAACTATAAAAAGTACGAACATAATTAAAAGAAATATAAAAATCACTCTTATCTCTTTCACATCTGGGCCCAAGAATATATGAAAGCGTATCCGTCTCCTTTGTCACGTAAAAATTACGAAATTTCCTAATAATAAATTTTAATTGCTCTTTAATTTAACAGAAATTAAACTCTCTGAGTGTGGGATATAAAGAGCGTTTCAATTCAACAATCCTCTTAGTGCCGCGAACTTCATTATTCAAAGCCTCTACTCCCCAAGATAATTCCAATTAGGCAGTCATCACCACCGGCAGTTTCTACCTTTTTTCCTCTTAAATATAATTAAAATTTGCGCTGACGCCTTGCAAAAATTTAAACCTATTACGTTTTGATGACTCCAAGTCGGGGTAAAATGTCCTTGTTCAGACCGAATTGAAATAATATTGAGTTTTTATTGAAGATTTTTCATAAAGATTTTGTCAGTAATTAATATCAAAGAAGTGTTATGTATGATATATCTATTATTTATACTTCTATACTAATTCTAATCCCTACTAATATTATAAATGTGAATATAAGTTTATTTGTTACGTTTTCACGCGAAAACTACTAGATCGATCATCATGAAACTTTGTGCACATATTCTTGGAGGTATTAGAAGTAACATAGCATACTTCTTATGAAAAAATATTCCACGCGGACGAAGTTGCGGGCAGAAGCTAGTAAATTCATAAAGAGAAAGGTAGTATTTTCCGATAATTCCGAATGTATGAAAAAACTCACTTACTTTATTATTAGACCAATCCATAATGTAACTTGTATGGATCAATTTCTATGAAAGAATGTAAAACGAAGAAACAAAGGAAAGAGTTGTTTTTGAACAAAATGTTCTATTTTCTATGCAATAATTAAACCCCATCTCGTTTTATGCAATATGGAAATGGTGAAATGGTGATAGTCCACTTGAAAAATTTAATTCTACGAGTATATAAGTATGTATTGTTACGAGTTGTGAGGGACTCAAGTTAAAATGCTGTTAGAATCACTATAAAGTTTACTAGAACTATACAAACACGCATAACACAGATATAAATATAACCGAACACAACAAATCCTAACGTAATGCAGACGGTCGTAATTCAATAAAACGCGCAAAGTCCGTCAATATAGATTTTCGAATATACACACGTCTCGCCTTGATCGTAGTCGTCATTTGACTGACTTTCTCCCTCCATCAGGGTGTCGTTTTATGCTCCACAAATGCAAACGTAGGTTCGCTTAGCAACGTCGCCACAGTTTCCTAGAATTAGCTTGTAACACCTGGCTAATGATGCTAATGAGTGAGTACAATAGAACAATGGGCTGTTCTCCACAATAACTTAGAAACGTATGCCAGTAAATCAGTGAACAAAACAAGACGATAATAAAAGTATTACAATCAGTTCAAATGACGACAGGTAATAAAATGTGCTTCGTGGATTTGTGTTTGCCGGGGGCTAAGTTGTAACAGTATGGTGATACATTAAAACTATCAAAGTATAACGGAAAATAGAATTAAGGTATCTTTAGCCAAACTTTTTCTATATTTATAGTCTGACAGTTTAAAGAAAAGGCTGTACCAACTAAATATCAAATATTCTCAAACATTTGAAATAATTAAGATTGTTTCTGTTTTATGTTTTACTAGTATTCTCCAATCAAAGTTTGTACTGATTAACATTACTTTTATACACAAACCAAAGACATATTTAAAAATAAAACTTCTAGCGAGATAATACCTAAAGAAACAGGATATTACATCCGTGTATTTTACAGAAGTTCAATTTTAATAATGGACGCTTGATTCGGACCCATATCAGCGTAAAACGTCAACTGAGTCTAATCCGACTTTTACACGTGTATTTATGACGCACCTGCTTTGCATGAAGAAACGTTTTGTTAATCATTTTAATATTAAAATTTCACGCCTTCCATGGTGTTATTGTTTTTCTGTTGACTGTAATGTGAGCTGTGATAAATAACAATTTATCTATGTATTAATACGTGGAGCAAAAACTTTGTACATCGTTTTACGAAAATTGCCTTTGTACATGTCTACATGTTGTAGGAGTGGAAATGTCTACATGTCTGCAAGTCCTTCGGAAGCTCAGCTTTTATACTTTGTTGGTGTTGCTGGCCTATGGAAATAGTCCTATTGTATTGTTACCAGAATTTATGTTTATACTAGAAAATGATTCTATGGGCTTGTGCTGACTCATGTATAAAGAGTTAAATGCCAAGTAAATGAAGCGAGAGATACACCATTTGCCGAATTTCACAATGCCACCCGAACTCTAAAATTATGATCGCATTAAAAATGATATTCTTACGAGTACGGGACTCGAATTAAAATGCCGTTGGAATTACTATAGAATTTATTAGAACTAACAAACGCGTATAACACAGGTACAAATATAACTGTATACAACCAGTACAAACTGCACGATTCAACAACACGCGCAAAGTCCGTCACTATATAACCTATCGAATATACACGTCTTGATCGTATCATAATCGTCGCATGACTGCCCCACCCGTACGTTCGGGCATTGTTTTATACTGAACTGTACAATACAACAATAGACCGCGTGGACTGAATTTTCCAAGAAAACGTAATCTGCACACCTGCGGCCATAAACGAGTACAATAACAATAGGACATTTTTTTAATTACAAATTTTAAACACCGAGTAAACAAAAGAAGTCCAAATGCGGGAAAGGTAATAAACTACAGGTGTGCATTCACTTTGTCGGCGTGTAACAATATATTACAATATCGAATCGGATTATCGGAAAAAACCTCATAACTCAAATATTCATAATGAATAAAAAAATATAAATACAAACAAAGCACTCCAGTCTCGAATTAAATGTTTACCTCGTGTTTTTTGGCGTGCGCCCGCAAAGCGCATTCGGCCGGGTATCTATTCATCATTTAATTTACATTTGAGCGGCCGAGCGCGCACCGCCCCACGCCGCTGTAAGCATCACTGCTCTCCCAAAGAACCTGGTAATTTGTTTTTTTATAATTTATGTATATTTTTATTTTTACACCACAACTTTAAATATTATTGGTACAGGAACAATGATTGGTACTTCCTCCGTGTAGAAACGGAGAAAGAATGCAAATTCACAAAACAACCCACAGCCAGGTGGTAGGACATTTGCCTGACTGGATGGCTACCACCCCTGGCTTAGAGTATGTCGCCATAACAACTTTGAATTGTGTTCCGGCATCTGCGGCCAGGTTCCAGTTTCTCCTTCAAGGCCGGCAGCACATTGGCAGCATTGGTATTGCTAATAACCATAAGCGACGAATACCACTTTCCATCACAGTTAGGCCATAAGCCTGTCTGCTGTGCTTCAGTTTTTTTTTGAAGTTACAGGAAGAAGACCCCACACATGATAAAAAGAATCAAAACCAAGGGACTTCTTTACCCCCCGGGAAGTAACTAAGAACGGGGAGCAAGGGATGCGTATCAACAGGGCATAGGGAGCTAGGAGCGCAAACCGGTTAACTTGAAACAAGGTCATTATTTCGTCATGATTTTTCAAAATTTCATTTACGACAACCCTCACAGAATAGTCAATTTAAAAGAATTCCAACTCTTAGTTATAATATGTCCGCCATTTGTAATTTTGATTTGTTTCGCAGCATTAATACAGCATTATGAAGCACCATACATGTAGATCACACCTTCGTCTAAATTTTATACCTATACTAGCTGTCCCGGCAGACGTCCTGCCCGGTAAAAATTTAAAAAAATAAATTTAGGGGTGGACTACCCCTAACATTTAGGGGGATGAAAAATAGATGTTGTCCTATTATCAGACCTACCCAATATGCACACAAAGTTTCATGAGAATCGGTCAAGCCGTTTCGGAGGAGTATGGCAACGAAAACTGTGACACGAGAATTTTATATATTAGATAATCAGTAGTTTCTTAGAAAAATTACTGTAACATAAGGCCCTAAACGTGTCTCGAAGATGAGTCGTCGAGGAGTACCTCACATACATTTGTATGGTTCGCACCCTTAGTTACCGGTACAATGCGCGTCTGCTACAAGTTTCACGATACTCAATGCTCGCCGTGTCGATCGCCCACGCGTCGCGTCTCCTCAGTCTCAGCAAAATAGTGGGGAAACAGCAGTTCAATATCTATTAAATTTGTAGAAGAAATGGAAAAGCACCTATGTCTGTACAACCTTAAATTGTCTCATTATATGAGAAAAGATAGGTCAGATGATTTGGGAGAAATTAGATATAAATTTCAATTAAGAAGTTGGTAATTGTTTTACGGCACTACCGAGTTTTTACGTGAATCCCGAACACACAGACAAGATATTTATATAAAACATGCATCGTGCTCTCCATCGTTTATATAATTTATTCCAGTTGTTGTTTTAAATAATTTCAATCTACAGACACGGCATGTTTAGATTTTTTTTAATATTTTTTTTTTCTCTACTTGGTGTATTGTTGGAGCAGTACACATTCTCCTCTGTATACGTTTTTGTTTTAACATGAACGTGTGAAAGTCGGGAATCGATGGGTTTGTGAATCCCGCCTCTCGACGGTTACGTGTGAAATATTTTGCACTGCACAACAACGGGTTTTGTTCCTCACGTTTTATATGGTTTGTGTTGTTATTAAATTATTGACCAACTATAGCTAGTAGAAAACTCGAACTTACCACTTGTTATACTCGAAGTGCAAAATTCTTATTCAGACGTTCACAGCGGCACTGATTTGTCTGCACTTCCAATTTCTGCGATACGGGGCGTTTTAGACCTTGTACTGAAAGTAACATTGTATCGCTACGGGACCTGTTGAGCCCCGTAAAGTTTTAATATTAAATTGCTTATGAAATTTTGTTTGGTTTTTTACAGTTAATATAACCATATATTATGCTACTTACACCTCGGAACTCTCGTTTAATAGCACATCTTAGATACATATTCATCTTTTTCCCTCCTATGAACCAAATTAAAGGTACGCCCTTCGCACCACAGAGAATATGTTTTTTTAAGCCGCACCGTAAGTGAGACGCGTTCGGAGTGATTTAGACCCCGTTTCGCAGTTAACATGTCGAAGACTTGACTGTTGTTTTGTTAAGGTTAAAACTTTTATGGTCTCATTCCATTATCTCTCTGTGTGTCACAGTTGATTGTCTCGGGAGATACTGAAGCTAGAGATATAAAACTTGGTATTACTAAATAAACAACTGGTCATTTAGTCTTCGACTAAGTCAAGGGAAATAGCAGTGCTAGTCAAGCTCTATTAAATAACTAAAATATATATATACAAACTTGCGATAAACATATTAGTAGTCATCAATAAAGTATGTAGTGTAACGAATGTAATTATGCTGTGAATAGGTATATGTGGCAATCTATATTGTGTACTGTATTTACAGCGATATGACGTGTATGTCAAAGAAAATTCTATTTTTCTCGGTAATTTGAACAATGTGAATTCCGTTAAACAAAATAGAACATCTAAAAAGTAGTGTTATATTGATGTTAATAAATAATGATCCGTGAAAATACTTCGCTTTGTTTCAAAGTTTTGCTATTTTACAATTTAGTGGTAAACTTATTCAGAAATCTAACACGTCTACTAGTTCGTCTGCTTCAGGCAGTAAAAAGCCTAATTCGTCAAAATTATCCTTTGCAGTTCTTCCTCCTGCTTCTACTCCGACTGGATTATCCCAGTCGGTTAATGAATATGCCACACAGGTGTGGCTAAAAGTTTAATGTGTTATTTGTTATTAATTGTTAATGATGTTAAACATAGATAGATAACGTATGTATATACAACTAATGTAACTAATCTTTAACAGTGATATTTTATACGCTATAAACAAGACGCATTTGGCCACTGTTAACTTTATCATTATCCTGGATGGAGCGAAGACATTTGTCAAATTTGTTTGAAAGATTATTTTATTTTGTTTTTTTTTTTCAATAATCGATTTCGTCCTTTTTTCTGTTTTTATGGGTGGCAATTATAAACTTCGTTTGTCTTTCTACTCAAATTACTTTATACATATCTTCAACGTTCTTTATTGTCAATCTATTATTGTCTCCTAGATATCCTGATTTCCGAAATGATTTTTTATTGTTCCTTCCTGTTCACTGTAATCTGTTTTCTATTAATTTATTGATATCTCTCTCTCCCTCTCTCTCTCTCACCTCTCTCTATCTCTCTCTCTCTCACCACCCTCTCTCTCTCTATCTGTACCCCTCTCTCTCGATATTTACAGTTTGACGATTCAAATGAAAGTTGACCAGTTAGTTGACAAAATAAATTTAAAAGTGCCAAAAACTTACAAAACACCCTTCTCCAAGTACAAAATGTAATAGAATTATTTTTTAAGCTTTTAAAACAAAAAACTATTCAGCCAGAAGTACATTCTGTATCAACATAATCATGTTGTTATTATAATAAAACCAGAGTCTTAAAAATTGAAAAGTATGTTTTAAATTATTATCATTGATTACAGATCTGTCACATAATAATAATGATGACAGTATCAGCGCCTGCTGATACAGAGACTTCTACACAAGGAAGTACAATAACAACCAGCGAAAGTGATAAAAAATCTTCAAGTACCCTATCAACGAGTGAGAGCCCAACTACCTCTAATAATTCACCTACAGGTACTGAGGCATCAGGTTCTTTATCTTCAAGCCTCTCTACGACTGTACCAACATCGACTAAAAGTGTTACACTTACAAACCCCACAGTTTCTACGTCTACAACTCAAGGTAGTTCGACAGCACAAACCACAACAGCAATAACTCCTGAGCAGCCAACTTCTACTCCAAAAGATTTTGCTAACCAAGAGCCGAGTTTATTTGGAAATATGATGGATGTGCCCAAAAAAATAATAGCACCTTTTGCTAGTAAGATTTTTCTTGAATTATTTTCTACTGAATACAATTTTACTGTGAAAATCCTTTGTACACAGTAACTCTTATTGCTCGGGGACGAACATTAGGGTACCGTAAGACACGTGCCGACTTTGGATGGACACTAAAACCACCTCGGTGTTTCTTTAGCTGCTTAAATCAGGATAATAAGATAGTCGCTGTGCCGAAGTCGAGATTGACAAGTATACCCGTATCAATCTCTAGCGAGCATATGGTCACTTCAATTTGCTAATAGATCAGCACCCTTCTTCTACTATTACGTTGACGTTAGTAGTTCTCAGAACTCCTGCGCGCATGGCTCTGCAAACTTGATTCAGGCAGAGGCTGATTGATGTATGATTTAATAAAACTATATTCCAGTATTTTCAAAGTGTATAAGAACTTACCAAATTTAAATCATTGCATAAATTCCCAACATATTAATAGCAAAATACACTGCCTATCTGTCCGTGTATCACCGCAATCAATTTTCTTGGAATTTGCTTTACCTGTATGAATGAAATTTTACAGAATAATGTTGTTTGTATAATGGTACAAAGTTATGAAGTGAAATGCCAAATAAAGTAAACATTAGGAGTGGCCGCGATACATGTTACTAAGGATTGTACATTTGTTTTCAATATACATAGTCTTGTGGTATCTTTGTCAGATCTTGATAATAATGGTATTTTAATTATGTTTTTAATGAAGTCAAAAGGTGCCGAGTTTTTAGCTTCTAAAGTAGTAAAAATAGAATAACCTCTCTGTTTCTCTATTTTTGTACTAAGAAGTGAAATATTCTGAAAAAGATCATACATCGAAATACTGCGGACAATACCAATAAGGCACATATTACATAAAAATAACGATAAGGCTATCTTTAAAATTTGCAGCACTGAGAATTGAACAAAAATGTTGCGTCGAAAATGATTATTTTGTAAAAGTCAATTTTAAGGTTTACAATTTTGGACTACTGATAATATTTTTCTACTTTCCAGACAGCGGCCTAAATATACCGAAGACCATGACTGATGTTGTTGAAAGAGCTAGAAATACTCAAAATCAAGTTTTTGATAGCTTTAAATCATTGTTTTGGGGCTAAATATTAATATACTAAGAGATTGTATATATAAATTTCAATTTTTGAAACTGTTATGAACCTTAAAAAAATTCATCTATAAGTAATGAAGTCTGTCAATTTCCAAATCTGTGAAGATTGTACAAGCAAGAGATTTTCACATTTATATTTGTAACTAGCTGTCCCGGCAGACGTCGTCCTGCCCGGTAAAAAAAAGGGGTTGATTGTAGAGGGTTGAAAATTTAGGGTTGTATGTATCTTTTAATGCTGTATCATAAAAAAATAGAAATTAAAAATTTTGTCTAAAAAATAAATAAAAAAATTTAGGGGTGGACTACCCCTAACATTTAGGGGGATGAAAAATAGATGTTGGCCGATTCTCAGACCTACCCAATATGCATACAAAATTTCATGAGAATCGGTCAAGCCGTTTCGGAGGAGTATGGCAACGAAAACTGTGACACGAGAATTTTATATATTAGATATAATATCATATTTTTTGACAAAATAAAAAAATTAAAGATGAAAATAGAAACTAAACACTAATAATAAAACTATACTATAAATTAAACTCAAATTAAAAAATAGTTTATAAGTAAAAATTTGACTCCCATTCAAATTTCAAATCAAATCTATCAAATAAAACAATATAATTTTATTAAAATATGATTACGTAAAACAAATCTTTAGTTTAATTTTATCGCTATTTACGCTCTAATTGTACTAAACAAACAATAAAGAATAGGTTTAATTTCACGCAAAATTGTTTGTTTCATTACAGAAACCAAATACGCCATGGAACATACAACAATTAATATGAAATAATTATCTTAATTACCATCGAAGCGTGGGCCCTAATAGCTTCATTTGCTAAAATTATTATCGGAACATAATTCTTTGCTTTATCGAGTTAATAAAAATATAACACTTTTCTTCTTTAATTGCAGCTATAGTTGAGGTAGCTTGAATATGAATACTATTCGATGTTTCCTGAACTACATATATAGAAATAGTTTAAAATATTCACAGCGGCACTGATTTATGATTTACTTTATTTTCTATGGGGCGTTTTATACCTTGTACGAAAATTATCATTATGTCGGCACGAGGTCTATTGAGCCCCGTTTTAAAAAATATAATTCTATTTTAAACTTATATGTATATCAAATAGTTCAAGGGTTTTAGTTTTGTGTTGTACGGTACTAGGTCAAGGTGACCCCGTATTAAAGTAGGTTTACAACAGAACTCTGGCTTAGAAGCACATCTTATTTTTCTACACTGATTCAAATTGAAGTTCGCACCATATAACACTAGCTGTGTCCGCGACGTCGTCCACATGGAATTTGTTGTCAAAACCCCCCGATTTCCAAACATTCTTCATTCGTGCTCCGATCCTATTTGTCTTAGCATGATGATATATAGCCTATAGCCTTTCTTTAAAATAGACTGTCTAACACTGATATAATTTTTGAAATCAAACCAGTAGTTCCTGAGATTAGCGCGTTCAATCTAACAAACAAACTCTTCAGCCCTATATATTAGCATAAGATATTAAACAAACACCTACGTCGTCTGCGTAAACGGTCACTGACATATCCCATATGTAGCAGTAAAATCAGATGTAAACAACATGAAGGCAACTGCTGAAGTTATACAAGTATTTCAAATACCCGCATTAGCCAAACGTTGAACGTTGCGAACGCAGTTTCGCGACGTCGTAAACGGTTATTTTTCGCTTAACACCACACTACACTATCTTATCTGTACAGCCATTCCGCAGAGCGCATCTACTCGTGTTCATGATAGCCTGGTACAATATGTATAACTCTATATGGATAAATATTATGCCTTATTCAAAAGATTACTTTTTTAACACATTTACTCAATAACTGCATTTATTAAGCCTGTATACATTCTTTGAAAGTTAAAAATGACGTATCATATAACGGAACGTACGGTAAAATAGGTAATTAGTTCAAAAATATATACAAGACTTCCACCAAGGACTTTCACATTACGAGAATAAATAAGCTCAGGGCTTTGAGGGGGTACGTGGGGGGCACGTAGGGCCCTTAAAGGAATTTTGAAAAATTGCCATAAAAACTAAAACAAAAATTAGAAAAAACGAAAAAATCAATGTTAGTAACGTTTACAAAAAAAAAATATATATTTTTATAAGCCAAAATCTAATCTATCTTTCCTGAACAGTTACCGCGTCGTCTTATACGAAATGTGTGAAGCTTTTCAAGAGCTAAGTGAATTAAGTTTAGATTTTCAAAATCGTGCCTAACTCTAATGAATGCTAATTATAAAATTGAAAATGTGCTTCAAATATTTGGACGAACAATAACTAAACCTGGTACGTACTATGAAAAGACTTTGGAAGCAGTGAATAAACTGTTATTTTTTGGAGTGCAGCTACAATAAAAAATTACAGACCTACAACGTTTGAGAATTAATGTCCCCCAAAAAAGAACCGATAACAAAAGGCCTGAATAAGCTTATTAATCGAACCTCCTTGGAAGCGCTTTTGATCAAAACCTTTGTCTCACTTTAATACTATAGAAAAAATGATACAAAGGATGTAGTTCTGATTTTCACCAAGCGCATGTAACACTATTTGCGAATGTGCGCCATTTTGATATTAGAAACGTCAAAGATAGTTCCGACTTTCAAATTGTATTTTTAACCGACTTAAAAAAAGGAGGAGGTTCTCAATTCGTCAGAATCTTTTTTATATGTATGTTCATCGATTACTCCGAGATTTATGATCCGATTTACGTGATTCTTTTTTGTTCGACGCGGAATAGCTGCCATTTGGTCCCTTAAAAATTTGACATACTTTGGCCCAGTAGTATTCATTTATGAACATTTTTTATGAAAAAAATTCCATTCCGCGCGGCTCCTTTCGTAGGCGTACCCATAGCTAGACACTAAAAAGTAACAAATAAATAAAAAAAACTTCGTTTAAAAAAACCAACTTCAAAAACTAAAAAGTATAAAATAACTTATTTCTAAAGCTATTACTATTAACATCTTGAAGTCGAAGTGCAGTCGAATCAGAAAAACACAAAGAATATAAAAAATGAAAGACTACACTTTAACAAATTTTGTAATATTATAAACATAGATAACCCTATATAATAAGAATCTTTTCAAAAAAGGTGTAAGCAGGTTCATAAATTTTAATTGAGGAAGGCAACGCATCGGTGACAATCGCCCTACTATAGCAAATTTACCAATTTACTTTGCCTGTAAACATAAGGAACTAATTTTAAAAAATGAAGAACTTATACTTCATTAAATACTATCAAATATACGAGTCAATATTAATGACGGTACTGCGAGCAAATTTGTACAGTTGCTGGCAGTAATATCGGGACAGCGTTATTGGAAGTGCATTTGCAAGATGATTCCGGAAGGCGTTATTAGGCGGCTGGCACTCTGCCAGACTGATAGCGCGCCTATCTCAGAAAAACGTTCAAATATTTGGGCAACAACTAATATTTGTAAGTTGGAAATTCAATTTGAATAGTAAAAATAATTAAAATGAAGTACAATATACTAGTACTCAGAGGGCTGGTTCCTCGGATAACGGATCAGTATGTCGATCCAGAGCTAATTGTCTGGGAACCTCGCCCATTGATTTCGATGACCTAGGCTCAGTATTCTATTCATAGTCTTAAGGGAGTTAGGTAGAATACTGTTACGAGTTAGCGGGACTCGAATTAAAATGCCGTTTTAATTATTATAGAGTTTATTAGAACCATACAAACACGTATAACACAGGTACAAATATAACCGAACACGACAAATTCAAACGTAATGCTGAAGGTCGTAATTCAATAAAACTCGCAATCCGTCACTATTAGATTCCCGAATGTACACACGTCACGCTCGTATCGTAATTCTCGCTCAACTGCCTCTCTCTCTATCAGGCCCTCGTTTTATACTTCATATGCAAAAGAATCCTCCACAAAAATTAAAAACGGATGCCTATAAATAACTGAACAAAAGAAGACGATCAAAAAAGGATTACCATAAGTTCAAATGCCGACAGGTACAGTGCTACCTTACATAAAGTGTTAGTGTCCAGACTCCTAAGACAGAAAACTAAAATTCGTGTCCACAAAACTATCATTAAACCAAATTTGATGTACGGCTGTGAGGCCTGGACACTGACACTGAAGGAAGAGAACCAATTTTAGGTCACAGAGAGTAAGGTTCTCAGAAAAATCTTGGGCCCAACTTAATTGGGGTAGCTCTTGCCATTTATGTAATTTTTTTATTGCATGAGATCAGCAGACAGGCAGATGTTCCATCTGATGGAAAGCGGTTACCGTGGCTTATGGACAGTCGTAACATCAAAGTTGCTACAAATATGCCGCTGAACTCCTAAATGGAACTGGAACAACTCAAGATGTCATGACGGTATAAGCGATACCGGGGCCGGTAGCCATACATCCCTGCAAATACCCTACCACCTGGCTATGGGTTGTTTTGTCACCTCTTACGACAAGCTGCCTGGCCACAGGAAATTGCATCCTTTCTCCGTTCCTACACGGATAAATGAAGCCCAACTCTCCTAACAAACAGAGATAGATTAACTATCATACACAAAGAGATGACCACCACTTTCTACAAACAAAGGCAACTTTTCTTTACGTACAAAGGAAAGTAAATAGGAATAGAGTGGGGCCAGTTACCAAAGTTAGCTAGTTAGGGGCCGCACGTGGTTTAGACGAATGAGGGTAGTCGCCGCTAATATAACAAAGTTCGGGGCAACTTTGTATTTATCTAATTCCATTCAGTGGTATAGCGAACATGTTTCCTTGCCTTGTTTCTTGTAGTGCATTCTTTAGGGTTCCATAAGCAAAATCGTTATACCCATCCGTCATTATTTTTTTAACTTAAATAATATTACATCCGTCATCGTCAGCCATTCGCAGTCTACTGCTGGACACAGGCCTCCCCAAGACGGCGCCACCCAGTAATACGTTAAAATATTCTAATAGAAATAAATATATTTAATTACTGTTATATCTGTCACTCCCCTATTGTTGTTCCTAATGTTCCACTTCCATGGTTCGAAGAATCGTTTTTTGAAATAAAATTGATAGCAGCGAGATGGAAGTGACCTATTTATTCATGAGATTCCACTGTACATATGAGTTGTACGCTCTGCTTTTCATTTCGAATACGGGGAAAGTAAATAAAAACTGATTAGTTAAAGAAACACTACACTGAACTACTTCTCTAATTAAATCGGATGTTAAATCCATATCTAAATCTGAACCAAATTAACAAGAAGCGTGTATAAATACTTAAAAGTTTCTTCGAAATTAAGTTATGTAACAGGGTACGGATCTCGAGCCCATAGTTATTTTAAAAAAAGAAAATTTGAAGTAGTAGTATATTATTGATATTCATTTCCAAGTGAAGTTAATATACACAAAAGAAAAGCTTACTATAACAAATAAACAACTCACCATACGTGAGTGATCGATGGACTTAGCGGAACTTCGAGCTCGTTCTGGAAACTTCATTCATTTGGCCAGACCGATCCCCCGGTAGTGGCCGGCACAGATTAAGATAGAAATCGGCTAAGTGTGTTCCAGTCCACAGCGAAGTGTTCTGTAAAGGTGTACATTTAAATTTCGTGGATTTCATTACTTTCACGATGGTGAAATTCATCCCCCCATTTGACAAAAAACAACCAAATAAACCAGTATTCTTTGAAAGTATTTTTTAGGTTCTTTATCACTAGTTGCCTTTTCTTTATTTTAAAAGCAAATAATGACTTTATTCTTACATGTTACATAAAAAGTTGTAAACATTGTTTAAAGCTAATTCCGTATCTTCTGTCAAACACAAACTAGGTAGTTAATTATTTTTGGTTCTCTCAGGTCTAAGTGTTGCTTAGCCTATATGTACCTGCTATTATGATAAGTTTTATATTTGCATAGTGTACCGTACACGGCGGAATCGGTAATCCGACGGCACAAGCCAACAAGGTAAATTTTGGTACTTAGGTACTAGGTACTTACCTGGTACTCCAGCTCGCGGTGGGAATAAGAACAACGAAGAACACTAATCTGTCAGTATTTTAAGGAAGGAGCGCCCCTTGAGAGGACATCTGTAAAATATTCTACTAAACTACTACTACAAGGGAAACACTACGGAGGGTGGATAAAATGTCTGTTCAAATACAGCCGCGTCTCGTCCTATTTCGTCACAACCACTTGCCCACTGAGTATATTAACTTATTATTATAGTGTTTCACACACTTGCAAACATGTAAATTTTCAAAAAATAACTAAATATTTAAGTATATTACGCGAGAGCTATCAATCACAACGTGCGACTTCAAAGCGAATCCGTGGTATACCCGCTTTTCGACGCGATAAAAAAGTGCCTTCGTATGTATCGCGTACCTAATAATCGAAAACCGGCGTTCGATATCTGTAGTCCGAACACATAGTATATTAAGGACCGCTTGCATAAGGTTGTTTAAATTTATTTAAGAAACACAAAACGTATTTAACACCCTTAAATACAATTAGCGCCTTGCACAACCCAAAAATTGCCGCCGTTTAATATAATTAACTAATTTTATTGAAAGGCGATCGTTATGCAAGCGGCCGTAAAGTCTATTAATTATTATTCATTTATGTTTTAAATGTTTCATATTATTTATTGTATATACTGTCATGTTTTAATAATATATTAGTATGGGTTTTAAAGGTGCGATATATGTAATAAAGCGGATTTAGAGTAACTTTTTAATAAAAAATCGATTTTTGCCAAATTGGCTACCGAACCCTAATATGGATCGAAGAAAAACATTGTGTTGAAGAGATTTGGTCGTACAAGTGAATGAGCATATCCGATTTGATTATCAAGCTTTGGATGAAAACAGGATTCAGATTTGATACCTCAATATTTTTAGAATAGAATAGAATGGAATATACGTCTATAGGCGATGGTTTTTATTACATGGACCGTCTGCCTGTTTGTCAGCTTCGGAATAGAAAATGATCCCTTTTTTTCTTTAAAATCGGTTGACACGAATTATCGCCAGAATAGTTTCCTGCATCGATCGTGTGCTAACTATAATAAATTAATTCGCAGCTATGATTTGGATATAACGGGCACCTCGGTGTCTAGTTTTAGGAATAAACTCATTAATTTATATTTTGAACTTTCGTGTGTAATGATCAGGTTTTTATTATTAAGTTATATATTTCTTTTTTTATGTTTAAATTATTAATTCTTTTTTTCTATGTTTTTGGTTATCTGATCACTGATCTTAATTTGTTTCTATCTGTGGTGACTTGTTAATAGCTCACTATCACTAATGTGTTATTATTATAATTATGAATAGCTGATAGTCATCCTAAATATGTAAAATAAAATAAAATAAAATAAAATGAAATAAAATAAAATAAAAATTGTGTGTGTGTGTGCAGTTCATACGCAGTAGGAGTAAAACGTCAGGAAGAACTTATAAGGAATTATATTTATAATTCCTTTAGCCTACATCCGTTAAAAAATTATAATTCATATTAAACTTTTTATGTATCTCATGTCATGTTTGCTTGTAGACAAACTGGCAAAGGGACCACCTGGTGGTAGGTGGCTACCGTCACCCATGGACAGCTTCAACACTAAGGGAGCTGATGCGTTGCCTACCTCGTTGAGACTTCAAGTATCCGTTCACGCCCTTCTTGAAGAGCCCCATACTTTCAATTATTCGCAGTTAAGTCTAAAAAATATTTAACAGTTTTAATTCGGTCCAAATTGGACCTATGTTTAATCATCCGTATTATTGACTCTCTCATCTATGCAACACAATGTGAAACTCCTATCTCTTATTTATTTTATTTTTATTGCTTGAGTTGAGCAGACAAGCAGATGGCCCACTTGATGGAAAGCGGTTACCATCGCCTATGGACATTGCAACACCAAAAGTGCTACAAATGCGCTGCTGTTCTCTTAATGGAGACTGGAACCTGGCCACTAATGCCAGAACACAACTCAAGGTTGTTATAGCGCCATACTCTAGGCCAGAGGTGGTAGCCATCCAGTCAGGCAAATTCCCACCACCCTGAAAATTCTCATTCTCTCGCAGGCTTAGTCCTATAGATTTAGGTGTTTATCTGTTTTTAGTGTCGCATTTTCGTTTCATCGAGGTTCAAATCAGTATTCGAATCAGTATTTCGTCGTCAACCCTCGGGCCTTAAAAGAAAATTCAACATCAAAACAATTAATCTAATATATCACAATAAACATTCCTCCGCAAAAAATCATGTAAAGTGCCCCCACGTCGACGCTCCAATCCCCATCGAGTGCATGATTATGGCCCTAAAAGCGTGTCACTCCGACACTATTTGTCATATGCTAAGTGATTTTCCTCGTACAAGCGTTGGATTTGTTGAATCACCGCTTACACGAGGCCTTTGGTGTGTCTCTGCTTATATGTTTATGCATATAATATTCTTGTTTAATAATCCTAAAGCTATGTCGATGTTATGTGGATTTGAAAAATAGCGACAATATAGATAGCTGTATGATTAAACGTAGTTAAGAAAATATTAAATGGTTATTCATTTAATATTTTCTTAACTTTTCGCGACTTTTTTTTTTACATGAGGAAATGCGTTGTCGCATCGTCAGCCGCGCGGGGGATCATGCGCGGCCGGTATGTGGGGCTCCCCGATGCCGCTTAATCAATACGACCGGCGCCGGTATACCCACTAAAACCTCATGGGAGCCTTCTTCCGCCTAGCGCCGGGGTCACGGTACATGCGCGAGCTTAACCCGCAACCCCGGCAGCGGCTGGCCGCTTCGTAAACGTCTCGTAAGAGGCGGCCTCTCCTGTGTGCGGGCCGGGGAGTGACGTTTTCCCGGCCCTGTGAGGGACGCGCGGCTGCCTCTCGCGCCCTCTCGCGGCATTAGTGCGGGCGGAGGCCCGCTGCCGCCCGCCCGTGGCTGCCAGGAGTCACGGGCGCTATCCTCCTTCGGTGGGGGAGGGGTAGGCTGCGAGGATTGCTCCTGCGCCTTCACCCCTCCCTCTGCGTCCTCCCCCCCTCGCCGCCTCGCGCTCTTAGCAGCGTCAGCGGCGGGGGGGGGCGGCTTCACGATAGGGGGAGGGGGAGGCTGCGAGGATTGCTCCTACGCCATAACCCTTCCCTCTCCTTCCTCCCCCCCTCGCCGTTTCGCGCCCTCAGCAGCGTCAGCGGTGGGGGGGCTTCGCGATAGGGGGAGGGGGAGGCTGCGAGGATTGCTCCTGCGCCATCACGCCTCCCTCTCCTTCCTCCCCTTTTCACCGCCGTCTCGCGCTTACAGCAGCGTCAGCGGTCGGAGTCGGGGGAGGCCACCTAACTTCGGAAGGGAAGAGTGTTTTTTGGGAGGAGGTTTAGAAGGAAGGGAAGGCTTTTAGGATGAGGAGGCGGAAAGGTGGGACACCACTGTCACGGAGTGAAGGGGGGAATGTGACAGTGGCCGCTCGGGGCCCCGGGGACGCATCCCCTTGTACCGCTTCCTGCACGGAGGAGAGTCCAGGGTGGCACCCCCTGGGGGGAACTTTTCGCGACTTGTATACGTCGGAATAACCAAAATCAAATTCAAAAATGAATTTTAAATCGCGCTTTAAATCATTAAAACGTGGTTTTATTAAATAACTATTTATTTGATTTTTGTTCTGACGTTTCGGGCACTTTTCACTAGTTGTGATTACGGAAGTCAAATGAATTCAAATTAATACCGTGCTTCAAACAGTTAAAACGTTGTCTTAATTAAGTGTACTAGTCGCCAAAACTTAAGAAAATACTATATAAGCATTTATTAAAGTTTGACACGTTCTGTAATGAGATAGTTGGCAGTCAAACTGAAAAACAAAACGTCACACAGCCTCTTTAGCTTTGTACACACTAGAGGCAGACTCGGCTCGAGCAGCCTCTGTTTGAGGCGGACTGAGGCTGCTCACCTTGAGGCAGAGCGGGAGGCACGTTTCGGATCAAAGTGAGGCCATGCGATCAGAAGGTTATTAAATGCAGTCTCTTTTTAACTTACTTTTAGAATGTAACACAATCGGGCATTTAATATGTATTGTTTTTGTCCGAAACCACGCCGCGGGTCATCCCTAGCAAACTCCACTTTATTGAAGTAAAAACTTAATTAGGTTTTTCTGTATCGCGAGCGGAACCCCGCAAACTCAAAATACAGAAGTACCTATTTCATAAAATACTATATTGAGTTAACATTCCACTTCGTGCCTAATTAACCACGCGCAAGTTACTGCTCGATTGTGTCCATTGTTATCGGTCCAAAGGCACAGGTCATACCACTAAATGTTATTGGAATATAGTTTACATTGGAATCAATATGGGCGTATATATACGTACGGTTATAAGCACCTAGTCAATAAGAAGGTTTTACACTGGATGATATAGATTTGAAGCAATTAGTTTTGCAGTGGAATATTCACTCTTTATTATTTTAATCATTTCCGTAAAGGGAGTTTCCGTCTAAGTTTGCTTCATACTATTTTGTTCTGCTTTATGGATTCCGTGGACATTTTAGCAAAAATAGAACTCTATTCTAATCATCATATACGTGTAAGTCTAATCCATCTAATGACTTGGGGAATGGGCTAACTTCAAAATTTTCATTCAGGAACATTGTAGTCAGTCAGACTTGGTAGAGCTATAATGACTTCAATTTGCACAATGCCAGTGTGATGTCAGGACTAGCTTCCTTGGAATTTGAGTTCATACGCTGGATGAATGATAGTCTAACTTTGTTTGTAACAGTAGTTTTTCTCAGAATCAGATGAATCTTCATGGAATTTACTTTCTGATTTCTATGTATTTTTTTACCAACCGCTCACCCCCTTACCCTTCAAATAAAAAAAATACATATTGCTTATTTGACACGACAATTATTAATGACAGATGAAACTTTTATAGGTGTACAATCTAGCATTCGTATCGACATAAGTAATAATTCATGTAATAATATAATGAACTGTCACTCAGACAATTAATTCAAGGCAGTATAAAAAATACCTACCCTCCTCTTTAGACATAACAGTTTATTTCACTTTCAACTATGACACAGGCAACTAGACAGACAAAGGAGATATCTCTTGTGTTGCAAATTTTCCAAGGCTTCGATGTCCCTGCATCAAAGAAATTCCATTTATTTTGTTGCTGGAATTCAGCAGATAAGCTGCCGGCCTTAAAAAGGGGACTAAAACTTGGCCTGTCATGTTGGAATACAACTCAAGGTTCTTATGACAGAGTTTAGACCAGGGCTAGAAGCCATCAAGACTGACGAATACCCTACCACATGGCAATAACCTGGCTAATATGTTTTTTTGAAAAATGTCTTATGGATGAGTACCGTAACCAATGTCCACTTAACAAGAACATTCGTCATAGCCGACAGGGGAGTTAACATCGCATTAGCTAATGGATTCGCCGAGATAGGTCAGGCATTGTCGTTTGAATTATTGTAATTGCCATATGTTTGGACCGCTGAGGAAATTGATCTATACGTAATCACTGGACCTTATCAATGTGGAGTGGAAATTAATCATCGAGACAAAGACAGCGTCGCTTATTTTTGGAATGAAGTTCTATCTATAAGTTATCGCACGTTACTTAGCGAATGGAATGAAAAAAAAATGTTAACGAAAGAAAAAATGCTGACCACTGTATATTATTATTCAATTTCAAACTTTAAAACAATGAAATAAGATCAAAAATCTGTTTTGAAAATTACCCTTATACAATATCTTTGATGGTCTTGCATGGTCTCCGAACCGAAGGCTTCCGATGTCCTCCAATAACATCCGATGGCCTCTGATAGCCTAGCTCTAATGGTTTTCGGAACCTCGTTTCAGCCAGGTGTTCTAAAGACACCGCATAGTTGTTTTATACAAAATCAGGATTTTAGTGGAAATTTGGCCGTTTGCTTTACTTAAGCAGATTTAAAAATCGATTAGTAAATGCCGGATCGGATGGTAGGGGTGCCAGCAGTATTGTCCAGGTTTGCAACAAAAATAGATACGGATTTTTTTCCTCTTGACTAGTTTGAATCTCGACTCAAGCATACTATAATATTTTTTTATTTATTTATTAACATTGAGTCATATTTTCCTAGAGCAAATTTCGCCAACATCAATGTTTAAGGAAAGTATCTTATATTTTGTTTGTAGAGGCTTATTTATCCCTATTTAAGGATTATTACTATATTCAAATAAAATTTACATACACATTAAAATAAAAAACGGACAAGTGGAAAAACGAATCGCAACGTACAACGGATTTGTCCGTTGCGATTCGTTTTTCCACTTGTCCGTTGCGATTCGTTTTGCCACTTATCCGTTGCTATTCGTTTTTCCACTTGTCCGTTGCGATTCGTTTTTCACTTGTCCGTTGACGTTTCACTTCTAATATGTGTCCCAGCACACATTTCGATTTTTCGCAGGTTTACTGCAAATTATTATTTGGTTAGGTTAGGTACATTTTAATGGTGCAATACGGTACACGTGTACCGACCATTTTTTTAAGTCAACACTTTTGCCGTTCGTTGCCATTCACTTTTGTTGTGACATTCGAAAAACTGAACCGCAAAGTTCAACTGGCAAAGTTTTCTTGTTGTTAATTTGTATCCTTAACAAACTCTCTATTTATTTATTTATATTTTTTTGCATACACTACAAATAGAGGCAATGATACCCAGCCACGTGGAGAGCAGAGGTATACATAATAAAACTACGTTTTAATGGTTTTAAACGCGGTAATAAACGTAGTTTTATTATGTACACAAGGCGCGAAAACTTAAGAAAATATTAGCAGAGGTATAGTTCGATGCAAACTTAAGTTTGCCTCCATTAATTACGGCTCGAAATATCGCACTTTCCGATGCTCTGAACGCAATTTTAGGTATTAGAGGGACGATGTCGTTGGAGGACGAGGTATATCCTCACTTGTACTTGAACTTAATCTCCGCACTATTTAAGGTTAAATATTTTTTCTTGTGTCGTCCAAAACCCTTAACTATACAGATACAATTCTATAACGTCCATATAAAAAACCCTATAGCGTTAAAAATAAATTTCGAAGGCAAAACTTCAAAAATCGTTTTCGCATTTTTCGCCTTTCCATGTTTTTTGTCCTAACGCGGCGGTGTCAGCCATCCTGACACCGCTATCTGAAACTGTTCCACTTTATTGGCATCGCAACACAGACATTCATTTTTTAAATGAACAGTAGTTTTTTTTAATATAGCTCACAAAACAACAAATCGACTCTTCCTGTGATCAGAGGGATGCTTCCTACTTTGGAGAACTAATTAGTATTGCAAACCAACGACTAAACTAACTAACGATGACCTAGATAGATAGATAGGTAACACTTATTGTACACCATTACAGAAAGCTTACGAACTAGTATTATTCTAATTGTGTACAATAGGCGGTCTTATCGCTAGAAAGCGATTTCTTCCAGACAACCCGTGGCAAGAATATTCCCATTAGGAGTGGCGATAGTGGTATGCATAATTATTGTACGATTATTAACATTTTAATAATAAATATAACTGTACTATATATACAAATATACACATAAGTTATATACATATACAAGATATGGTGATAATATGCAACTGTTTCAACATAATAAATATATAACATATCCAAATGTACTAATTACTAAGATCAGTGTTCAACTGATAATCTTACAAACTAATATTAATTTGCTAGGAAAAGTTTTCTAATTCTTCGAAAAGTAATTCTGTAACATTCTGTATAAACCTTATAAAAAAAGAACTTGAGATATGAATGGATTAAGAAATATAAAGAAATATATAAAGAAAAACAAATTTTAGCTAGACGTTTTGCTGGGGAGTTTCGTGCCGCTTCTTCTTCTTAAAAGCAATAATAACACGTTGCGAAGCAGTTTACCTAGTATAGGAAGTAAGCTTAAATTTTAACTTTATGTCCATACATAAAGTTAAAATTTAGCAATAAGTTTCACTTTTTGAAGTTATGGACCTGAAATGATGAAACTTATTGCTAATAAAACTTTTGAATTTGAATTTAATTCATTTTATATTATGCAGACAAGACCATAGGATGTTGAGTTAATGTGCTTCTATAATGAATTTTTCAAAAGGCCTTATCGACCGTCCTACTTCAGACAACTGATCAGTATGGCGAGATAATATGGCCATAACATTGACCGCAGAAAATTCTCCCCTAGCCTCAATAGCCTTCAGTGAAGGTTTGTAGAATACATAATTAATATATATGAATGAATTGTATTGTTAGGTATAATTTTCTTCATTATCTTCATAATACAGGTTATAACATAAATTACGAAGAATCATTAAAGTGAACCAATATCAAGGTTATACAAACTCTATCCAACCAAAGCTGTTTTTATCCGTGCAGGAACGGAAAAAAGTACAATTTCTTGCGGCCGGGCGTCCTATTGTAAGAGGCGACAAAACAACCCACAGCTAGGTGGTAGGGTGTTATAGCTCCTTTGGTAATACAAATGTCCATAGGCGATGGCAACTGCTTTCCATCAGGTAGGCGTCTGCTTGTATACTGGACTCATGCAATATTAGAAATAAACGGAATCTAAATATCTAGTAAATATTTCACTTGACCAAACGGCTGGTCTATACCCCTGGCAACGCATCAGCGTTGCCATTCAAAGAGGAAATGCGGCCAGTTATTTGGGAACGTTCTTACCTTATAGCGATCTGGCACTGGATTTTCTATAATATATTCATTTGTAGATATATATGTTTATTGTTAATATTTAATTTAATTTTTATTTGTGAGTGCCATACACATAGCTAGTTCTTAAGAATCTAAAATATACTCTTGTTATTACAAAATACATAATTATGTTAACATTAGTAAACCGGTTCTTTCCACCATTTCGTTCACACAAGACTTTATATTTAAAATGAAACCCTACTGGAGGATTATTTATTTTATATATAACAAACCAACAAAGTTGAAAAGTCTTTAAAAATATACAGTAAACACCTACAGCGTGACTTTTAAAACTAATAAAATTTTAAACCAGACCAACTAGACTTCTAAGCTGTTAAAGATAAATACCTAATAGCTTCAAACTCAACTATTGAATAAAGTTCAGTTCTGGAAACGCCGCAAAGTTCCCGCTAAGCTCCTACGTGTAAAGTCGGCTACGAACTTTGAATCCTGATGCCCAACTTTTTGAAATTTTTAAACATTTTATTTTTTAAATCGCCGCCTGAATATGTGAAAGGGATTTGGATGGATAGAAAGTTAAAATATTAAAAGTATGAATGCTTAAAATTTAACATCACCTTTTTGGGGCTACGTAGTTATTTTATCAAAAACCTTACTAATATCGTCACAGCCATTTTTAAACATCGCAACTGTATTTTGGAAAGGCTACTAACTGTTGTGTATTTGATAAAAAGAAAATTAATTAATTTCTTGTTTAATTTAATCCTTTGTAAGCATACCTGTTTTACAAATTCTGGCAGAGAGGTGAGAGAGCATAGATAACCATTCATTGTATTTGATAGAGAGTGAATTAAACATTTGTATATACTAGTATTTATATTGATACGGCCTACAGAACTCGAATTAAAATGCCGTTGGAATTACTATAGAATTTATAAGAACTATACAAACACGTATATAACACAGGTACAAATATAACTGGCCGCAACCAGTACAAACTGCACGATTCAATAACACGCGCAAAGTCTGTCACTATGTAGCTCGTCGAATGTACACACGTCTTGCTAGGAATCGTCGTGTGACGGTACGCATCATCATGAATTTAATGTTTTTTCCTTATTAATGTTTATTTATTTATAAAGGAATGGCTGTTCTCCATATAATGTATTTCCTCCTTTATTTCGCATAATATATGTATTTATTATTAATCTCTTTGTATGATATAATTGAATTTTTCCTTGTTTGAAAATTTGACAGAGAAAAGAAGGGACTTGAATATTCGTGTTTGACAGAACAAGACATGAAGAAAATTATTCTCGGAAAAATTTGTGTTTTATATTATTACAGATGGAGAAAAAGCTATTTGTGGACAAAATGTTCAATACTAACAATAAATAACTATATCTTCGATATGTGCGCTACAGACTTCGGTGCTATGGATTTCACCAAAGGGCTAGTTCACATCTTCAAGTCAACAATTAATACATTAATAATTTTACTAATCATGTAGATTTGTCCGATATCTTGCTTGTTGTGTTTATCTATGTTTCAGATGTTCTCGTGGACTGTTGTAATATATAACTATTAATAACTATATACTAATAATCTACTAACAGTAATCTATTCTGTGTTTGTTGCTTTTATTTCTGTTCTCAGATGATCCAGAGGCTGTTTTACGTTTGTATGTTATTAATGATATATCTAATTATGTGTTTTAACCTAATCTGTTTGTTGAACATGTATTCTATAACTAATTATGTGTTGTTGATATTTTCCTTGTGTATTAATTACATTATTTTGCAGGCAAATCTAGTGTTCTTTTCTTGCAGAGATGTTACTAATAATATTGTGCTAATAATTTAAATTTTAGGAATAACGGAATATTTGCATTTAATGAGTGTCTGTATGTATAAACCTGGGATTATCTTCAAAAACTTAACTAATGATGTGTAGTTAGTTACAGCAGCATATATTAATTAGTTAGCATTGACTATGGTATACTTTGGTGTTAGTCTTTAGACATATTGGGGCCCGCGGGTTCATCTCTTCGGACTTTTAATTTAATAGAGACGTTCCTTTGACTTATATGGCCATATATGCTAACATATATAAGTATTTATTGTGAAGACTTACACAACTATATGTAATGATAGACAAACTTGTTTACTATCTATTACTGACCTTTCTGGTTTAGAACTTAACTAATTACTGTCCATAATTTGTATATTATATGGAGAATGAGCTATACAAAATTAAATTAATTTGTTGTATGTCTGTATTGACTTGTGTGTTAATAACAGATAAGAATTATTTATACATTGTTATAATTTCATAGTTAACTAAATTAATAAGGGTTAATTGTAAAGCCTGAGTGTGCTAATATATTACTTAGGAAGTATGACACATAGTCTCTTGCGGATAAAAATACTAATTTATTGAATTTAATTTAAGGGGTTCTGAAATATAACTTTGGTATTAGAAACTGAATTAAATAACATTACTACTTCATAGTCGAGAGCTACTAAGGGGTTCTGATGATTCTTTTAGGCAATATAATTATTTATTAATTTGTTAAGGGAGATTAATTATATGTCAATAGGAACTTATTTATAGGAGTTCTTGTCTTGTTGTTGCATACATGTTGATGTACCTGACTGCGGTCACTTACTTGATAGGGGTGTTGATTGTTAATGTCTATCTGCTCTTGTCGCAGTGAGCTTAAAGTCAGACGTCGTATCGAGTCTTGATTGTTTTGAACACAGGCAGGGTTATTATTGACCTAGATCTGTGAGGTCATAGTCTTGTTTTATTATCTATTATTTAGTCTATTCATATGTGTATACATTTAAGTATATTTTATAACACTACATTATTACACCACACTCTACAACAATCATGCGACTTGTTTGGGAAAGCTTGACAGACTTTAAGAAATTTAACGTTTATTTTTTGGGTTTTACTGATTTTAATGATTTAAATACTTTCTTGTTTAAGATGGTTTGCCTTCGGCATTTGGCATGGTCTTGTGCAATAGAGTTTTATTTTAACTTTCATTTTATTAACGTGATTTACCTTTTAGAATATATATTTATTTGGACAAGTCTGTAATTGCATGACAAGAGCTATGAATGTCAAAGAAGCAACTGAGGTGTGTAAGAATAAGCCGGAATGGTACTCTGTTGTGCAATGCAGTTACTTATTTTAAATTTATTGTTCATGAATATTTTATTTCTTTAAATTATATATCTACATGCAAGTAACTCTGTTGACACTGGATATATGCTAAATAGTAGTATAATTGTAATGAAACAACAACTAGTTAGATGTGAAAGCACATATTGATTATTTCTATATTAACTTTGATTAGGGACGCGGTTTATGGTCTTTGTAACCTTGGACAAATGACGTCGCAAACCATTTGTTTATTGGGACAATTTAATCTACCTAGGATAATTTCGTCAATTATCCAGGTTTTCTCGCGTGCCGTTTTTAGGCAACCTAGTTTGTTTTGGTTATAATATGTGCCTTCATGAGACTAGGTTGATTTCACATATTGAGTTTAACTGAATGAGTAACTGAGGGATTGGAGACTGTTAAATCGCGGATCAGCTTGGAGGCGAAGTTGAGGGCCCCGGAGGCCAGCTACTGGCTATTGCAAGCGGATCATTCGTATCAAAATTTACATCTTTCCACAATATGTGATTTCACAAGAGTCTTTGATGTAGTTAGGCCAGGCAAGCATGACTGAATTGGAAAGGATAATTATTAATAAATTATATATGAGCAGTGTTACCGATGTTGACACCCTTGATGTAGAGTACCACCATTTCATGACTATTTCAATTTAAACTTTACGGTGCTATGCTCTCATCTCTTGGGTTTTAGGGTCTTTAATCAGGTGTAGGGTTCCGCCACTTTATTTTAAATTTAACTTTCATTTTAAACTTCACGGTGGAATCTGAATCCTGTCTTTAACAAATAGGTAACAAACAATACGAGCGTAAGGGAATACTCCAGTTCAATACCAATTTAATTTCACTTTTACTTTACGGAGAATTTTCCCTGAAACTCTTACACTGAAATCTGTCTTTGACAAGGGGATACATAATACAAGTGAAGGTGTCTCTCGCCTAATTTTAATTTAAAGTTTACTTACAATTCATAGAGAGACATTCTGAAACTTTTACTTTAACAATTTAGGAAAGGGAATTTTATGAGATGTAGAGAGTATCACTATTTAAACTTCATTTAAACTTTATCTTTAATTTACTGTGATATTCTTGTCTTACATCAGGGGAGGTCGCTGAGGTATTATTCCTCATATTCACAAATTTATTTGATATTTTGGAAGAGTGGCTCTGATATGATACGTTCACTCAAGTCTTATGGCTTTTCCAACTCATTTTACACATAAGGCACTCCAAAGGGGTTTTCTAAATTGTTAGGCGTACTACTGGAGAGTTTCTTGTCGGCTCTTCTCGCCAGTGATAGTACGTTGTGAACCGACGCTAACTTTAGACAATGTTTATAATAGATTAAATAAAATTAATTAAAAGATTGGAGATTCTTCTTTTGTTTCGACGTGAGTTCGTTTACTGATAGCTAATGCGGTGGCATAGATCAGCCGGGCGGTTAGGAGGGGTGCCTACACAAAATTATATAATTTGTTATGAAATGTGCATTAAAATTCCTTTTGGCTAATAAAGGCACGGCGTACTCAGGTGATGAGCTTATGTCATGAGTCGATACATTTGTCATTATTCATAAAACGCATGACATTTTACACTTACAACTTATACTACAAAACTATTATTTATATAGATATATATTATACACCGATCCTTGAGTCTTCCTGTTCCTTGATCAACACTCCTATATAACCTACCTTGTGAACATAGGGTTAACGGTATTATGACGAGGGTTCTTATTACTAGATGATCACGATTTATGGCCAAAGTAAGTTTATTTACTTAATAAATGTTATTATTTTTCACTTTATAACTTCTTTTATTTCTCATTCTATGCTTCGGCTTGAATTTGTCATTCCATGGCTCTTTGAGGGCGGGATGAACGTTACAATTCGGTGCGCGTTCCCAGGATTCAAGAATCGGCTGCTGCGGCATGATGTGGAGTGGGTCTAGGACAGTTGGATCTTATCCTGGATCTCGCAGTTTCGGCGCGCGAGTCCAAAATTACATTAGGTGTTGCATCCAAGGTGTCTGGATTGATGTTAGTGAACAAGTTCTGCTGTCAGGCTGAGCTATTTTATTCTTGTGTATCTAAAAGATACACAATTGTTGCTTGTGAGGCGGAGCAAGGTTTCAAAGGTTATAGAGGGTTGTTGTTTATTTCGGGGTTGACAGGGGGTGATCGGTGGTTGGTGTAATAATTAACAGTCTGATTTTATAGGTAAATGATTTAGAAATTGTGGAAAAAAATTTAATCTCGTGTCCAGATAAGTTCGTCAGGTTGTCGCTAGGGGCGCCACAGTGGCATTGCAAATTTTAATTATGTGTCAAATTAATTCGTCATCTTGCCATTAGAGGGCGCATGGTGATTTTGGAATTTTTAATACTCGCGTTCAAATTAGTTCGTCACCTTGTCACTACGGGCGCTGCAGTGACTTTGAATTTTTAATTCTAGCGTCCAAATTATTCATCCTTTTTTCACTACGGGGTGTTGCAAGTGACTTAAAATTTTTATTTCTTGTATTCGAATTAGTTCATCACTTTGCCGATGGGGGCGCCACAATGACCTTGTTGATTTTCTTGGTCTTGTTGATTAATTATATAGTGAGACATATTTAATTTAATGGGGTGTATATTTTCAATTAAATGAAATATTAATCATTATTTTATGAAATTTTAATGAGGACTTTATTAATTTTTTTTCATAATAGAATTGAGGAAGTTATTAACTGTTAGTCAGTCTTGTGTTATAAATGGGAGTTAGGCTAATAATTATTTACTATGGTGGAGTCAGATGTTGTTATGAAGCATGAATTTAGGAATAATATTTAATAATTTAAATTATATTATATACATAACTTAGATAGTTTATGACTACTTATAGTTTGCTAGCGTTGAGTAAATATTTGAATGAAGTAATTGAAGGATAGAATTCTAATATTTCAGGATGAACCAAGAGATGTAACAGTGCTAGTTCACTGCTATAGGAGGGGATGATAAATTGTGGATAGGGTTAAGAATTATGTCGTTGAGTGGGTGGAAACCTGGACAGTCTTTAGGCACTAGTAATTTTGGTATACTTACACCTATTATAGCTAAGAGTCAGTCCTCATTAGATAAGTCAGGGCTAGGTTATATTGATGAAGCCTTGGTGGGAGCATTTATTAATATTTTAAAATTACATTTGAAGGATGTAGATGACAAACGGATGTGTATCTTCCTTGTTTGAGGAGGAAGATGCTTATTTGCCAGATAAATTTGAGTTAGTGAAATCTATAATTACTGTTAAAATCTATGGGAAAGAAGTGAATTGTTTGGTAGACACGGGGAGTGACATTACATGTATTTCCAGCACCTTTTGGGAGTTAATATCAAAAGAATGTAGTAAAATTGATTTATTGCCCATCAGGCCAATCCAAATTAGGGGTCCAGTAGGTCAGAAAAGTACTAAAATTCAACAAATGGTATTATTACCAGTTTAATTGGGAGATAGCATTATTGATATTAGGTTTTAATTGTACCAAATTTATTGCAATTGTGATTTTAGGCTTTGATTGGTTATCATTAGTTGAAGCCACGATTAAATTACAAGGTTCTGAAATGGGGTTAGTTTGAAAATTCATGAACAAGATGTAGTTTGCCTTTTAGGAAGATAATCTTTGAGAGTGGAATATCAGAGATATCTACTCGAGATGTTGATGATTCAGATTTCCAAGAAAAGTTAAAGGAAATTAAAACGGGGATAGAGCTTTCGGATGTACAGTTAGCAGTTAAAACAAGTTTTGAGTAGGTTTCGTATTATATTTTCTAATGTTTTGGGTCGTGCAAATTGTTATGAACATGAGATTAAGATGTCAGATAGTACACCATTTATAAGATGGTCATATCCTGTGCCTTATGCTTACCGTCAAGAGATGGAGGAGAAACTGGCGGAGATGGTTGAGATGGGCATTATTTCGCGGGGTTCCACTCCATATAGTAGTCCGTTAACGTTTGCGACCAAACCCGACTGGTCTTTACGTTTATTCTTAGATGCGCGGGAGATCAAAAGTTATGGTTGCAGACTCTGAAGCTCCACTTATGCAAATTGATGTTTAATTCTTTTCATGGGGTGTCATATATAAGTGTGGTTTAATGCCTACTTTCAGATACCTATATCTGAGGACGGCAGGAAATATACTGGGTTTACTTTTAACGGAAAGTCATATATGTATAATGTACTCTCACAAGGTTTAAGGACTTCAGTGGCAGTTTTAGTCGGGCTATAGACATTATATTGGGCCCAGAGGTTAGGCAGGTTATGTAATTA
>CM022546.1:6986566-6992504 GCA_012273795.1 Dendrolimus punctatus | reverse complement strand
TTTGTTGAGATTTGAAGCAATAATCGTCAAGATCAAGATTCAAATCAGTGTCTGTATTACTTCATAGCGAGGTACGTGTACAATGAAAAGAATGGTACAATAAATATGGACTGCACTATACATTCCACAATATTAATTGTGTGTAAAACTAGAAATCTTGTATATCAATTCTTTTACTTTATTAAGGCTTGAATATAAGATTAAAAATCTGAAAAACACCGTCATTTTTTGTATATACGAACACGTTCTTTATACACATCGATACTTAAAAATCCCAGATACTAATAGTTCTATACTAATATAATTATTTATTATGTTCGCATTGGTGTTCTATTTGTAAATTAATAACACATATGCATTTTTAACTATCTTGTAATAAATAATCCTTTCACAACACACACGCGATCGATTATTATAACAATTTATTTCATATTATGCTTAAAGACCTCCTTGATGGAGAGCCCCTATGTGGTGCTGTTTGGGTTTAAAATTTTCTACTTTTATGAACCGTATTTCGATATATATTTTACTGAACTTTACCCGTGTCCGACGCGTGAAAACCCCTATGTTACGTATATACAATTTAATTAGGTGTTTACCTAAAACTTACTGTTTTTGTTACTTAGTTCACAACAATTACAAAGAAACTAAGTCCATACAGTTTACACAATTGCGCAGCGTAACATAGAGGCGAGTTGCAGCCGACCTGATTTGAAGTAATACAATGAATTAGATTATGAGTATTTGTTAGTGAATTAAAAAAACGCGATTGCAGCGCCATCTATTTTGCTAATCCGTTTATTCCATGGAAACGACATTATTTATCGGGATAACAAGTATTCTAAGTGTTAACGCGGGTTTATAAGCTATCACTATGTCGAGTTTTATTCGTATACGTTCAGTAGTTTCCAAAAAACATGCGATCGCAGCGCCATCTTTTTCACTATTTTCGTCCATTTACCGGGATAAAAAGACCTCCTAATCCTGAGTCACGACCCGGGATATACGCTAGCTCTGTATCTATTTTCACTTAAATTCGTTCAGTAGTTTTCACGTGATGCTCTAAAACAGACAGACAGGCAAAAATTTTAAAAATTGCATTGATGTATTTTTTTTCAAATAATTTTTGAGATGCGTGGATAGTTTCGATTTTTATGGTTCAGTAGCTAAATAACGGTAATAAAGGAAGTTTTACATCTTTGGAGGCCTTCATTCTGATTCTTGACAAGCATTAAAGCAATATGTTTGGTTTGCTATTTTCCCATGCATTGCTATTCTTAGTTTTCTCCATGATTAAAAGGTTTTTGACGCGTACTTTACCCAGAAATGTTACCTTTAAAAAATTTACATAAACTCAAAACAAAGGTCATAAACCATAAAACTCTTAATTCATGTTAACCGATTGTAATCTCACTGTATACAGTATGAAAATGAAAAAAAAATTTAGATGTTTATAAATCATCAGTAACACAGTAATTGATATAGAATGGAATATATTTCTATTCGTGAATAATTCAGTCACGCACGTATTCTGGCCTGTTTCTCGTGTTTTTACATCATTCCATTCCAGCCTTATACGGTGGTTAGTTTTGACCTTCGGCCGCGCGCACAGTTTAATCTGTCGCGACTGCCTATGATGCAAACTTACCTAAGCAGTTTGCGAAGTCACATTTAAATTACGCCTACATTTCAATAGCTTTCTGATGCATTACGAAATGAATTGTTATTTGCTCATCCGCAGGTTTGGTACAACGAGGCAATACGGTTTGATTTGGATTATTATTCTTCGTCGTCAGCCAACTTGTCCACTGCTAGACGTAGGTAGATTAGACCTTCCTAAGTTCGCGTCATATATTTTTTATTGCGTGGGTTTAGCAGACATGCAGACGGCCGCTTGATGGAAAACGGTTACCATCGCTTATGGACATTTGCTAAACCAAAGTTGCTACTAATGCGCTGCTGCTCTCGTGGAACATGGTCACTAATGCCGGAACACAAATCAAGGTTATTAAGGCGGCATACTCTAGACCAGGGGTGGTAGCCATCCAGTCGGGCAAATACCCTACCACCTGGCTGTGGGTTGCTTTGTCGCCTCTTACGACAGACCGCCCAGCCACAGGAAATTGTATTCTTTCTGCGTTGCTGCACGGGTTATTGTATTCTTTCTCCATTCCTGCACGGATATCCCTGTTCACAGCCTTTATACTACGACTTTGCATAAATCGTCCTTCCACTGGGTGAACAAGGCCCTACATTACACCGTATGGAATATTCAACTTACTGCTGATCGAAATTAATTTGAACTGATGCAAATTTAACAAGTCTTTAAGTTAATGTATTACAATCTATGGTATTCCTAATCTTAAGCCACTTCATAGTGAAGTATAAAATTAAACAAATGCAATACATGTGTAATCACCATGCATAAATTAATTTCTTTAAATAATGTCATTAAATTGAAATAATTTTTAATACAAATTACACAAACAATATACTAAAGATAGAAAACGTCGACACAAACGATGCTTCCTTTTTGAATGACAATTATTTTTCAACAAAAACCACATGCATGTATGGTAATGAATACCATTGACAATAAAAGTTATTAAGCAAGCAAAGAAACAAAGCTATAAATGCAACGAATGCGACTATAATACTTGCAATTTTCCCATGCATTGCTATTCCTAGTTTTCTACGACATTAAAACGTTTCTGACGAAGAAATAATGGGAAAATTTTAAAATATCTCAGAATAACGCGTAAGTAACCAAGAAATGTAACCAAGTAAGTCATAAAATAGTAAGATAAATAACTATGAAAAGTAAAATAAGAATGCAAAAGAAGAAAATAAAACAAAGAATTCTCAATTCATATTAACATTATAAATGCGAATTAAAGTAGTTAAAGACACGAATGAGCATCAAACAAATTTAAAAAAATTGTTTGACGTTTTTTCGTGCTTTCAAGTATTCAACCGATCATCATGAAATTTTGCATAGTTATTGTTAAGGATACAGAAACATGTACTGATCGTACAGGCTAGCGAAGTAAGACGGTATTAGACGGTCGTTGTACAAACAGTTGTTTGTAATTGTTACTTAACTGTAATTGATTCACAAAATTTACATTTACGCGAGCAAAGCCTCAGGCAAACTAGTAATGTCATATTCACGAAACACATTCGTGTATTAAGCGAACAACGACTAAAGTTTATGACTACGGAGCAATTTGCGATGAATGACAATGTATACGTGAACAAGTTGACACGTCACGATGTCGCTGTATGTTCCTTGGTACACTGGCCGAGCGTGAACAGAATTGCTTGTCACCTTCTGTGACTCAACCGTCCGAAAACGGTGGTAGTCTTTGGTACAAAAAATTGTCCACTTCTGAGTTACATCAAGTACTAAAAATTACTCTCTAATTGCTTTAAAAAAATAAAAACTTCGTTTAAAAAAACCGACTTCAAAAACTAAAAAACTAAAATGTATAAAATAACTTATTTCTAAAGCTATTATTATTAATATATATTATCTAAAACATCTTATGGTCGGTGCTTGGTAATTTTCAAAATATTATAATAATTTTTATGATTTACTTTGCACCGACGTCAAGATGTTTTAGATAATATATATTAATAATAATAGCTTTAGAAATAAGTTACATACATACATACATAACTTCACGCCAGGTCCCTTGCGGGGTAGGCACGAACAACAGAAATAAGTTATTTTATACATTTTAGTTTTTTAGTTTTTGAAGTCGGTTTTTTTAAACGAAGTTTTTATTTTTTTATTTGTCACTTTTTAGTATCTAGCTATGTATGGGTGGACTTACGAATGGTGCCGCGCTTCTTAAAAAATAGAGGTCCAAGAAACGAGAACAAAAAAATGTTCGTAAAATGAAAACTACTGGGCCAAACTATGTCAAATTTTTAGGGGACCACATGGCAGCTATTCCACGTCGAACAAAAAAAGAATCACGTAAATCGAATCATAAATCTCAGAGTAATCGGCGAACATACATTTAAAAAAAGCAACAAAAAAAGATTCTGACGAATTGAGAACCTCCTCCTTTTTTCGAAGTCGGTTAAAAATTGATCAAAAAGATATAAATTCACATTTTTATAATTATAATTGAACTTCACTTAAAACAATTTCGTTTAATCGCAAAATTATACTCCTTCATATCCGAGAATATTTACATTATGTAGAAATCTTTCCGTTTACTTAACTTACTATCATGTAGCAGAAATAAAAATACGCTCACAATCGTATTCTATATTTAATTGACAATTTTAACAAATTAATAACAATTATCTACGTATAAGTTGTTTCAAATATTTCAAATTGCAATGTTTTTAATCTAACAAAATCATTATCAAGAGCGCGGTTGCCATGCAACTAGAGTTGCCAGGTGTTCCGATTTGAGCGGGACGTCGGGAATTTAAGACTTACGTCTTAGAGAGGTAGATATCTAGTCGTGTCATTACTGACACGACTAGATTTCTACCTGATCGGGTTACTAAATGTCCCATATAAATCAATAAATTTATTAAAAACCATAAGTTTGTGTCTTGGAATTAAACCATTATTATTAGAAAACTAAATGGTTTAAGATGTGGAAAGAATGAATGATGGAAGAATGACTAAACAGATATATGTACAAGGCAAAAGTGGATGGATGCAAAAGTCGCAAAAGGCCAGTACACACCTTCCATGATCAAATTGATCGTGTACTAGCAAAAGGTGATGTCAGGAGCCTTAAGAACAGACGAGTGTGCATGACAAGAGCTATGAATGTCAAAGAAGCAAGTGAGGTGTGTAAGAATAAGCCTAAATGGTTCTCTGTTGTTCGTGCCTACCCCGCAAGGGACCTGGCGTGAAGTTATGTATGTACAGTGGTGGTCATCTAATTAGAAACACTACCAACGGTTCTTGACATTATGTAAGATACTTCACCGCAATCGTTTTTATTTTCAAATTAAACAATAAATAGGACAACAATATGTTCAACGGTTTATCATTTATTAGAAAAACATTATGAATCCCGTTACACATGTGCAGTTTTAATATTACATTACGGAAAAACATTTAAATCAGTTTTAAGGTATGAACAATAATGGTCAACTAATTAGAAACAACAACAAAAAAGTATAAAAAGCAATATTTTTTTAAGTATTAGTGATTAGTATTGTTATTTATGAAATAGCTACTATCCACAGCCTACCAATAGTTGTAATTAATATTTAGTGGCGTATCCCTTATTTTGAATAACAGCACTGCAACGACGTGGCATTGATTCAATAAATTTCATACATTTTTCTAGGGGATTGAATCCCATGCTTCAACAAATGCTTCATATAGTTCGTTATGACTGGTGTTACGTTTGTTTGAGACTTTCTTTTTAACAATACACCAGAGATTTTCTATCGGGTTTAAATCCGGACTATTTGCTGGCCAGTCTAAAACGGATACACGCTGTTCGCTAAGGAAATATTTGACGCTATTGGCCATGTGTTTAGGATCATTGTCATGCTGAAAGATCCAGGTTACAGGCAAATGATCGTCCGAGTAGGGAATCATTGTGTACTCTAAGATATTTTTGTATTGCCATTGATCCATTGTACCTTCAATCTTCCGAACGGGTCCAACTCCACATTCGGAAAAACACCCCCAAAGTTTAATGTTACCGCCACCGTGCTTGACTATACTCCTACTGTATTTATAATTAAAAGCACTGTTTACAGGACGTCTAACATAGCGCTTTCCATTAGGATTTACCATATTTATTTTTGTTTCATCTGAAAATAACACTTTTTTCCATTCTTGTACCGTCCAATTAACATATTTTTTTAGCGAATAATAATCGCTTCTTCCGGTGTTGCTTGGTAAGAAGCGATACCTTTCGAGAGATTCTTCCAAACAATTTAGCTTCCA